>VXBJ01007137.1:51400-313010 GCA_013400055.1 Nycticryphes semicollaris
CCCCCGCGAGATGCTCCTGGTGGATTCAGTCACCGGAGGGGGAGCGACACAAAAGAGGCAGCTCTTTCAATGCAAGCACATCCAGTAGTTGCTGCTCCTCTGATTCTGACCTAGTTTAGTTATATCGTTCAGTATGTCAAGCACACGTATGAAGGCAAGACGTGGACTCCTCGAAGGAGAAAAAACAGCATTTGTACATCAAATGTATAGTATCCTGCAGAGACAAAGAGTTCAAGTGGGCCAAAAATTGCTGAGAACAGCTCTTGGCAAAGGAAGGGAAAGAAAGCACCTTACGATCCCCCTTTCTGTTATTTTATTTCTTATTCCAAGACACAGTAAGTCTGATTGCTGCTTCTGGTTGTCAGTGTGGTGCAGGCATGTCCAAAGATGCAGCTCCTGCCCTGACAAAGTTTGGGTTTGGTTTTTTTTTTTATCAGTAAACAACGTGTACAATTGATCTATGAAATTTCTGCAAGGTCAGACGTACAGGTACTGAGCCAATTAATGTCAGATATTCATTGTAACACTCCCAGGGGACATAACTGAGCAGCCACGTTACAGGAATACTGATGCATAATTGTAATCTTCCATTTCACCGGCCGTGGTTTTTTGTTCCCTACGTGTTTGAAAAGCTGCAATGAAAGAAACAGCAAAAGAGCCAGAGAGGAAGAACAAGAAACAGGTGCAGCATTAAAGCGATTCAGTGACGGGGAGGTTTATCCATACAAATAAATCTCTCCTTTTCTCTGCCTTTTCTCTGGTTGAGAAAAGGAGAGCCCCGATCCTCATTTCCCTGTGCTCGCCGACATGCCAAACCGCAGCACATATGGGGCATATACGTGATGTATGGTGCTGTATTTGTACAAACCATCTATTTCCACGTATATGGGAAAGGATTTGAAGCGTGCCCATATACATTGCACACATGAGCAGCTGGCAGCAAGTCAACAGGGAGCACTGGGGTAGGAGGGGGGAAGCTATCTCATACTGAAAGGACATTAACAATGGGCTCTTCTGCAAGACTGTGCTCCCGCTTCAGCATCTCACCAAGCAGAAGAAACATTTTTACAAAGCCTTTTGGGTAACTGTATGCAAATTAACTGCATAAAGTGCCCAAATGGTGAGATTTTCATATGACTCTTCCTCTTGTCTTTGCCTGTTTTATCAATTTCAAGGAAGAGAAAAAAATCAATCCATTTTATCAGGAAAGACAAAAATTGTGCAAAAGTAAAGCCAACCAGGTTCAGCTTGGATTTTCATTACCTATAATAATTATTTCCAAAACATAGGAGGGATGGAGAATTTCTTTATTTTGCTATCTTCTATTAAAAATAATTTCACTCTAAGGGAAGAATCATTATTTCATTAAACTCCTACTTATGCATGATGTGTTTTTGTGTTCAGTTAAACCCTTTAAATGATGCCACAAGCAACAACAACAATTAACCTGAACAAAGCAAAACACAAAGACAAGTCCTATGCATTTTCCCAGTTTTTACAAGTTCTGATTTCACTGCAGATATTCCTCTAAAACGGCATCAAGGCACGCTTCATTTATCAGGATCTTGAATGGTCCGTGAAATAATTAATTCTTGCTGGAAGAAAACCAGGCTGCTCTCAGTGTACTTCATCTAAATCCAGTGGCAGATGAGGAGGATGCAAGGGGCCCCCAAGTGACAACAGCGTGTACTGACGAGCAAGACAGCATCCTACCCGAGTCCCTAAAAGTCAGCGATTGACTCAAGACTGACATTCTCATCTTACTCCCAATTAACAACAAAGCATCCCAGCACTTTTACAGACCCTTATGCAGCCCTTAAGCCACCCACACAGACCATGCAGGAGCACAGCAGCTCAGAGCGGAGAGAATTGGGTTTGTTCAGCCTTGAGAAAAGAAGGCTTAGGGGAGACCTTATCACCATGTTCCAGAATTTAAAGGGTGGTTATGGAGAATGTGGAGACTCTCTCTTTACAAAGAGTTGAAGGGAAAAGAGGAGGGGCAACGGGTACAAGTTACTCCAGGGGAGATTCCAATTGGACATGAGGAAAATTTTTCACAAGGAGAACAATCAGGTATTGGAGTAACCTCCCCAAGCAAGTGGTGGGTTCCTCAATACTGGACACTTAAGATTCAGCTGGACAAGGTGCTCGGCCATCTTGTCTAGACCATGCTGTTGCCAAGAAAGGCTGGACCAGATGATCCTAGAGACACCCCCCAAACCTGATATTCTGTGAGTCTATGATTCTATGATACCATCTCTCTCATTTTATGGCTGGACAGATGAGAGAGAAAGGCTCCATGCTGCGGGTCAACAGCAGAATTGCAGTTCAAACTCTGGTGACACCACGCTGGCACTTTGGCTTTGAGCCCCCCACGCTGCCATTTTGATGTTTACTTCCCTCCAGTGCAGAGGGTGGGAAATGACTCCCACCAGCCTGGGTCAGAATACATTTGGACTTGTGCTTTCACAGGGGTGGGACAGGAAGGAGTAGAGCACCAGAGATGTCACAAAGGTTAATCGCTGTCTCACTTCACATGTGGCCTTGAGCAAGTCTCTTGTGCAGACTCTCCCTGTCTCAGTTGTCCCTTCAAAAAAACCATTCCCATCCTGCTTGGATATAATCAGCTCCTGGTGCACATTACCCATCACTAGGAAATTTAGCTAGTGTCCATGAAGCTCTCTGTGTGTCAATCATTACATTCCACATTTACTACAGCTTTAAATTAATCATCTCTTGATAGCTAAACACAGCACCATCAACCTCTATGTTACTTCTCAGCCAGAGCTTCAGGTATGCAGTAAGGCCTTGTGGACCCAGTGGATCTTCTAACCAATATTATGGTCAATTTTCCACTCCTCTCATCCATCTTCCCAGTACTGAGATAAGCCATTTATCTCCTGGGTGATATATTTTAACAGCAGACAAGTGCTACCTTTATTTTCAGCATGAAAGGAACCCTGGGGTGGTATAAATATTTATATGCTTACAGGAATGAAACAGCTGGAAGTCCTTGCTTAGCGGGCCTTAACTTGTGCAGGTTACGCTTTGCATGAGTAGGAATATGACCCTCTGAATTACCACTGGAGCAGAAGAAAGCAGAGGAACATACAGTAGTGTTGAAAACAGCCACGCCGTGCTGGCTTCCTTCTGGAAGACATTAGCTTTCTGGGTTATTTGCAATTGCCAGGGAAGAATCCGATCTCTGGCCAAAACAACCATAACTTTGGTATGAGTCAGGGGTATTTCCACATCCCTCAAATTCCTGAGTTTGGCCTTTTAATTAATTAAAAAGAGGAACGAACACCCAGAATGTGCTGCCTCCCCTTTTCCTATGAGAAACATCCACTGCTAGAAATAGCCCCAAAAAGCTTCTTGGCTTTCTAACAGCTTTCTAACAGAAAAAAAAAAACCAAACCAGTGTTCTCTGTAATGGATACAGTATATTCAGAAGCCTGCTTCATTGAAAGGAAATTGCATTTCTACATCGTTCCTCCATGGGACAGGACACCTATGCGAAGATTTATTTCTTTAATTTACCCTTTACTGATGTGCCTGTTAGGCTGGAACACCACTAATGAGCAAAGCAAACTATGCGTTTCCCAATGACAGAACTCTCCTTCAACCAGCTTTTCCTCCGCCAGGAATAAGGGACCAGACCCAGAGCTACTCCAGCAAACCCCAGATCCAGAGAGACTCCCACATTGCTGGTTTCAATGGGTGAAGAAGTAACACAGCAATTAAGAGATCACTTATAAGACACCTATAAACTTAATGGAGCATGAAAAATCCGGTCTGCAGACAGATTTTCCTACCGCCAAACAACCAAGCAAAGGCAAAATGAATTCTTTGGGCAACACAGAAGAAAGCGAACTTTACACAGGCTATCTGCTTCACAATCACATTAAACAACAAAGAAATTCCCTCCTCTAGGAGTTAGGGAGGGCAGGAACATTTTGTTTTCACAGCATAATTTGGTAAAACTGACTCAACGCAATCAGATAAGGCTGATCACTTCTGCCTCTATGTCTTTTGATGCTGGTGCCAGGGCATGCCCTTGAGAAGTACGGGGAAACGCATACATGAAGAATTCCCGGGGCTGTTTGTGTTCTGAAGAGGAGAGGACTGCCCCCCTCAATGAATCCATGGAGCTTCCCTGCACACACAGGAATATTTCCATGTAAGAGGTATGAAACATGAGAGTGGAGGCTGGAAGGGGGCTCAGAAGCACAAGTGTAGAGAGGTTCCTGTTGCAGTGCAGGGAAGGTGCTCAAATTGGTGACAGAGCAGACCAAAACACACAGAATAACAAGATCCTCACTGCAGAGAACTGATTGTTTTGCTGGGCAGGTATATTTTTGCTCAGATGTAAAAATCAATTCCTAGTGCATATTACCCATCCCAAAGAAGAATGGCAAGAACATGATTAAGAGAGAAAGGTCCAGTCTGAAAACTGGGAAACACCGAGTGGTGTTCTAAAATTTAGTGCCTGCCCTCGCAGTGTGACACAGAGGTCCCCAAACCTGCCCACCAAGAACTATTTTGGACACAGCAGAAGTTATAGAGTTACAGCTGCTGTAGCTCAGAGCTCCGTCCAGGCTCATGACGTCCCACAAGCAGATCCTGGCCGTACCAGCCGAGAGCTACAGCTGTAAAGACAACCCTTTGCAGCTCGGGCTGAACCATGCCCAGAGTTTACCAAGCCTTCAAATATTAACCTACAAAGTTCTAGAAACTCTTTACAGAGCATGCACAAACTACATTTTTTTGGCCTCTATCTTGAGCCATATTTGGCTGGATGTTTAGGAAGATGGCAAAAAACCAAAGACTCTTCCCCAAAGGGATTTCATCTCTCTCTTCAGAAGTGTAAGGGCATAAGAGCTTCTCAGAGAACTACTGCCAGAATATATTTTTTTTAACATAGCAAAACAGTACTTACCCCTAACATTACTCTTAGCAGCTTCTGAACCATGTTGGCTGCATTTTTTATTAAAAAATTAAATAGGCAGAGGCAGGCACCTTTCAGAATAAGCAGATAATATGCAACAACTCTTAGAAGTAACTGAAAATTAAGCTTTTCAGTGTGAGGCATTTGCCAATGCTAGTAGTAGACAATGAGTCCTAGCTGTAAAACACAAACAAATTTATATTAAAAGCATGAAAGAAGGTTAAAAAAATAATATCTGAAACCATTCTATGAACAGCTTCCCTTATAAACACTCTTTCAGACAGCATCTATCAAAGTCTAAAGATGATTGCCTGCTTGCACTTCACTATGTTTTTCCCTGGAATTAGTTATTATGGAGACTGCAAAATGAGATTTGAAGCCACCAAAGTACAAATAGATGGACAAAAATGACCCTGTTCTTTACAGGCTATTCCTCTTCATTTGACAAGAAAATGGAAATGAACACATCACAATTAAAGTGGAGATGGAGGAAAACATCTCTGATCTTTGTGGATAATCCGTCTCAGAACAGGTTGCTATATTTCAGTTTCGAGACAGACCAAAATCTGCATTAATGGGCTTGATTCACTTTCAACTATGGCAGGAGAAAAGCATTTCAAAGTCACCAGCACAGTTTATCCGAGCTGTATAAGGAGACTGGTGTTTCTTCTGCCATGGTTACCCGCTCTTTATTCTAGAAAGATAAAAACAAAAAATAGCTTCTATTCTACCTCTACTTAAAATGTCACAGCACAAAACATTTTCAGTGGAACTGCTTATTTTGTAGACAGTTGCACGATCACCACTTTTTCCAAATTTCAAGGGAAAAATTACCTTACAGGACTGCGGGAACATCAACAGCAGCCTTTCATATAGCAAGTCTTAATAATGAAGAAATTCTTACATAAGGCTATGTTATTTTATTTCACTATAAGATACAGGTCATAGTATATTCATATTTAATTTTATTATTCTCCTCATCTCATAAATTTTTCTCCAGCTCTTCTTTGTATTCTAATGTCTTTGTTTCCCTCTGTAGTTGTTTAATCTACTTTCATAAACAAGCACTTATTCACAGTATGCCGGGAGAAACAGAAATCCACTAATGACATTAAAACGCCTTACACAGTGATTTTGGTTTGGCTCTCAGCGACTTCTGACCAGTCTATAAAACCATAAAATGCTTTAAATTATTTGACCCAGCAAAAGGCACTCAGGGATCATACCAAAACTTCACAGTGGCCTCACACCGGGGCATTTGCCTCAGAGATGCCCAACAAAGAGCTGACATTCGGCTCAACACAACCTGCTAAGAATTTATCAACTTTTCAAACAGTGATAAAAAGAGCACCAGCCACATCACAGAAAAAAAAATTAAAAAACAAAATCAAAATCCTTTGTTGCTGAAACCAATTTGGAGTATCACATCTGATAATGCGCAGAATAAGCCCTTTTAGAAAAGCTGTTGGTGCTGTCATCTGCATAGCCAGCGTCTGCGGCAAAGGCAACGTTAATAACAAGTTCCCCTTGTAGAGGGGTCAAAAGGACAATGCTGGTAAGACAGAGATGACAGACAACAGGCATCAGGGAAAAGATTAATATCCCTACACAGTCATACATCAAGGAACTCAATTTTTGCCTGTAATCCCAAAACTGCTGAGAGTAGGATTATTTCTGCTTTCCCTATTACTAAGAAGAAAGAAACCGCTCATGGGAATAGGGCACTGCTAAATGCGAGTCCTTATGCGGGCAGAAAGGCTGCAGTTAAGTCTCATGGCAAAAAAAAAGCTCAGTCATGTGATGATCCCAAGCAGTGGTCCCACCACAAGCCAAGCTGGGGTTTCATTGTGCAGGCCACTTCAAAAAAAAAAATGAAGAATTCTGCATAGTTCAGGACAAAAGGAGCATGGGAAGAGGAGCCTCAAGTGGCATTTCATCGCAGTTAGTAGCAAGAAATGCCCTAAATCAAGACTAAATTGTCTGCACCCCTGACTGGCCCCCAGTTACCTCCAAATATATTTTGAGGTGAGAGCATTTTTACAGGTCAAGCTTTAATAAAAGGAAGCGATACGCTTAACACAGGGAAAGAGGCACAATTTCTCAAATGACATGAAAAAAATCCATTACTGGTGTCACATCCAACCAAGTAATGGTTAACACTTAACCTTAACACTCCACAACTCTTTGTTGGATAAAGAAAAATGTCTTTTTAAGACAACTGAAGGCTACGTCTTGTGGTTTCCCCTTTCTTGGAGCACACGCTCTTCAGAGCTATCAGTAGATAAGTTTGACAGCCTGACAGAGAGCTGCCACCCTGGCAAGGACAACCTAGTAAACCTCCTCTCTGCAACGGTACAAAAGCAGAGGGTGGGGTGGGGGGGGGGAAAGAGCAGAAGAGGGAGAGAGGAGAGAGGGACAAAAGATGTGAGGATGGTATTAATATTGTTATCATTCTCTCACAGCTGGCAGGGCAAGCACTCACTTCAAAAACACCAGGATGTGGAAGAAGTGCAGGCCTAGAGGATGTGTATTTGTAGACAAACCTGCACTACAGCAGGGCAAACTAATGTGGCCATGGGACACAAGGGGCAGGTGCCAACCATCCCTTCCAGTGGCTGTACAATTAATGTGGTGGTGTATGGATCTGGCTGGAAGTTTTCCAGTGCAACATATTTTATTTTTTTTTTTTTTCCTGCTGAAAAACTGTGCATTTGCTACAACTGAAACAGTGCCAGAACACATCAGTTTGACCAGAAAGCAGACTGCCAGGGTCCCCCCACTGCCTGCACATACTGCCTGCCCCACACTGGCAGCGCTTCTGCATCCCCTGCCCACCTGGACCTCATCGGGTCTGGAGGTCCAGGTCCCAAGGTAAGTGTCAGGAAAGTCAACTTTGTATTTCTGCCCTAAAACAGTTTTGCAATTGTATTATTTTCACCAGAATCACAATGGAATCTTCCCCCCTTTCTCCTATGCCCCCTTCCCAAGAATGCCAGATTTCCTACAGGACAAACAGTCAAACACCAGATTCAAGTATCTCTTTTGCACAGAGAAGAGAAGAAAATAGAACAGAATGTAAAAGAATGTAATAGAATGGAATAGAATAGAATAGAATAGAATAGAATAGAATAGAATATGTAGATGAATCAACAGTTCAATCCCCCAGCTACCCAAGAATGTCTTCCAGTGGTACCCGTGGCAGTGATCAAGACTTAGCTCCACTCCAGTGAAAAGCATAAGGGAAATTCTATATAAAAACTGCAGGGCTTATGTCTCAGCCAGGAAGAGGGAGGACTGCCAAGGGTTTGAGGAGGACTGCAGACTTAACCCAGATACCCCTGGACTGATAGCACATACTGCTATTGCTATATGCCTTAGGAAAAGGAAAATGGAAGATGACTGACTAGATACACAGAAGTTCTACTCGAGAATAATCTTAACATCAAAAGGGTTAAATTCAAGAAATTTCTGGGATATGTGGGGAACTAGATAACAACTCGATTAACATCCAACAGGGCTGGAACTTGGCTTCTGTGGCAGCCCCCCAAACAGCTTTCACAGAAGAATGAAAACTGCAGAAGATAGCTCACTGACATTAGTTGATTTAATTTATTAACATAGTCTAATATTCACCTTGGTAAGGACATGTGTACAAAGGCCTTACAGCCCTTATAATGGAGGTAGCGATAAATAAGGTCTCCTGAAGGAATAGAAGAGAGATGGCCATAAATATATGACACTGCCAGCCTTATATTGCTCTAATTACCGGTGTTGGACACATACAACTCCTAAGTCAAACTGACAAGATCGCTGATCACTTCCGTTCCCTTTTACTCCAATGCATACTTGGTTTGAAGTAAGATATTATTTTTAAAAACTGACTTATCTACGTACTGTCTGCCAGAGAAACCTATGCCTCTTACGTCCATACCACCTCTCAATCTTGAAAATGCCATTATTCTAATTGAAAAAAAAATAAAAATACACAATATCCAGGTAATAAGCCACAAATCCAAACTAGGAACACTAAAAGTTGTCTATTAAACTGAGATGCTGCTCATTACATTTAGCACTGTAAGGCACATACCTTTTTATTGAAGCATTATGCTTACCCAAGGACCCAGCTAAGTTTTCATGAGAGAATACTCAGCAAAGGCCATAAGCTGGTTCTGGCCTTGCAAAATGTTTAAGAGAAACTCTAAAACCCAAAATACTATATAAAGCTCAAGATTATTCTCTGGACCTCCAAAACCAAATGCTCTCAAATGCACTGACATTCAACACTGGCTACTAAACAGCAAGTGTGAAAAAGCACTGAATAAGGGAGTAAAAAAAATATCCACAGTTAATGTTTAAAATAAAACTAATTTATTTAACTTCTAGCCCAACAGTATGTGTCACAAAGTTGAGTTTATATCCTGTGTTTTGGTGGTTGCTTTCAACTCAGTTAGATATAATGTGGTGATTTCTTTTGAGAAAAGCATGAATCACTATAAACATAGATTTATTGGGTTTGGACATTGCTTTTAACTCCTTTCAAAATAGCTTGAAATGCCCAGCCTTTTTACTAATGCTTTCTAATGGTTCTTTTCTTGCTGATTAATTCACGCATCTAAATCATTCAAAAATAGATAAGCCCCTAATCACTTTCAGACTTGATAACATATCCCAAGCAGACACAGCAATGCAATAAGGCTGCCAAAAAAAAAGAAAGGAAAACGGAGTTAGAAGGAAAAATAAAGCTCACTCCTTCCACTTAATAGCGGGAGATTTGATTCTGCATTTATTAGGCAGGATAAAATGCTCACTGATGCCAATGAATAGTCTACTACAGAAATGAGAAAAATCAGGCTGCTTCTATATAGGAACAGGATGCCTTTTTCTAATGTTACATGCACAGAAGCAAATTAAAGGTGCTTTTTTTTTTTTTCCCTGTTGGTACAAGGTTTGTTGTCCCCATTTATCAAAAGTGAAAAAGAGAAAAGGTGGGAAATAGCAGGTTAACAATTAACTAGATGTTGTCAGTAATAATTCATTCAAAAGTGGAGGCTGCAGCACACAAGAAATAACAAAATTTTACTGCAAGATTACAATAAGGAAAAGAAGAAAAGTGCTGTGGTGTATGCCTATGTAAAGAATAATACAAAATGATAAATTTAATTAAATTTTCATGTATTGAAGAATACCAAAGTGTCACAAACAATACAATTTACAGAAAAATATACAATGCCAGTGATCACTTTTGTATATTTCTCCTATTTTATGATTTTATATAATCACATATTAAGTTACTTTTATTTTGTTCCAGATGGAATCACATACCTGCTTCTTAATAAGCTACATGTTCTAAAGATTCATTTTAGTATGAATGTTGGGAGCTTCCTCTCTGCTTTCTTTAGATAATACAATTGTGCTCAACTTTAGGAGGGAGGTAAGTTAGTTATACCAAGGGCAATCTCAACATTTATTCAAGTTATGGAATGAAAAACGCATTGTTACCATGGCAACTGGTAAATCACATGGTGTCTGCAGTGAGATGTGAGGCATCTTGAGTAAACGCTCATCCGTGTGCTTGTGTGTCCTCTGTGTCCTCCTCCACACAGAATGGTTCCTTTGTGGAGGAATACGCACAATTTCACCCTCTTCCACAAAAAGTTGATAGAAGTAATCCCAAACATTATTTTTGCTTGAAGTAATTTAACCACATCTATCATCAGAACGGCAACAAATTTGAATAAAACAATTAAACACTGAATGTTTTGCTAGCCTTTGCCTCAATCAAGACTGTGAAACCTTACAAATGACAGAGTGCAGCTCCCAAGCTCACGTTGTACCTTGGCATCAGGAGACTGTTCCCAACAGCACTAGAAAAAAAGTCTTTCCAACAGCAGGGAGAGCTACCAGACATGCAGCAGCACATCGTGCTGGGGCAGCTGGAGCTGCTACCGCCTCCAGCCATCTGCCCCACCCTTCTGATGGATGTTGCCACCCCCAGAACAAGGACATCTGATCAGCCCTGAACCACGCTGCTGCACGTCCTGCTGGGTTCAGATATTTTCAACAGCTGACATACAACCTCTCCCTGGCAGGGCCTCCCTTCCTCCCTACTCTTAATGATGACAACACTCTCAGAATAACCTTCTCAAACCATGTTGCTCTGCTGCCAGTCCCATCTATAAAGCATCAAACATCTGGCCGTCGCTGGGCTTTGATTGTACTTCCCTGCTGCCTTTTTCCACTGCTTCTTCTCCAGCCACTATCATGCCCACACAAGGCTCCCTCCTCATCCTTATAATTCACTACAAGGATTCCTGAGTAATCAACACCAGGTTCCTGAGTAATCTCCTTTGGATTGTTCCCTTTCTCAAAATATCTCCTCCTTGACCTCCCAAGCAACGTGAAGTGCTGTTATCTATGGGGAGAAATCGAGAGCCACACAGTGATGCCACTTGCCAGTTTCTGATACCACACCGTATGTACAGTGATTTCTTCAGCCACCAAGGGCTCCCCTTGGGGATGCAAATGTCCAGTGACACCAATCTTCTCCTGATCCCGTTCTCTCCCTCACTCCACACCCCACCACCATCAGACAGCAGAGTACGGACTACTCAGACACTGACAACACCTGTGATGTTACCCATGAAATATCAAAACTTTAATATATCTCTGATCCTGACTTCACTTCCCCTCTTTCTGGCTTTAAGTCCTTCCTGAACTTCATAGCTTTAGAGAAGTTATATAGCTTTATACAGGTTTATACTCTTTTTCTGTATAAGCTTGAGATCTCATCCAACCAACTTCCTCCTCCTTACTCAGGAAATTATTTTTATGTCACGTGTCTCAGAAAGTCACCCTGTCTCATAAGTCCTTCCAGTAATGACTTCTTAAACCTGTTTATTTTGTCATTGCTGGGCTCTTCCTTCTCACCTGGTTGGCCATTTGCTATTTGACCTGAACTTTGACAGGTAAGGAGATGCCATAGGTGAAGAAGAAACACACTCTGGAATTCATCAGCTGTCACAGAGCATTTGAGCAAAGGAAAAATAAAATAGGATGTGTGAATAAATGGCCAGGTCTTAACTCCCTAACAGAACCCTGCAGAGAGGGTTACAATATCCCAAGTACTCCAGGGAAATAACTAATGATCCTTTCTTCAGCTCAGTCATGTTTCAAGAAGCAATTGCCTGAGTTACTAAGTGCTTGAGACTGCCTCAGTAATTGCAATGATTTATTTTATGCATCATCATAACTACAGCACTAGGTCAGGAGGGCTTGTGCCTTATGAATGCTGTGCATTTTAACACAGATATGGGAGGATTAAGAGACTGCAGTCAGAAACACAGGGAGCACAATGATTTGACTGGGGGCAAAAAAAGTAAAATGAATGATATTTTCAGGTGATCCTCAGCAGAAGTTGCTTACATTTTCCTCTGTTCCCTTAAAATGCAAGTGATCACAATCTGATGTTTCTGAATATCTCTGTTAGAATGTTCTTTCCAGTCTAAGTAGTGAATGTGCAGTTAACAGTGTGACTACTTGCTCACTAAAGACAAAAAAAAACCCCATGTTGTCTCTGTCTTACACCTCTGGCTGTTCCAGAGGAGACTCTTCCTGTGCAAAGTGTGTTTTTTCACCTACCCTTACTTTGTACTTGTGCAGTGGCTGCCTGTTAATAACCAGCAAAGAGGAAGATGAGACCTTCGGCTCGTGAGCATTTATTTGCCGTAAGAGGTATAACCTTTACCCAGAGCTACCTGCCTGACTTACCAAATGTGCCACGGGACATTTTGTGATGAGCACCTTCTGGGGCATCCCCATCCTCCTGACAGTATTTAAACCCTGTTCCCCAGTCAGCCTTTTCTTTTAGCTACATGAGGCTTCACTGGCCCAGAATGACATTTTTAGGATAATGATAATTTAAAGTGCTGTCTTCACCAGAACTTTCAGGCTATTTGAAGATCTTGAAGACAATTCCTCTTCACCCCCAAAAGCTTCGAACTGTTCCCCTATGATAACTGAAGTAAAAGCACTGCTAACCTTCAGCACTGTTTTACCAATTACTGTGTTTCAAGGTTTGCAATGGGGAAAATGCTAAACTAACCTAGTTTTCAAGGTCAAAATAAAAAACACAGCACTGATAGTCCACACAAACTTTCACTCATTTGGTATTCCGGATGCATTCTCTCTGAGTATCAAATTACAAAATCGTTGCCAATTCATCAGATTTTCAGCTTTAGCTTATTAAAAATTAGACTATGCTAAAAATAAAATGCAGTTTTTTATCTGATACAATTAAGAAGTTTCTGTACAGGATGATTTAAGCCTCTAATTATCTGTATCTCTATATTATCTCAATTGTTATTTCAATATAATCACATTCATAACAATACATTTTAATGCAAAATATTCATATACTAAAAAGTAGTAAAGCAATAGAAGTCTCAAAGGTGAATGTCAAGATGCTAAAAATGAAAACACTTCTCTACATCATGTGTGCCAGGAAAGCAAGAGCTCACATGGAATTTGGCAGTGATTTCCCATGATGAAGCAACTCTTTGGGGCTTTCATTTTCATAAAAGCTCCAGTCTATTTAGAGCTAGTTCCTGCCTCCTTGCCCTTAACAATGCAGTACAGATAAAGCTTATTAAACATATTGTCTCAGGTAGGAAAGTGAAGAAGTTTTGCTGTAGGAAGGGAAAATATAGTAAAAAGAATTGGAACAAATTATTTGTTACATAAGCAAAAGTCATACCAGCATATTGATGTTACCTGTTGTGCTGCATTAGCAAAGTAGTCCAAATGAAGAGTCCCCAGAATGGGGAGTATTATTACATCTTAATCAACAGGAGGTTTTTTTCAAGTAGGCTGGGCACCCAACCATTTGACGCAAATCTTTTCCATGCACGAGAGCACTGGAATACTGGAAACCGCAGCGTTAATGAATTACAAGGAAAATTGCAAATGCCAACGATTTTACAGTTAATTTTCACATTATAATGGTCAAGAAACTTTTACAGCTTGTTGATATTTCTGCTGGAATGCTAAACCTTTATTTCTTCTTACAGCAGGTAAGACATGATTTCTACCATAATTAAGTAAGTAGGTTGCTTTCTTTTTACTACTCCTATTCTTAGGGGATCCTTAATACATATTGAACCCCACACAAATTAAAAACTAATAACATTTTAAAATGACGGTTATGTGCATGATTTACTGTATAGCTTTTGTCTAGTACAAATATTTACTAATTACATGTCACTGCAATGAAAACAATATGTGTTAATTGATTAACCAGTAAATATTAGACAGAATTTAAGTGCCTTGCTGCAGCAGCTGAAAAGGGAAATGGTGAAGTGGAATTGTAGCTTTTTTTCCCTCCACAGTACAACACAAAGTTTTGCACCAGGGAAGAGACAGTCCTATCTGTATATATACATATGCTTGTCTGTGTGACAGCTGAGGGTGTGAGAGTGAGAACAGACGAATTACCAAGAGCATACGGCCACCCAGTGCAAGAACAGAGCAACTCTCTGTTGTGTGGGTGGCTGCGGATCCCACACAAATTAGCACAGATACCCACAGCTCTGTTGTAAAATTGGAGCATGTTCCTTCAGTTCCTGCATAGGTTCCTACAAGGCAAATCTAAAATGAAATAAGAGAGGCAGACTTTTAGGGATCTCCTAAAATCAAGGCTATAACTGCTCCTTTAAAAAAATATTAAATTAATAAAGGCTACCGTTAAGAAAATACCTGATTTGGGTTCCCATATTAAAAATTTGTCACCTGAAGCAATCTGTTCAGCCTTTAAAAGGGAAGCTGCTCCAACCTATTTAGAGCATCAAGCATCCTTCAGCCAGCCAGTGCACCCTAATTACTTAAACACTAAATCCATGTGGGAGAACATCCCACGAGCCTACATTCACGATGTTCCTAAAGGCAGGAAAGCAGCACCTCCGTGTACTAACAAGGATCCGAGGCACAGAGACATTCAGTCATTAGCCCAGGGTCTCGGAGGAAGCTTGTGCAGGATGGGAAGCTCCCGAGTCCCTGTCTGCCAGCACAACTCTACCACCCACCTTTCCCCTTCAGGGAGGAGGCTGTGATAATGTGTACCTACAAAGAGTTATCTGCAGGATAACCCAGTGAACAGACAGCTGGCTTCTATCTCTTTCCCTGTCAGCAGGCACTGGATGGAGGGCCGGGGACAGGTGACACAGCCCTGATGTCCCCGAGGTGGGGACACAGAATTTTGTACAGGTCTCAGATGTGATGCCTGACATTCAGGGTTTGATCTGAAGAACTCAAAGGGAGACTGAAACTGTAGAAACTGCTAGAGGAAAACCTGAGGCAATGTGACGAGAGAAGGAGAAAGTGTCAGAACAGATGGGTCACCAGGAGAAAGCAGCTTCTTTATGTTACCAACTAAGACTGTGTAAATGACTGGTTATTCCTACAATGTGAAAAAAAGGTTCCATAAGTAGTCTTTGTAAGCAATCAGTTTTGCTTTCAGCAAGGTTTGCAGTCTACTGAATGAATAAATACATACAGCATGTGCACACGTAGGCACTTATCTCTACAGAAGGAGAACTAGGGGATCATGAGCAGCCCAAGTTCCTTGGTGGAGAATGGTTCTGCCATATCCTTGGGAAAATCCTGAGAAAAGCCCCAGAAGCAGGATGCCATCACTTGCAATGTGGAGGATTTGATGGGCTCCCAGTGGGACACTGGGAACTGATTAAACTCCTCTGGACAACCTTGCAACGCCAATGGTAAAGCAGGTAGGACAATCTACCACTCAGGCTTAACTTACTTTTTCTGCCTCTGTGGGGAATAGGAGTAAAGAACTCGCTGCAAAAAGAGTTTTGTTGAGAAACCACGTGCTTCTCTTGCACAAGTTCATCAAATCTAGGAAACCAAAAAGAAATCAATACAGCCCAATGATTAGCACGCTATAGGTACTGTGTACAGACTGACAGGTTAGTTAGACAGACTGAATCAATGCATTGATTCCATTGAAAAGGCTCAGGTTTCACACATGAGGAGACAGCCGGTGCACCTTCCAGGCAGGTACCATCCACGCAAGGAAGTCCAGGCCTGAATGTGTCTGGTTTGTAGCTTGAAAACCTCAACAACCAGGCTTTGCATGTGAGCACTGAAATTCTGGCCTCTTTGATCCAGTCAACTCTGATTAGTGTCTTCTCCCCTGACCCTGACCACATCAATTCTCTCAATTAACCTGCTAAATATGGCCAAACAGCATATTTTGCAAACTCTAAATCAATGTAACCGCTGTAGTTGTGTCCACATACATGTTTCAAAGGTTCCTGTGGTGAATAATCCCCTACTTGCAATCTCATAAGTATTCGGCAAAAAGGCTTAAACTAATATTGTATTTATTTGATAAGTACCAGTGCCTCTAAAAAGAGAAAAAACCACTCTTGATATTGCAACCAAACCAAAAAGGCAATGCATATTTGCATCCTATGCTACTTCCTACTGTACCAAAAGAGAAGGTCCTCCTTTGTTCCTCCCAGGACCAGGCTAAGCAGAAATGCTGCTCCTCATAGAACATGGACAAGTTTACCCTGCTCACCTACCAGTGAAAACAGAGATGAATTAAGGGATGGTGCTCTCAGTCCAGGTGAGAAAGCAACATCCTCCAGGCTGGCAGGGGACAGAGCTGATGCACAGCACAGCCCACAAGGGATGAGAGCTGTCTGCCTTTCCCTTAATCAAACAGGGCTGTATAATTCAGCACCACCCCCTGTTGAGGGCTTACCCTAGTTTGGAGCTTGGAAACCCATCTAAGGCTTGATCTCCAGCAAGCTGTTAAAGGAAATACCACCTGCTATTCATGATCTTCCTGAGTTAGGTCATTCTATTATTTTCCCAGTCCCCAAATGAGGCTAAAGTACTTTTTCCTGCAACCAGCAACTGCTGTCACTCCCACACCTCAGAGCCTTCCCCTCTCGGATGGGCACGTTCCAGCCACTGACAAAAAAAGCTGGGAACTGCCTGCCACGTGGTATCAGAAATTATATTCAAGTAAGGCCGCAAGGTCATTGCTAATTTCGAACTCTGTTTCATGTTTCCACATGAAACATCTAATTAAAACTTTTCACTGCATAGTTAAAATTAAATCCATGCACATGCACTTGAGACCTCATTTTCACGTGCTGTGAATTGGAATACAGGAGGTGCTGCACACAGCAGTAGGAACACTAATCGGGGAAGGAGAGGGGAATACCTGCTTTGATTCAGAGGAAGACAGTCAGCAAAAATACCACTAATCACCTGGGTTTTCATTCCTTTGCTCTTTGAGCTGCCACATGCAACCAGGAAAAATTAATACAAGCGGTGTATTAACTGCTACCAAATCAGCATTCTCCACAGGTGACCGTGTGTCAAGCACATCTTGCAAAATGCCACCACCTTCAAGGCTACAGCATGACAGAAGCATTAGACCCTAAGAGCTATACCCTGCTCTCACCAAAAAAATACATTTTAGCAACAGCAGGAGTTGAAATAAGCTTTAAAATGAGTGACAGAGTGGCCATAGGAAAAGGACAAGGTCTGGAGATTTAGGGACAACTCGTGATTGAAATAAATAAACCCTGGAAAAAAAAAGCCTTAAGAAGAGATCATGTTGTCTTTCCTTTCTTGGTGTGGAGCTTCAGCCATGGAGGCAGAGAGAGAGAGACTTTACAGCTGCTTCTTTTCCAAAAAGCCCTCAGTGTGGAGAGCCTGACTCTGGTATGGGGGAGGCAGCTGAAGCTAAGGGAAAGGCTGAGTCTTCACACCAGCACGGTCCTGGTGGTCTCCAGAGCCTGCCTGCAGGAACAATTTGCTAACAAATGGTGGTGGCATTTATTCCAGTGAGGTCCTGACACAGGCAGTCAGATCTCTGAAGAAAGCAAGGCTGCTCCAGCAGTAGGGGAGGGTTGTAGTGCCAGCCCAGCAGTACCCAAGCAGTCGGGGCAGGGATGCTGCCTACATCACAGCCATGGAAGTGATGCCCAAGGACCCAGAGACTGAGAAGTGACGGCAACTGCTTGGCCTTGCCTTAGCTATGCTCAGGTTTTTAAAAAAAATACCCTCTTGGCCCTCAGCAGTTCAAAGTCCCACACAATTCCAGCTTACTGGGATCCCCAAACCACCTCTCGAGTATCTCAAAGCAAATCACCAACATTCATTAACCACTGCAGGTTTTATAGCACCCCTTCAAGGTCCTACATGTTTAAGACCCCATTATGTATCTGAGTAAACAAAGGTGCAGAGAAATGACATGATTTAAAGAAGATTACATATGAAATAACTGATGGACTCAAATTAACTGATAGAGTCAAAAATAAAAATTCAGTGTTCTGGCTCCCAGGTTTTAGGCTGCTAAATACCACATGCCCTTTTTACCCCTTCCAGCCCAGCAGCTAACGTATTGTCCCACACAAGAATGAGTCACCATTACGCACCAAAGAAAGCCCGGCAAAACGCGTATGTGGAACTTCCTTCTATACAAAGCAGTTTACTCTCACAGAATAAATCAAAGAGAAGCAAATCAGGCTTTCTTTTCTTTTAAACACCAAGCCGAGCATCTGGAGGAAAGAAAGCATTATGGGAATATGCAACTTGACGCAAAGGAAAAAAGTGAGCTTCCCACTTGACCTGTTCCTATATTCTGCTCACAAGACATTGGGAGAGCACAAGCATGACTCCTCTCATGTGTTTAATTTTTACAGGAAGAAGGACCATATAATCTCATTGCTATTTTGCACTCCTGACAAGAGGGTGTTCTCCTCCAAAACTCTGGCCACATTAAATAGACTCCACAAAAGGAACAGTAAGCCCTCTTAAAACTGTATCATACATAAAATTACTTTTCTTATTATTTTAACAAAGGTGTTGCAAGAGACTGAAACAAAGCTTTTCCTAGCAGCCAAATGATCCCAGTCCTACATCTGAGCAGGAGGATCCTTATCTCTGGCAAATTTTTCCATTTCAAAAAGATGCCTGCACTTGTTCTGCACCGGAAAAAAACAAAATTCCAGGACCAGCAGAAGACTTTTCTTCTCAGAAGATAAAGAGGTTGGCTTATGAAGAACAGGTGACCACCTGGGGCTATGCATTCATTCCAGCAGATGAAAGTTTGACCATCTGGAATAGGACACTGTCTCCAGAACATGACAGAACTAGATTCAAGTCCCTGTTCCTCCTGATTCAGACCAGAGACTTGAACTTCAGGTTACCTCAATTAAGCAAACTTAATTACTTAGCCTTCTCAACACAGAGCTGTAAACTGACAACCTCATTGATAGATTCTCTTTTTTTGATTTGTAGTTGAAGAATAAGTCAAAATTGCAAACTATCATCTTACCCTGGTACAGCGCTCTCTGTTAAAGCTGGCGGGTCCAGGAGGTATGAAGTGAAATGGCAAACTCCTGTGCTGACGTGCCAAATCCATTCCATTTCAATGACTTCAGACTTTTATACCACCTCACAGGTGTTCAAGCCACGGAAGTTTCTGCAGAAACTTTTACTGTGCTTTAATCACATCCACTTGATGCACAATTCTGCAAAAGATGCAGAAGAGCCTCCAAAAGCCAAAAGCTGTAAATCTGTACTCAAGCTACCCTATAGATCTGATCCAGTCAGAGCAGATACAATAAAAGCAGAAATTATTTTCTTAAAAAGTAAAGCACAAATTTTAGCCACTGACTGCATTCAGGCGTCATTTGATACTGTTTTAAAGAATATTTTTCCATTAGAGCCCTGATAATTGACCATCAATCCACAGTACATCAGTGCAAGGCCACAGCTTTGTCAAACTAACCAAAACTGTAGCTCTGGACACGTCCTGACATTTATTCTTGTCTCCTTGCAGGCCTCCAGCTGGACAGGTAGATGCACCCTAAAATAACCTTGACGTGTCATGGCTGGAATTTCCTCAAGAAATTCCTTGGTCATGAGTAATCTATATAACCCGAGGCTCTAAATCATTCATCTTCTTTTGTAAGCCTGTTAACAGCCTCAGCCCAACCACCAACCTGCTTCAATGAGCAAATCATCTGTCTTCTTAATGAGACCACTGATTACAAAAGTTAGTACCTAGCAAATTAACAAAACTGTTTTTCAGTATCTGTTGTCCTTCTGAAAATATACCTGTCCCCTATAATATCTCTTTCATCTTGAACTGGCTAAGTCACAGGATCAATGTGTTCAAGCTGTATGTACTTTTATACTTTTAAACAGTATTTAGCTCTAATTAATATATACATTAATCTGTAAAGAGATTACAAGGTGGATTTAAGAAACGTTCCCCTCCACATTGATGCAGGGAAGTACCAGAAGAGCCCCAGCCTAGAATATAATTTAAATAGCGGAATAAAGAAATTCATATTCTTTAGTTCTCTTAATGAACACATTAGAGAATCTTAAATTTCTTTTAAACATTAATGTCAATTTGCAGAAAGCTTTTTCAGTTGATTTTACTATGAAAATGCTACTATAATCTAACGAATATTCTCCCAGTGTTGCTGAGGTGAAAAGCACTTTTACATTATTGCTAAGACAATAACACTATAAACAGATGTGATTTTCTTAATGGGTGCAATGCTTCATTGATATAATAAGTAGAAACACTGAACAAACAGTATGACGTCTATTACAAAGGCATCATTTAATTGAGTTGCAGCTGCTTAAAAAGAGCTCAAAAATATGGTTTAGTGCAAATATTCCTCAAATGTATGCTTGAGCAAAAAAAGCTATGACAAATGACTTCAAATGGCTTTGCGTACAGACCTTGCTTTCTATAGCATAATTAATGTTAACAGCAAGCAAATTTCTCAAAAAAGTAGGCTCATTTTATAGCTGAACATTTCAATATGGATTTTTCATCTATTTTCTGCCAAAGCAATTGTTTTAAGGGAACAAAATATTTAAATAACATAGAAATATAAATATCCAGTTTTACATTTTCCTAGGCTTATGTTAGGTGTGATTTGCATGTAATGATAAAATTAGAACTGCAAGCTTGCATAGTTATTTTTACTCTAGCCTACATTTGGTATTAAAATAATTTCTGTGCATTTTAGACAAGCATTTAATTTTATTTATTTATCAATACATTGAGTCTCCTTGTAGGAATGCAACAGCACAGAGAAGCCTACTGAGAAGCTTATTTATAACTATTTACTTTCTACTTACTAGCAAAACTGAAGTTTTAGGAAACCTAACACATATGGCAGGTTCAGAGCCTTAATTAAGAACTTTATTCTAACACATTACAAGTGGGAATGGAGAAAAAAAAATCACTATAACTTCCTCTTACAAGTCCGTGGGCACCATTACAGTTAGAGCACTTTGCAAAGGTTATGTTCACCCGAGAGGAAGCTGGCACTGTGTGCTACAGAAGAACAGCAGTTCTAATATACCAGTCCAACCCAGCCACGGCAAGCTTGCAGTGCCAAAAACAAATAAGTGGCTCACATATAATAGAGTTTAAGCACAAAACTTTTAAAATTATTCTACCAGAGACCTGAAAACAAAAGCAGTATCAACTTTTTGAACTGGGTTCATAAAGTATAAAATAAAAATGTATGCATGTACAAAATCATCATATATACACACCCCAATTTTACGCCCTCTAGAACACATCCAAACTGAAGGAACTCCTTCTTTCTCCCACCATAGTTCTGAAATGGGCTTTCCTCCAGTGAGCCACCCAGCTGTCACATATTTTCCCTCACCCAGAGCATCTGATTTTTCTGAGAAAAAAATCAGATTTTTTTTTCTCCTTCTATACCAGTGACCCAAATCAATCCATGCCCATTGTGCACCACAGACCTCCAATACCACACCTTGAAGAATACCTTTAGGTACTTTATCTGCCTGAAAACCTCTGGAAGGCTAATCTCTGGTGTATCCGTATTTTGTCTCCCTTTCCTACATGAGTCACTAAGTTCTCTCCTCAAAATCAGATGAAGATGGTGATTATTTATTTGAATGACAGGAGGGTTCACCAGTCCTCCTCAAGAGCTCCTCATCGCACCCCACACTTCATTCACTGTACAGTAAAAAAGTTACCAGGGTCACTGGGTACCACATTCTTCAATTAGGCTGAGTGCTCTTCCTTCTTCAAAGGAAAGCACAAGAACCACATTTGTGTTTGATGTTAATGATGGAAAACTGTGTGAGGTTGCCCTGGTCTGAAGTGACCTGCTTTAGAAACACAGTCAGCAGCACCAGAGGAGTCCCAACTCCACATTACGTGCATGGGACGCAGTACACGTAAAGAGGAATTATGCATGTGCACAATTCCAACCTTCCATTCATGTTGTGAGGTTCTGAGGTTTTTTTGCATATTCCTAGAGGAGAAAAAAACCCAGAATTCTGCTTCTGGCAAAAATGTCCCCTTGGCCATCCTGGAAAGAGCAGCTTTACTTCCAGGCAGGTGACAAAGCTTCAAATAGTGACACCCTCCCAGGCTGACTGAAACATAGCCCCACAAACCGGCAGTGTTTCTGTTTCCAGGTGGGCTACCAGGAGGCCAGCTCGGCCAGCTGTCTCTCCAAGTGTGGGGAGAGGAGCCTGGCAGGGTGTTCAGGCATGTCATTTATGGACTGAAGGCCATCCCTTTGAGGATAGCAGGTCACCTGTGAAAGTAGTTTGACACACACACTGGGAGGGAGAGCTGGTCAAAGCTTGAGTGCAGAGATACTCACTGAGAAATGAGGGTTCTGTGGAGAACAGCCAGAGCTGCTCTATTTCATTCCCTACATTGAGTGCCCATTACCCTGTGGTTTTGAGACAGCAATGTAAGAGTCAGCTAGGCTTTTAAAAATAAATAAATAAAGAAGACAGATGGGCATGCTGCACATCATTCTGTAAGGACACCACACCCTGAACATGTTGTTCATCTAACATTTACAACGAGCACAAGGGACTGGGCAATAAGCCGATGCCAATGAATCTGCCATCACTTCTGTAGCAGCAGGATGAAACGGGAAGGTCTGAAAGCCCCCATCCAGGCAGTACTCACTGCAATCCAGCCTGCTGCTTTTCTCCTTGGAGAAAGAGAGGGAACAGCTGCCCGGAGCAGCAAACTCTGCCCAGCCAGCCAAATCCTGCCACCTGCATATGTGCCAGAGTACCTCTCGGACCCCTCCAGAGGAAGGGAGGGAGAGGAAGGGATGGAAGCTCACAGCTTCCTGAACGTATGTGACACACCATCCCCACCCCAGCAAAGCATGGAGCTTTTCCAGTGAAAGTAAATTACCTGAGTCAGCTAAACTGAGAATTCTACAACAGACCTTGCCCGTGTTCAGCAATGCCTTCTGGGTGACTATTCCTAAGGAAATCAATGGACCAGTTGGGGGTTTAGCAAATGCAAATACACTCGGCAGGGATGGGTTTGCCCAACTCACACACATCTGGGCATGGGCTGCCTGGACCATAGCGAAGAGCCATGTCACTCCCCACCCTACAACAGGGTAGGGGGAGCACACCATCACTTGTTATTGTCAGCCCTAGCTGTAAGATGGTCCCCACCCAGAAATAAAGGGCACAGGAGGAATGACCTGAGCTCCTGCAGTCTCTCAGGCGACTTGTCTCTTTCCTGTCACCTCCTAGGTTTAAAGGCACATCCTTGCCCAAGAGCAGTAACTGCTGCGTTACACCACTGAGCATGGATATAAGCAGCTTGCTCCAGCTGCCGCTAAACTGAAGTCACTCATCTCCTAAATAGCAGCAATTGCTAAGTACTGTACTTTTCAAAGGAGAAGAAAAGCTGAGCACTTCTTTCCTTTCCATTTTTGGAACTGTACTGTAATCTGCACAGCTACAGAGCTGCAGCTGACACCACATCACCCTTTGCAATGACCAGAGTAAGCAGCAAAAATATCCACTGACATTTTTTGGAGTATCAGTCCCAGCATTCCCCTCTCCCTCTGTGCCCACAGCATCTTTAATCTTGCTTTCAAATCCCAAAACACAATTAGAAACCTTCCCTAGCTTAAAATCTTCTTTACTTAAGCATCTAACCTTTTAATTGTGCTTTGCTGATATGGTTTTAAGATATATGGAAATTCTGCCAGATGTCCACAGCTAGCAGATCTGCTGAGGAACAGTTCAATCTCAGGGATTTGAGCCTGGCTAATTACCTTCCTCCTTCTTGCACTCCTACCAATACAAATACACATTTAACTACACCAGATTAGATCTTCTACGCTGCCAAACACAGCAGCATGAAGCTCTGAAATAAGATTTCATCTTTCTCTTTTCCTTTATGCAGCCTTACTTCAGTAGGAATGATCTTGCAGATGAGCTGAAAAGTATTTCTTTTCTAAAGCACATGCCTTTTTTCTACTGTCCAGTGAGCAGAAAACGGAATAAATTACACATACATTATAGCAAGACACGTGAGGACTAGGTGGGATTTTTGTTGCTTCTTGCAGTTATTATCTGGGAACCTTTAGATGAATATGCAATCAGAATAGAAAGCTTTACCAGGAGAACAGAATTAGGATACATTGTGCTATAAGCACAGCAGTCAAGTTTTACTGCATTTTCAATCCAGTTATTAACATCTGAATAAGTGCTTTCAGAAGCAACAAACAGAATGCTCCTTTCCTCAGTGTAACTTTGGGTTGAAAACACATTTTTTTAAGAAACTGCTGAATTCCATACCCAGACCGTTCTTTCTAATTCACAGTGAAAAGCTCTAGCCAATGCTTGTATCCAAATATACCAGCAGCAAAGTAATTTTCTTTAAGACAGTTTAAAGCAAGTACTTTAAGCACTCATATACCTTATAGATCATTTAAATATACACTATAACTCAGATTTTTCATAATCGTCAACAATTTGGTAAAAAGCGCCCTGAAAACAACTGCTATTTTCTATGTGTATAAGATATTAATAACAGTAACTGACAGTTAATGACAACATAATACTTTAAGTGTGTTGATAGTTATTGAACTGAACGCACTTCAGAGAAATGTAAATGCCAGAGGAGAGCAGCTACAGCCCCATGACTAATGTGTGCCCTGGATTCTGACCGTCAGCTTTACTATTTCAGTTTTGTGACCTAAATCTCCCTCCCCTACCAGAAAGAAACAAAAAACCCAAACAAGAAATTACTTACTTGTTCTGCTTTCTCCAGCGGTTTTCTCTCCGCCTGCAAAAACTGGCAGTTTTCTCTCGCCAGCTTCTGGACCAGCTCGATGCGTCCGATGTCATCTCTTCCCTGGAGTTTGCACAAAACCCCTGCCTTAAGGGTGGGAGAAAGAGCAAACAGATACTTAAATCCGCAATCCCAGGACATGACACCGCCACAAATTTCAGCCTTAAAAGAAGTGCATCTGTTTTCTCATATTTGCGGCACTTCGGCGTCACGGGCTGAACACGAACGAGTGGCTGCTTCCTGGGAAACAACTGGAGAAGAGCTGAGGCACATCTGACTCTCCAAACGTATCTACTTCGGAGGCACGAAGGCAGGGCTAACTAAATGAACCGCTCCTGTGAGTGTGGCTATCAGATAGGCTGTGTTTTATTTGTTCCTGTCAGCCTGCTTCCTGTTACATAAGAGAACAAGAGCAAGAGGTTAAAAAACTCATGGGAAAGTTAGCCAGGAGCAGCCCTGGAAAAAGAATGAAGCGCAACACAAGGCACTCCTAAAAATAACAGGCTGCAACTCCCTCTGCATTTTTCACATATGCAAGCCTCAAGAGTTAAAAGGCAGTTGCGCCACGTTTATTTATTCTGGCAATAACAAATCAATATCTCCTGATTTTGTTTAGGAAAGAAAGTGGGATTTGTTTTAAAAACTATGTTAGGACTACTATTTTTTTTTTTTTTTTTGGCTGATGTTCTGCCAGTTATTCAAGCGATGCTGATAGCGTTTCATCAAAACATTCAGCATGGGTCATTTCATATAAAAATGCAATATACACACATATATATATAGAGAGAGATTCATGCTTGCACACAGGCATCTCCCTTACGAGGAAAGGCTGAGAGAGCTGGGACTTTTTAGCCTGGAGAGAAGAAGGCTGAGGGGAGACTTTATTAATGTTGAAGGGTGGGTTGAAGGAGGATAGAGCCAGACTTTTCTCAGTGGTTCCCAGTGACAGGATGAGGGGCAATGGGCACAAGCTGGAACATGGGAAGTTCCATTCGAATGTGAGGATGAGGGTGACAGAGCCCTGGAACAGGCTGCCCAGGAAGGGTGTGGACTCCCCTTCTCTGGAGATTTTCGAGACCTGCCTGGATGCTGTCCTGAGTGATGGGCAATCCTGCTTTAGCAGAGTTGGACTAGAGGATCTCTAGAGGCCCCTTCCAACTCCGACAATTCCGTGATTCTGTGATACCAGACCCATCACAAAGGTAGCTGATGAGGGCTAAATCGCTCCCTGTAAAGTCAGTGGCTGGTATCACTGTCCATGATTTGGTCACAGATATAGCCTCTGCATAACTGAGACCTGGCTGATGATACCACATGGTTTTTATTAGCCCAGATGTTTCCTGATGGGAACAGCACATCCCACGGGCGGGCCAGGCATGTGGCATGGCTATGCTATTGCTATATGACTTTAATGGCAATGTGCAAATAAACCTTTTTCTCCACTTTCTGCACCCTTTTCATTCTGCTGTTCATCCTGAGCTTTACTGAATCAGTATGTAACCAAACTTCATAAAACATGTTACAAGTTGGGATCAAAAGCCAGGGCTGCCCTGATCACTAATCCTTTGGCCTTGAGAAACTCCTGCCCACAACAACTGAAGGTGTGAGAGTGCCCACCCAAACCATCCTAGAGTCCCCTGGTTTCTCCAAGGAAGAGGGAAATGTGAGTTAATGTTTCTTCAGCTGAGAGAAAAAAACAAATCCACGTTCCGAGGAAGTGCTTTAATGCTGATGGAAAAAAAACAGTCTCCACGAACAAGTCCAAAGAGTCACCCCTACCAAATTACTTGAAAGACATTTTTATATGCCTACATTCCTCCAGTCTGGCTGAAGGCATTTCCTCACAACCTGCATCAGGCACTTGTGCTCTGGAGAAGGAAAGAATTTCAGGTACAGCCTGTGCTTTGCATGTCCTGTGCTTAGTCCTCAGTCTCCTGAGAAGCCCAGCTTTCCCACATAAGGAACCTATGCACTGGTTTGAAGGTCAGAAATCTGTCGAGAAAATAAGGAATTACAGTGCCTAACCTGAAGGTCCTTACATTTTCTAGGAGATTAGTTCCTTATCTTCTAAATCCAGGACATGGATTTATGAACCAGATCTGAGACAATTATCACCTGCAGATCAGGAGTAAGACTGATTTTATCAATGTGGAAGAATATAATGAACTAGTTGCCTGGACTCAATCAATAGAGAAAAAGAGATACCTAAGTAGAGAACATTTTTGTTACTTGACAGTAGACATTTAAAAATTGTCAGATGAGTTGTTTACTAAAATTCTCCTTTTTCTCCAGTAATTTGAACCTAGACAGACATCATCATCGATGAGGCGCTTCACAACACTTTGATGGCTTGGGCACATCAGCTTATCTCATGGCTTCGGGATGATAGTAACAGAATATAACATCTGTGCACTGTAATCCCCCCAGACCTTGTAGGCTAAGGACAACTCAAAGTGTTAGAGCCAATTCAGGCTTTGGGAATATAAAGATTTACAGTCTTGCTGGATCTGAGATGTTAGTACTGTGGAGGCACTTTTCACATTTTCATGTTGCACCCAGACAAGTCAGGCCATGCCCTACAAGTGGCATAGATGGTTACAAGTCCCTGTGTTTCAAATGTCAGATGGGCATTGACAGAAATGCAGTGTTCACTCTGCTCAACAAATCATCATTAATCTTCAGCTTATGAGGTAAAACCACTTATATTAAGGTGAGGAAGGCGGACTTCAGTTTTGGGGTGACAGTTCGCTTCGGTATGTTCAAGTGGAAGAAACGTCCCAGAAAATTTTGAACACATGGGGCTCGCCCTCATTCACCCCTTGCCTTCTGCCTGTGTTCAGACAAAGCATATTATTGCTTTCTGCGTGGATGAGCACCCCAGGGAAGAAGTCACTTTAGATACAAGCCCATTAGCCCTGCCACGAATACAGTCTGTATTCAAATTGGCAGTTTCATTAAAGAATCATATTGCCCTGTCTCAAATAGCTACCAAGAAGAAATCTTATATTTTAACATGTCCCCTTCTCCCCCAACTATTCTTTAATTTAAAGAAATCCAGAGAACGTGAAAAATATATTTATTTTATTGGGTTTCCAGAGGATAAAAGGTCAACTAAAAAATTTCTGGGAAGGCTAAGGTATTATTATGTTAATTGTACATGCTTGGCTCTGGGAGTAAAGAATGCACTTGAAATACAAAAGGCTAAACACACTTTTTCATAATTAAGAAGAAAAATATGAATCACTTTTAATTCTGGTTTTCTCAATTATGGTAACTTTCCAGTATAAATCTTTCTACTAAATACTTTTAAGAAAGCATCCAGGTCAACTAATTAATTCATTGATGACAGCTTCTAAAAACTGGGAAGATGCTGATAGATGCTGGTCATTTTCACTTGTCAATATAAATTTAATTTTCAAGCAATACCTTTGAAGCTGTTGGACAAAAGGGTAAAGGCAAGTCACTCTAAAGTGCAATTTTGATTTGTATTTTGTGCAGGCACACACCCTCCCAAATCCTGCATGCCCAGATATTTGTGCATAGTCCTCTAATTCACATACACCAACTGAGATGCAAGTACTAACTCATGTGGAGGTGAAAATCACAAAGTTGTGTATTTTAACTGGCTTTAATTTAATGAGTGACAAAAGAATGTAGGAGCCTTATAGTAAGGCCTTACTACCACTCACAGCCCAAAATTACTATAATTAAAGGTGTTTATGCAATATTTGAAATGAAATAAAGAAGTTTAATGGAAGGAAAGAAAATTAGTCACTACTGAGGCTGGAAAAGCAAAGATGCTGACAATGTATGTTCTGTTTCAGAACATCCATTGGAAAATACTCCCTCTGCAAAAGCCATAAATGAATATGCGAGCAGAGACATAGACCTGAATTAGGATGTCCCTAGGCAGACAGAATGGGAAATTTGTATTTACTTTATTTACATTGTTTACAGAATGCTCACTTGTAAAAATCCCTGCACTGAATTTTTGCTACTGCACCTCTGCCTCCTTCTTTATCTGGTGAAGGCAACATAATTATTATGGGCTTCATCTTTGATCAACCTGAAAACTTAAAACCATGTGCCACTGCCTCAAAAGATCACTTACTTTGCTGCAGTCATGTGCACAGTCTCACTAAAGCGGGGAAAAAAATATCATTCACACCTTTAAACCAAATTGTATTGGCAGGATGGAGGGTTTATGGCACTGACAAACAAATCAGAGCTATGGCTGCTTCAATAACCCTCCTGCTCAGTGCCCAGTTGGGCACTTGAAAGCTTTTATTAACTGCTCACTTAATAATTGTTTGATTTTAAATATGTTCTAAGTTCTTTCAAATTTTAGAAGCTGACTTCCAGACAAAATAAAGCTAAGTGAATCAATATCTCAATAATATATTTGTATGGGTTGTTATAATCTGTCCATGTAATCTCACTAGCTGTAATTTCTAATCTTAGGAGTTTTGAGCAGAGTGTTATTATATCTCTGACACAAATGTGAAAAAAACACTTTCAAAAAATAATAATACCTACAACAATCAAGTAGAACTGAACATACATGGAACCCAAAAAATAAAACAGAAAGCCTGATTTTTTTGTGCAGTGAGGTCAGTGTTCCCCCCTGGGTCTTTTCTGTAGCTCTGTAATGCACAGCTGAGGTCTAAAAGACTGATCTGCAACCCCACACCGATGTGAATTAGGAATCAAAGTCAAGTGACAAAATTTTCACACATTAGGGTTCCTACTACACCTTTTATAAAAAAAAAAAAAAAGAAGAAGAAAAAGAAAAAAATTGGAAACAGTGTGCAATGAAGAAAAGAGCAGGCCATTTCTGGACATCTTGCTTGAGCATGACTTTGAAGAGCATGCTAGAAGAGCCCCATTAGGCACTGATGCAATAGGCATATCCATATGGGCCCCAATTCTTCTGCCTGCACTCTCCAGACGTCTCCGTGGCCCAGGTCTGCTACTGGAGCTGCCCACAGCCCCTCACTGTGCTTAAGAGCTCCCACCATTAGAAAGAGACAGAGACTTCTAGCTTGACTGTGTGGCTCATACCCCCTTCTGCTCAGCTTTCTCACTGACATCAGTGCGAATCCTCTCTTTCTCTCACACAGCTCTCTAGCGGGCAAGGTGTTAGGAGAGAAATCAGAGAATGGAACTGCAAGTTGTATACATAGGAAGGAGGAAAGGTGGCAACTGGTGGGGAACATATGATTTGCCAGAGGAATATAAGGAAAAGAACAGCCAAGACTAGGAGAAAGCAATTTTAAATTAAAAGCAATAATCAGTACCGATATAATGAGCAATATGGTTACACTTGCACAGTTTGAATGCATGAGCTGAATGATTGAATAAACTGCAGATTAATCACAAAAGATTCACAGAATTAAAAAGGGTAAGCAATTCCACAATAAAATACTCTAAAAGGCAGTTAAGTTTCTTCTGAGCAATATCTAGAAGTATGCTTTGGTTGCAAATGAAGGCAGTTAGGGAAGGAAAAAGAAAGGTTGTTGCTTACACTCGAGTGACTAATAAGTATCCTCATTTCATTGCATGTCTACTTACAGTGATTAAAATTCAATCAAAATGTCACATACCCTTGCCTCCTAAAACACATCTCATTTTATTTTCACATCTGGTATATGCTATGTGTATTATCTATAAAGAGCAGAGAGATAGTTGAAGAATGTGCTCCAATTGCAACATCATGGGATTAATTCCCAGAGTAGTCATCAATCTTATTCTAAATAGTCATATAAGACAAGATCCAGCCGACTTTCTCCTTCCTATGGGCTCCCTGTGCAGAACTCTGAAGAAAATCCATTTCCCAGAGCTATTGAAAGAAGATCCTTCAACTTGTAGATCTGAAAAAGTTCCCAAGACACCATCAATCTTAGACATTTACCTGAGCATCAGAGGTATCCTTGAGCTCTTCTAGTCCTCTTATTTCTTGACTGCTGTTTTCTTCATTTTGATGAAGTGCTGAAGTAAGAAAAAGGGAACGTATTGGAAGCAGGCAGGTTTAAATCACAAGAAGCAGCAAAGCAGCATGGCCTGGGTTAGATCAAATAGGATGACCACTGAAGAAACAAGAAAGCTAAACTTGGAACAACCTTAACTCCTTGAGTGGTTTTGGACAAATCCCTTAAGGTATACCTTATTGGGTTTGGACAAATCCTAAATAAAGTATACCTTATTTTTCCCAGGCAGTAAAAAGCAGTACCAAACAGTTATATTCCTGCTACTGTTACACCTGAAAAAATGGTGACATTTCAGAAAACTCCACGTTTCCATACATTATAACAAGACCTGGTGACTCATAAAGGATTTTAAAAAAATGAGACCTCACTTTACTTTCATTATGATGCAGAAGGTCAATTCTTTATAAGCAAAGCGTTCTCAATCTTAACAAACACCACCACTATCCATGAAAGTCATCTTCAGAAATAAATGGTATCAGAAGATGTTCTGTTGAAGTTTATTTGCTGCTGGCACAATAAGAGAAAACAGTAACTCAGCTCAGTTAACATCACTTTACACCAGCAAGTTTTGCTAGGCTTTAAAGAAAAAAGTTTTGGATTGAACTTGTAATCTCCACAAGGGTCAAACACAGAGTTACCAGTTTACCTAGTTAAAGAAACAAGGACCACTTTTGAAGGGACATATCAGATTTCTATACTGCAAACAGCTATATGCAGAGGTAGTTCCGCTCCAAGATACCCTTCCAGTCAGCACACCCACCTGCTGTATTTCAGTGGGACATTAAGCCCTCTGACATTCTGAAATGTGGCACATGGCAGGTTAAGAGGGTCAGACCCAATAACACACACGCAAAGTGACTTTACCTTATACCACTCTCATTTACTTACAAACACCATAGTCAAATATCATCAATCTTGTGTATACATTGAATGATTTGCTAGTGTAGCCATAGCAGTTGTGGCAACAAAAGCATCCTTGAAGCGGTAGAGCTGGCAAATCCATTTCCTGAACAATACCAAGTTCATGGCTTTGATGGATGAGCAGGAGGGCTCCGCTTGGGTGCTTCCTCCTGCCCACCTCCCCTCTCTTTCAGCCCTGGGTACCTCAGCTGGTCATCAGGCTGCATCTGACCAGCCATAGCCCACAGCACCATGTTTTCAGACAAGGATCACCAGTCCTGTTTTGCCTTAACACTGTGTCTGTACACTGAGGCAGCCAAGGATTTGACTGATGAACAAACTGTCTGTTGAGGGAGCAGGAGAAGGGCTGGCAGGGAGCAGTACCACCTTCACCAGCCACCCTCACCTAAGCTCTCCTCAACCCTCAGCCGGAGTCATTAGACATACAACCAGGTTACCACAGGTGAGCTAATACATGTGGCCATGAGGTCTAGCTTGGTGATTCTACAAGGGTGCTCTGGGGCTGTCATAGACATTAAGCAGCCTCCCCTCTAGGCAGCATCCAGCAACTTAAAAGAAAAGTAACTTCAGACTGTTCTTGACCTTGAAAATGAAGCATAAGTTGTTACCGCAGGATTTCTGCTGATATTGCTACGCCACACAGGGTATAATTCTTTCTTCCCCCACAGTTATGCTATCAAAAAAAAAGGTAATAAAAAAAGTCATTTTGTCAATACAGTTTATTCCATTCAGGGATCTTTTTTAATCCATTATCAAAAGAAAACAGAGTTCTGGTATAAATCTCCACTAGTGGATTTGCTGGCATTACTTTACCACCCCAACCTCTGAAATTCAAGGTGAGTGCTGGAAACACAGGATCAATCTATATCTGTAACAGAAAGCATTTATAATGGGGGTAGTATCCCAGCAGCACTTAAAGCCAGGCAAAATCCAAATGTGCTTGGGACCTTGTGGCGTATCTCTGCCTCAGGCTGGAAAACTAACAACCCAACAAAGCAGTCACCAGAGTGATTGCCCAACAGCCTCGTGTGGCCTCTGCTTTCCTAGGACAGGTCAGGGCTTCCCAAGGCAACCAACTCCAGCCAGCTGGCCTGGGGGCTCTGTGCAGCCCCTTCCCTTGTAACCCACCTCCCAGCCTTCCTCCCTGAGAACCCACCTCCTCTACTTCTGCACTCCCACGTATGCATGACTGGCTTCTACCCACTGCCCCTGTGGGAAACATAAAGCTTTCAGGACATCCCTTTGCCAAACGCCAGTCAGAACAAGTGGCATGAGACAGGACCGTTGCAATGCCAGAAGGCATTAATGAATGCTAAAAAATGGTTGTTTGAGCAACTGCAAATCACTTAAGTCTGTGGCCGCGTTAGCAGAAACACAATGTTTCCCCAACTCTCCTTTCAATTTTCTGATTTCTCCTCAAATCAATTTGGTGCAGCCACTGATGGGCAAAATATCCCCACAGACGCTGGCTATTAATCATGGCATTTAAAGGAGTGCCACCTTCCCAGTAACAAGACCGCCGGCCCAGGTTTAAGTGATTTACATTGATCCAGCCAGCTTTTGTGACAAGCCCCAGCAGATGGGCACTCTGCAAACAGCTGCGCCGGGGAAAAGGTTAGTGGCTGCCAATACCCTTCTTGTCACTGGCCCTTGTTACAAGTGTCCCCTTCCCTGCCCAGTGCCAGGGCAAATGCCCCAGAGCATCTTCAACCAAAGGAAACAGGCAGACCTTCAAGGAGCAGCTCGCTGTTGCTAATAGTGCTGGGCTGGCAGATGAGTGGCCAGGGAGCTTGTGACAAGCAGCAAACACCCAGGGCCGAGGACAGCAATATCCTACCTGGCACAAAGGGAAAGAGAAAGAGGGTACGTGTCCACAACGCCAACAGATACAGGTGTCCTCGAGTGTTGAATAATTTTAGCATCAGCAATTTTAAAGATGATGAGAACACTGAGAACACGACCTTAGTGTAGATGTTGCCTATGTGAACAGCTTAAGAAAAAAAGAAAAAAGGAAAAAAAAAAAAGGAAAAAAATGCTGTTTTTACCAGCAGTTTCATAGCTCAGCTCTAAAAAAGCTGAAAAAGTTCATAATTCAAACCCAGCTCTCCTTGGCTTCAATGTTGTTTAGACTGTGTAAGGAATGTAGAAAAGAACCAGTAAATATTTTCTTAAAGGAAAAAAAAAAAAAATCCCAGACCTCACACTGACATTCTCGCAGCCCTCTTGGGAGAGAGGGAGCAGTCGGCCTCTTTTTCACAAAATTTCCATCACAAACTTGATTTTTGTGTCCTCTTTGCCCCTTATCCAAACCCCTAAGAACCATCCTCAATCGAACCACTTAACTACACCCAGGAAGCAACTCTCAAGGGCTCACACCATCTCATACATTTTTTTCCATCACATGAACGTCATCCCTTGAAGGCCGAAGAGGCCACACAGACTAATAACAACCCTTAATTACATTTTCTTTGTTTCTGTATGAAAAGGTTACTACATGTTTTATGTATAAAATACAGAAGGAAACGTGAATCTCTTAAAATATTTGAGTGTATTCAGAAATTTATGTTCCTGGGCATCATTACACACATTTAAGAAATGAAGTGCTGTATTTCTATACAGAGTGTGCCTCCTAACCCTATAACAGTTCATGGACGCCCCTTGAATTAGCCAAGGTACTGCCCACATGGGCTCTTGTGCATGCAATGCCAGTTGTGTCATAAAACATAAGAATTCAAGGATAATTTCCCACTCACTGGCAGCTGGCTGTTTGTTTTTTAATAAAAAGACTTGGTGTTGCAAATTCGACCATAGGAAAAGTGAGCGGAAGGTTAGGGCGGGATGGGAAAGTATTTCCCAGGCGAGTGTTGATTCTGGGGCAGTTCCCTAAAACTGTAACATGTACATACAAAAAAGTTGTGAACTTTGGAGCTGGGCCAAACCCGTCCTTCTCCACCAGCATAAACGCAGGTTTGCTCCCTGATACAAATACCCCAGCACCTCTTCCAGAGCTGGAACACCAGGGAAAGGCAAAGGCAAAGGTGGTTTGCCCTGATCTGTATGTATCTATTTAATGTTTTATTTGGGTTCAACAGCTATATTCCCGTTTCTGAGACCAGAGACAGGGAAAAAATGGAAGCAAACACAGAGTGCACCAATTCATTTTCCTACCTACAGTATTTCTTCTTTGGAGGAGAGGTCACCATGAATGAAATAAAAAGATGTTAAACGAGCATTACCTTGCTAATGTGCAGTTCAAATGTGTCCATTTTCAAATTAGCCTGGGGAATTCAGGATGTGGATTTTTTTATGGACACTTAAGGATCACAAGGGCCATCATCTCATCTGAGTTCCTTGTGCCCCCCACGGACCAAAGCTGAGATTTTGCTAAGCAGATTTTTCTATAAACTAATGTTGGAACAGAGAATTCTTGTGGGGGAGAGCCTTGTCCTTTGGTAACCCCTCTTCAGCTCATTAAATCAGCAGAAAAGAAAGAAGAAACAAAAAGTAAATAATTTTGTACTGGCTACCTCAGCAGAATCAGCCATCACAGAGGGGAGTGCAGGGAAAGGGAACATAACCATTACTCACACTGGAACCGAGCACATCCTCCATGTCACCATGACCCATCGAGCGCGCTCCCCTGCTTCTATTGCCACGCTACCACATTTAACATAGACTTCAAAGGTTGGAAGGGATTCGTCTTCCTCAACATCATGGAACATTACAGACATGCTAAGGGGCTCACCTTAGCAAGAAAGGCTGGCACGCAGTGAGGGGTCACAACAGTCACCTGCAGCTCTATGGACCTTCCCCTGCCTATTGGAGAGTTGAGCCAAGGGTGCCGGGGTTACCCACAGAGCAGTGTCTCCACCATACGCTGTTCTGTATGCCCCCAAACTTGGAGGCAAATTAATTACGTTTGATGAGTAAGATTTTAAAAAGTCACATAATACAATGCACATTATTTCATTTTAAGAATTTGCCTCATTCATCATAGCAGAATCTTTTACCCAACTGAAAGCAGAAAGGACAGTTTAAAAAAAATAAAAATCTGCACATAAACCAACTCCTGGAACCCGCGGCACTGCAATCTTCCCAGAGGCTTTGCTGTATTGTGATTTCTTCCTTTTCTATAAATGAAGTTTCTTCTTTCTACCCCTTCTGGCTGGGAAGATAACCTTCACAACACAAACCCAGGCACTAGCGTCATTCTGCTGCTGCAGCCAGCCAGACTGGAACAATAACACCAGGAGAGGTGTGAACTTCCTCCCTTTGGCTTAATAGGGTGTTAACTTTGAAAGCTAATTATTTAAATGCTTAAGAAAGGACTGCCATCACCGTTAACCATTTTGCTGCTGAACAGCAGGCAGGGACATCTGTCCATCCGTAAGAAATTCACCTTTGAGAGGCACCCACACGGCCATTCCAGGACAGAAAGCCATCGCTGCTGGCTGTCCCATGCCTCCTGTACTTACTATTCCCTCTCTGTGCTACCACAAAGCTTTCAGGGTTTGTGGACTGGCAAAGGACTAGTTTTAACCTGGCTAGGTTTGATGGCCTGATTGAGAACAGAGCCTCCAGGCGGGGCAGGGGACTGGGAACCCCGCAAGTTGGCCCTTGCTGCCAGACCCCTTGTGCCACACAACTCCAGCTTCACCCTTAGGCTACATCCCTCATGTTTTCAGTGATGCTCCTCGGTTTCAAATGAGGATGTTCATTTATTATTCAGTGTTGTTCTTTAACCTGCTAACATCCCAGAACATCAAAGCACTCTGCCCTTTGTAAGATTTCAATCCTCTCAGTACTATGTGCTCAAAATTTAGATACACATCCCTTGTTTTTAGTCAGTAAGCAGAAGACACCTATGTGCCCTCTACAGACAGGAGACACACACCACCTTGGAAGCAATGAAGAGTCTACTTCTCAACAGAAGAACTTTGCTCGTTTGACAAGCCAACAGATTTTCACTCTCATCCGGGCTGGATGCTTGCAGCCTGTTTTTCTGTCCCTGTCAAACCATCACTGTTGAAAAGACCACAGAAATCTGCAAGAATATTCCCTGGGGGAAGGCTCCAGTGCTCCGAATTGCCAGCAGCCTGCTTCACTTGATTTATCATCAGCTGCTGGGAAGCTCACAACTTCTAGCATTCTTCTTATATCCCAAATATTTTGAGAGGCATGTTTCTTTTCTGTTTTGCCTTTTTTTCTCTCCAAAGGAAATTGCTAGCACGAAGCCTTTCAGAAATAAACAGCAAAAAAAAGCCCCCCCCTTTTTTTTTAAATCACATAAATCTAAGCTAATTTCACAATTTCTGAAAACTTCATTGTCATTTTGAACAATGACGCCCGTGATATCACTTGTTAGTCTTTGTGGAGGGTATACAGCGAGCTCTAGAGAAGCGGGTTACTATGGCAGCTCTGAACTGTTTGATAGTGTCATAATGTTTGCTGATGGTTATTAATTTATCAGAGTGGAATAAAAATGAATAGCTCATACTGACACCACTGGGGAAACTAAAAACCAGATCCTCCAACTTACGTAAGTCACTAATGCTGAGCAATGGAAATGAAGATGAGGAGCAAGTAAATGCTTTACAAACCTCCGACTTAGGACCATTTTAAGCCAGACCAGGCCCTTGTTCATATTCCCGTATTTTCCAAGTCCTATTTCCAAATTACAAGGGGAAAACCAACAAGTGCTGAACACCTCTGAAATGCCCAAAAGCTGCATGGAAAAGACTGCAATAATCCCAGGAATAAAACCCTCCAACTGAGAATTGGTTCCTTATTTACCATGAAACTGTAATCTTTTCCCAGAAATTACTGAAAAGAGAAAGCTTTTTAAGCTTAACATGTTTCCTTTTATTAGCAATACAAAAATTGCCTTTGAGCTTTCTCATTCCTTCCCACTATTTCTGCATATATATGCAAATTACCATACAGATTTCCCTACACTGAGTACACTACATATCTCTGAAACAGTTGGCAGGCCCCTGGGGGGTGTTGCCCAGACAGCTGTGCAATCAGCTGAGTAAATCAGCTAATTAAAGAAACAAAGAAAATGCAAAAATTATTAAAGACAGACTCCTGCTTACAGCATTGTTCAGCACCTCTTTATCTAAAAAAGCACAGTGAGCATGGGATGGAATAAAGGTGCTTGGAAATTGAGGAATGAACTACTGCACACGTGACAGTGATGACATTTGCTCTCACACACCAATCTGGGATTCATGATATTTATGCTTTGTAGCTTACATCCCTTTAATATAAATTACTCCAGCATTTTATTTCATTTTAAAATGACAAAAAGCATGAAATGTAATGTTGGTTTCATAACTGACTTCTGTATGTAAAAAATGGTCATTAACTTCTGCTTGACCTTAGGTGTAGAACTAATATTGGATTTGCACAGAGGGTACTCATTATGCTGGTCTAGTTTCCACACAGAAAAATAAGTTCCCAAGGGTCCTAGTGCTACAAGCCCGTTTCTCAGATCTCAGATAGGAAACAGGACTCCCAGAAATGATGCAAAAACATTTCCTCTCATTGCAGAGTTTATCAAAAGGCACAGATAACAGCAAGGGTAGGAATCTGCAATCTAAACAGAGCAAAGCCAGTGTGGTAAGAAAGGAGGCTGACAGATGTGGATTTGGTCTCGCTGATCCACACACCATTAAGGCACCGTTCCCTTCCATTGCAGCTGAATGACCACAGGAAGGACAAACCTCAGTTTAAAGGAGACTTGGGCCCGCCTACGCTATATAGCCATTGTAAATTAAAGAATACCAAGTAAAGCCACCGATATTTCCCAACTCAGTCGGTTTATGGCCAGGAGCCTTTGCTGCTATTCTTTTCACATTATTGTACAACTGGTTTTGTTAGGAAGTTCGGGGGTGGTTTGTTGTTGTTTTTTGGTTTTTTTCTCAGAACTGAAGCCTTTCATCTGGGTTTGAAGGCTCATGTGTCATCCAAGGTGGTGGTGCATTAGAAGAACATAATTTGTAAAACACCTCTGGCCAAACAAGGGAGGTATTTTTTAACAGATAATCAACTGGTTTTGATTCATGTGGCCAGGAGAGGATTGGTTTTCAATGTCTGACACTTTGTGATATGCTCTAAGGAAAAGCCACATTTTTGCACAGTTTGTGAACGTACAAACTCATATAATTTGTTATCCAGGAGACAAAAAAAGTGGAAAACGTTGCAGACTCTGCAGGATTACTACAGGAACACACAAAAGCAACATACTTTGTAGCAATATTAGCTCAAGGAAAACCATTTAATAGCTGAATGCAGAGGGTTTTAACTTTTACTCAGTGCTTCGAGACATTAGTTCTCATGTGCGTGATATTTTAAAAAAATCAAGTGGCAGCAAATGTATCTATAGCAGTGTTTCCTGAAGAGATGTTGGAAGGGTAGAGAAGAGCCCACTACATAACGAGCAGTCAGGGGGAGAAAGATTGCTGGGAACTGATCAAACAAGGGGTTAGGAGCAGCAGCTGAGCAGGCTGATGGTACCGTGAAACACCACTCTCTATTCCATGGAAACATCCTCCGGGCATGGCCAGGAAAGGAGCAGGAAACAAAGAGGACACTGAATAAACAAATTCTGTGAACTCTCTGTAAATGCCTCTCCCTATTTTTTGCACAACTTCTGTCTTCCCAGCCTCACCGTGCAATCCCGTTCTGCGTATGTGCAAAACCCCTGTCACCGACAGGTGGTCACCAATTCAGCAGTGGCACAATGGAGCGGTGTGTGTCACACGTGTGCTCCTGACTGACCAAGGCGATGATGAACAGCATTCCTCAGGGCTAGAAGAGGTCTGATCCTATCTTTTTGAAGCCCTGCTGGTTCCCTAGTATGCCTGATCTTGTGAGTAATGGAAAAAATCCCACGGAATGCATCAAGACATTGGTCTGTCGGGGTGGGCATTCCCTTTAATAAGGCACAGAGTCTTTGAAAAGATTCACTTAAAGAAGCCAATGTGACTACCTCCCTTACATCAAGGCACGAAAACCTCAAAGAACAATGAAACTTTTAAAATATTCCTAGCTATGTTTTCAGGTGAAAATTTTTATTTTGAACCACGTTTCAATAGGCAGAGGAAAAGCAAAGATAAAGTTACCGAGACGTGACAGAATCATGACACTCCTGCGCCTTTATTTTGTGTGGCCATTTCTCCAGGGCAAATGCCATTATTAACACTTGCAGAAGGACTCTCATTCCATGCATTTTGCTATGCTTGACCCTGATTTTAAAGAAGTGGTTGCTTGAAGGAATCGGAAGTTGTGATGAAATGGGGTCTTAATTAAGTCAAGTAAATAAACCCACTGAAAAAAGACATAAGGGGACACAGAAAAATGGTAATATACTACTGACATTAACCTTTTCCCACCCTTCAAAGTTTATCCATTTTTCCACAAGGGAAAATGCACACCTCTCTGGAACATGACCACTGCTTTATTCTGTAAACAGAAAAAAGGGTTTTTTTTTCACTCCTCTTTATGTAATTTTTCAATGACATAAAAGAAATGCACATTTTACACGAGAGATGTTGTATATCTGCTTATTTGCAAAACCTGTAAATTCAAAGGGTACTTCGTATGTTTGAGGTCTAAACACAATACTGAGCTGCTCCGTTCTTGAATGACATTGGAGCATTTATTCGTAACCTCATTTTCAAGTATGTGTGCAAATCTAATTCAAATTCGTAATGATTACACCCCAATAATTAGCAAAAAAATTCAGAAAAGTTACCGAGAAGTCTCACAAGGATCTGTGCTACTTGGGAAAAAGGGCTGAATAGTAAAGATGCAGTTTCCTGAGTTAACTAAGCTGATAAAAACAGCTTAGTGCTGCCAAAAGGGTCTTACTGGGTTCTTTCCCACACCTCTCCACCTCCTGACCCTGATAAGAAGCTGCCACCCTCACTTTGTGCCAGCTCCAGCACATGCTGCTGCAATAGTGCGTGCTGCTCTGCCTGTCTCATCCCAAGAATAATACAATACCTGTGGCAAAAATGATCAGATTGAGTGGAAAAGATTTGGTATGAGGAATGACGAGCAATTTAGCCTGGAAATGAGACAATTCACAGAGGTACAACAAAGGTGCACAAAATCCTGAATAGTAGGATGGTGAACTGGGAATGGATTACTCACCACTTTCTGTCACCAGAGTTATATCGCAACAGAGTGAGGGTCCTGTGGGATGTGTTTAAAATAAACACGAAAAAAAAAAAGCTCTTTCACATACCACACATGAATTGGGGGACTCACTGCCACAAGAGATGAAGGTCAGGAATATAAGCAGGTTCAGAAATCAATTCCATTAATTAATGGAGAAAAGAGCTACCAAGGGCTACCTAATACAACAGTGTGGGTACAGCAAAATCCCTCTAGCACAGACTGGTAGATGCTGAGTACACACATCAGAAGGACGACTGTTTTTACTTGCTCTGTTTCTCTACTCTAAGCATCCCCTACTCATCACTCACAGTAAGATCGGAGCTGGATGGACTTTTAACCCGACCCAGTCTGGCTGTTCTCATGTTTTTAACCGGGCTGACATTGCCTGGAGTGTGTTCGAGTCGAGTCACGCCATCAGCTCTGACAGCGCTGCTGTAGAGGTGGCGCAGTGGCTGGGGAAAGGAATAGCTGTTCACAGCTTGCTTTTCATTCATGTCGGCAAAGCTCAAGCCCCAGTGACTGCTTCATATTCAATCGTCTGCCCTAAAATAAAAATACTAAGTGAATCACGTAGGCAGCTCAGTCCTGACAGAAGCAATACAAAAGAAAAGGGGAAGGGTGGATATGCACACATATATGCCAGAACAGGGTGGAAGCGATGTAGAAGTTCTCAATTATAAAGTTAATGTGGCAAAAGTCATATTATTATAAATAAAATGTAAATTATCCATTTTAGAAAAAAATAAATCAATACAGCTTGTCAGTTTAAGAATAGCATGACTAAAAAGCATCTAACTGTATTGTGGAAACCTGAATATTATTCTTCAGAGGGAGCAAAACCACACACTTGGGCTTTTGTGGCTGCCCTGCCCTTCACAGGGGAAGGGAGAAGCACCCACATCCCTGTCACTGCTCCCACAATGCCTGGGGAGAAGCTGCTGTCACCCTTTCCTACCCTGTCATTGCTGTCAGCTGCTATTTTAATTACCCCCTGTGTCCAGAAACACAAGGGCCACAGCTACGCTCTTACTAATGGTCCTTTGCACACACAAAAATATAGAAATTCCTTTAGGTTTAAAGAAGTTAATTTGCTGGGTGACGCCACGGGGTGCAGCTGGGTTCAAGGTGTCTTGTTTGTGGATGGGATTAACAGCAGTTCAGAGCATCTACCTGACAGGCTGTGATCTGTTCAGATGTACCTGCGTAGCTCTGCCACCGGCTAAAGCCTCCAGCCTTAGGCTATTTGCTGCTTCTCATCCTGGTGTTAGTTACCACCTCCAACACATAAGAAATATGTCATGAGCCATGACAAGCAATTGAGATAAATGCCAAACCCTGTAAACCTTCAGATGAGAGGAGGCATTTCTGAGGTGTTTCAGCACAGTTGCAGAAGCCATCAAAAACACCAGCAAGGTGTAAATAACCACAATTTTAATGCCAAGTACCTAAAATTAAATATCCTCTGCTCCAGCTACTTGCTTCCCCAAGATCTTTTACCAAAGCAAGGAAGACAGCATTTAATCTATTTATTTCTAAGGTTAAGCAAGAACAATTTTAATGCATTTTTATAAGCCACAGAGAAGTGCACAAGCTCATTTTCCCCTCTTAGGTGACCTTTATCATGAGAGCTTTATTCTAATGAAATTTAAATGTGCTTTTTAGTCAACAGTGTTACTGAGGTCCATCAAATCTTCAGGATCACAAACACTCATTTTACTCTTTTTTTTTTTATTTGTAAAGAAGCTAAAAATGCTGAGCTCCCTCTGCATGAGGGCTCTCAAGCACTTGTCCATCGCTCATACATTGCTGTTGGAGTGGGATACGTGCAGTACACATCTGAAATAAGAAAGCGGAGCCCTTTTCCACAGCACAGAACTTTTTCATTTTTCACATTCAGCACTTATCCTCCAGCCATCTGTCAGGTTTATGTGTTTCTCCTATTCTTCCACCCCACGTTAAAACCAGAACACCACGACAGTTCTTCTGGAAAAGCATTCTTCCCCCACACTGACTATTTAATTTCTGGTAGCCAACATTCAGATCAAGTCAGATCCTGTTCGAGCAAGAAGTTGATGCTCTGCCCTAAGTCACAGCAGACCCAGATCTCTGCCTTCATTTTCAAAGCATTTTGTCAGTAGATATAGCGTCCAAATCCCTGAAACAGCCAGTCTGGCCTAAGAACTGAAATAGCTGCTATTACTATTTCTTATATACATATGCTAGGTAGCAAACCCAAGCTTCATTTAAACAAAAATAAACTGTTTCACCCTGGTAAGCAAAAGAGATGCTTCCCCCACCTCCCATGCAACATAACCCAGTGATTACAACAGTCCAAGTAATAGGAGGGCTTTAATCAGCCACTTTTTCTAGTACAATTAAATCACAGCAAAGTGCATCTCTGGGGGCAGAGGTATATCCAGAAATTAAACTAATTCAGGAACAAATTACATAGTCCTTGCATTAAGGACTTACTGGTAGTGCTCAGTGGCTATCTAAAGGAAATATTTTGAAACACTGTAATTTAAAAACCACCAAACCATCAAAAACAGTACAGGAACTTCTGCACAACCACTTTGGTTTTTGGGCTGCCAATCTCTAGGAAAACTCTTGGTTAAAAACCCCATTACCCACCACAGGCAGGTTCCAGCCAGCAGGTTAGGATCGTGACCATCACCTGTGCTCCCCGCTCCTGAATCCCAGGGCGGATGAGCCAGGATCCCACGCTGCTCACACCAGCCTGGAAGCCACCCCGGGCAGCTGGCCCAATAGCCATGTTCCACTCTTTTCATGCCAAAATAAATTCTTTGTCTGATTTTCGTTGGTTTGTTTCCTGGAGTTATATGGAATCTTGGAGAGGGTTAGAAGAACAATATCTTTGAAAGACGCCGTGGCTTCTAGCTCCAGAAGTATTTTCTCTGAAATATGCTTCACTTCACCAGACACAGCATATCATAGCTGGATTGCTAACAGTAACTGCTCCGCTGTGAATTTAACCATCAGCAGTAAAATCAAAAACCATAATCAACCACCTTAATTTACTCTGCTCCTACTGTAGTAAAGGCATTAACTTAAATTAGACCTTACAGTTATGCCTGATCATGTAGTCATTTTTCACAGTCGTCCAAGATGAGGCATAAAGAAATGCAAATTTCAACAAGCATGCACTAGTCAAACTGACTACAGAACTATCTTTTGTTCAGATCTAAACTGATATTTTAAGTGCTTACTTTAATGTATTAGGAAAGGCTGGTCAGCACTTCAGAGCCCAACAGGGAGCTTTGTTTATTTAAGGCTGTGATTTTTAACTAAAATATTTCTACCTGCTCAACGTGGGTTGCTATTACACTACTATAAAGGAGACTCCAAGAGCTATCCTCCTTTCCCATTTTCACCTCCTGCAGCTTATTCCTAAATTCAACCCCATCACATTTTCTACTGACACAGCTGTTTATGTAGCCATCCAGTGAAACAAAATGAGAGGCTAATGGAGTCTTTATTTTATGCCAGTAGCAGTAGTAATATTTGCCAATGTCCTGGTCTGAGGTAAACAACACAACTGCCAAGAAGTAGGGAAAAAGATTTTTTTCAGAACTGTATAATCACTAAATAAAAAGCTACAGGGCACCATACTCTTGGCCATTTTACAGCAAAACTAAAGGTTTCCTCAAGCCCTTCCTTAAAACAGCCTGGTTTTCTCTGCACTGAAGCAGAGCAGAAGCATTTCCGTGTTCAACCACGATAATTCAGGTGGGACTGGGGTGATACCAAGTAAGGGCAAGCAGCTGAGGGGTGTTAACATCGTAAACTACTACAGGAGTTTCAGAAGAAAAGCTATTTATTACACAGAAGTAATTTAAGTCTGAATTCACACTTAGATTTGTGTTTACCTTCTGCAGAATTACATTTACAGATGACTGTGGATATAGCCTATGGGTACTTCTATTTCCAGACAAAAATGCATCAAACTGTGCCTAGGAATATTTTTGTAACACTTACAATTTCACAAGGAAATATTTCCAGATACATCAGCCACATCTTCTCAGTACCTCCAGTTTAACATATCTTGTTGTGTGTAGTATGTGTGTTGTGTGTAATAACTTTTGTGCTGTATTCATAAGCCACAGATGGACAGACAATTATGACACAATGTTATTAACAGGTCAGAAAACAGCTCAAAAAGTGGTAGATATGTGGTCTCCATTTCTAAAAGATCACTGAAGATCGCAAGAGACACCCAGTAAAAATGCCCCCAAAACCTCAATGGCTGCAGAATCAGGTCTGGTCAAGTAGGTTTTGTTAGTTCCCATGCAGTGCCCAGCAAACACAGCTCCCTTGATTCCACTCCAGCTCAGCAACGCAGATGCCCTCTGAAAGTGGCTGTGCTACCAAACCCTGACGGAGCTGGGATGACCGCATATTTCAGCGCCTTTGCACTGTACCACCAGCATTTGCTGTAAATGCTTATACTGTCGCAGGGTTTCAATAATCCAGTTGCCTTCCCTCTTCTACTGCCCTGGTAACAGAGACTTGCCTCTACAGCCATATGGTTGGATAGTTGGGAAGGAAAGAACGTCTTCATGGATGAAGCTGTCCTTTTGGCTTTAGCATAATGAAATACACCTGACTGGGCCAGTAAAATGCAGTGAAGGTGGCATGATATAATGAGCCATAAAAGAAGACATAGGAAAATTATCAACTTATTTGCCTCAAATGTAAGTCAAACACAAACATAAGCTTCTTTTATAAAGTGCAAGCCCAGAGCAAATAGCAATTTTGGCCAGAGAAAGACCCATGTTCACATTCAACTGTAACACTCTGATTTTATCAGCTAGGTCATTAGATGTGATGAGCTAAGGGAAGCAAAGCTTGACAGTAATTGCATTGTGCTATACACACAGATTCTCCAATGAGAGAGGAATGAGGTCCTCTGTCTTTGCTTCCCCATGTTAATAAGACAGCAATGACAATTCAAGTACTTCAATAAATGACAAAAGGGAACAGCGTTACAAAGCCCCCTCTGAAGTCCAGCCTGACTCACCTGACTTCCTTGCTTTCAAGGCAATGACAGCAGCCAGCTCTCTCTGTACCTAAAATACCAGGAAAAGAAAGGAAGGTTGTAGTTACTGGCACAGTCAAACAAAACAAAATGCAACACTGGTAAGATATCGGCTATCAGTCCTTTGGAGCTATCAACTGCATGTGGAATTATGCAGGTACTTGGTTTTGAAGCTACAGTCACTTTTCCTAGAAAATCTATTTCCTTTTCAGATGGGAATTCTGTGATAACTGGTTAAGTTTAAGTTCACGTAAATACTGCACATTCCTTAGGGAGTGGGCAATTCAGTAGCCTGACCTGTAATTTATTTGCACAGTATATCTTTTTTTCAAGCACACACTTGAAGCTTCTTCCTTTCCTTGTTAAATGTTTGCTTTGCCTCTGCTGAGCACACTGTAGTGCTGGATTTATGGTGTGAGTCCAGGATAAGAGAGTTCTCCATGCTGAGGTTTGGCTGAGGTTCACATTTATAATTGACATGTGCTTTATGGAGCTTTCAGGAAACAACCTCTCCTAATAGCATGGCTGAGCATTCCAGGACCAAAATTTAGCTTGAGATGAACATGCAGAAGTAAGAGCTATCAGATTTCCAGGCAACCTCACCAGCCTGTGATGAAACAGCTACTGTCCCTTTAGCCACCTCAACTCTACATACACCTCTCTCCATGGGTCTGTTCCTTTTTCTGTCAGTAAAATTCTGTATTATGGGTTATTTTTGTTTCATACTTTCTCACTGCCACTGTCTTGCCCTGCACTTGACCTAGAGCACCCCAGACACTCTCCTGCATACACCTCAGTTCCTCTGCCCCATCCGTCACACTCTTCTTTACACCTCTCGGCTTCCTCCAACTTCCTTCATTTTCCCAAGACAGCCTGTCTTTAGTGTTATAAAAAAAGTTATGGGATATTTTAACTATTTTTCTAGGGATTACCTTATCTCTCTGTACAAAGTCTCCTGCAGTGCCTACTAGCGTTCTTGTCTAAGAGACCTACACAAAGCTCAAGGCTATTCTGCAGTGGGAGTTTTGACATCCAGTTTCTGAGAGCACATGAAATTTAAAACACCATTCACAGGACATGTGGTATGATTGGAGCAGGGCACAAAGACCATGAAGGATCCCCAAAGTAATACAATTGTTAACAGCTGTCAACATCTCTCACAACTGTGAGGAAAAGTTTGAAAATGTGAAAAAAGAATAGTTAATATTATATTGGTCTGAGCAAAAAGACGAAGTCACCCAGGGAATCTCAGTAGAAGGGTAACTCCAGCATCCACTGCTGAGATACTCAGCAGCCACCCAGCAGTACACTCTGCATGTGGCACAAGGCAGAGAATACCAGAGGCCACATCCTTCCTCTGTTTGCATCCTTCCTTCCCTTATGGCAAAGGACCAGGGAGCTTTTCTTGCTGTCCTTGCAAGGTACAAAGATCTTTTCTACTCCTTGATGCTGCCCCACTGAGAGGGACAGAGTTTTCTGCCACTCCAAGCAGGAAAATATGAAGGCAGTGCCATGGTTTTCTTAAATGTCATCCTATTTCCAGCACAATTGTGCAAACTGGCAGTATTACCTTCCCTTCCTTCCTTCCTGTACACTCATTCCCACGTCTGGAGGACTGTTAATCATGGTTAATGTAAGCATAAGCTGCAAGTAAGAGGGGAAAGAGCAGTTCTGTGGAAAAACAATTTGTGTGCTTGCTTGCCTGCAGCAGTTAATACAAGCTATAATAATATACACAAGCTATCTAGAGTTAGAGGGCGATTTTCAATAAAAGCCCAAGTTGTTTCTGAATAACAGCACCACAACTTGTCATGGCTAAAGTGCTCAGACCCTCTCCCTTCATTAATCTCAGGAGGAGGTACCAATGTTGATGCCCTGATCCCAGTCTGTTCTCACAGGTCACTAACAGTGAGGAACAGTGCACTGATGTCTCGTCTTTATATTTTAGCATTTAATAGATACGTTATCTCAAGATTAGCCGTAGGAGACACTACAATCTGCAGCAGTTGTAAACATACCAATTAACCCAATCAAACAATTGAAAAATGCAAATTTCTTCATAAGTGTGAAGAAAAACCCATCTTCTCAGAAGAAAAAGCAGCATTGTGGAATCCTGTGGTTATATTTCCTGTATCACTTTTGCTTATAAAGTGGCACTTTTCCAGTTTGAAAGACAGTGTTAACATCACAGGCAATAAAAAGGCTGTTTTTCTGTATTTTGTCTATATTACACGAAATATCTCATTGTTTACTGTGTGCCAGGAACGTACCTGGCATATTACTGAATCCGAGCAAAACCCTTCATGTAAAGCTGGAGCAAAAGCTGTTCCTCTAGTCCTAATATTAAGCAAACACTCCTTCATCAAAGGGTTTCATCGTGATGGTCTGATCTCCCTCGCATGGGACTCACTCAAATCACAAAGAATTGGTACTTCTGAGCATCCTGCTGGATTTGCCCGCCGTCCCTCGATTTCATAACCTAGATGTTTTCGTGTATTTTAGCATAAACACACTTGACATCTCTGCTAGACATGCAATGCCTATGCATCATTACACTGATGGAAATCTGGGTGCAACATTCATTCCTCACTGCACACATGCTACACATTTTCATACTTCTTCCTAACAGGATTTCAGTTACTGCCTGTTTGGCAAAATCGATAGTTGCACATCACATTGAAGATAATAACGTGCACTCAAAGTAAAATACACATTCAAACAAGAGCTATGCCTACCATAATAAATCGAGGTATTAAATACAAAAAAAAAATAGTTTATACATATAGGTTGTCACTACAAAGCTAACACTCTCTAATTAGTATCCCATCTTGAGCAGCATTGCAGATGTCAAAACTGATCCAGTTTAAAGGCCAGCTTACCACACAGCATTTACAGAAATAGGAAATTCTGATAGAGAACATTTTGAGTGTGTTGTTGGTATGTTACCACGACTTAATCAGTCTTCTTTTTGCAATCTGAAAAAGCAAGAGTATGCATACAGTGGCACCCACATATACTTTCGTTTGACTAAGTACAAATGGCATATTTATATGGTGCATCTTCTCATCTTCAAAGGATAGAGGTGGAGATTTTTCAAAAGAAAATGACAACTGCTGTTCTTCTCTTATCCATGAATCTGCTCGTTTTATCACAGAAGGCACAGTTGTGCATCTAGCAGCCACTACATGCTACTTTTACTTCCCCCTCCCCTCTTTTTTTCTGCCTATAGTAGTCTTTTGTGAAAATGTATTCAATGTGCCAAACAAGACTTCAAATCTAGCGACAAAATGGCAATCCTTACAGAATCTCAAAATGAAATCCTGCAACAGAAAGCTCCTAACAGTGGGGATTTGAAAAAGAGTTTAGTTCACATTTTTGCATCTCAAGTAATGACAGTTTGATGGACTTTAAATAAAAGTAGTATTGGCTTACACCGTAAAGAAGCCTATATTTCCCAGATACACTGCGTTAACACTCTGATATTCTCTTCCCTCCCCTTACAAGGTAAGGTAAGAGGTTTGCAGTGGAAACACTAACAGCCATCCCACTGTGCTCTAGTTTCAGCAGACAAGACATTGAATATGAAGCTGTTCTTTGGACAATGACACGGAAAGCACAGCAGCCCTGGAATGCTTCTTTAAACCCAGGAGTAATCATTGCATTTTCTTAAAAATTCATGATGGAAAAGATTATCCATGCCATTTCACATGGCACTTTGCACTGTTTGCATGTCAGCTGCATTTACACTTTAAGTCTAATGGTATTGTCAGTGCCTTATTGTAATAGAGCACATGACATGAGCATATAATTCAATAGCCTCCATTCAGTTATCTTGACTGACTCTGCTTCTTCCACTGTAGAATAAAGCATAAAGAAAGTGTGAGACCCTCAACAAGTTAGTATCTTATCTTTTGTACCTGACTCTGGTCTTAAAAGAGGTGTATTCCATACATTATGCAAAAAATTAAGAAGATAAGAAACCTCTGCAGTTTTTTGCCTGCTGCCCTCATGACTTGGCATCATTCACCACATCTATCGCTATTTTCTACTACCCCCATAGCCATTGCTTAAAACTAAAATTGCATTTCTCTAACTAATCAGCTCTAGACTGGCTGAATCATTTAAAAAAAAATTGAAAGAAAAAAAAATCACAAATTGTGCAGTGAATGTGAAAAGTGGAATGCTACAAAGGAAACAACAACTGGTAACAAAAAGCAGTGGGGACTAAGTAATAAGAGAAAGAACAACAAAGAAAGTCAGGCTACAGTAAAGAAATAGAGAGATTAAATCAGTACAGATACCCCTATGTCTGTGCTAGTAACTCTATAATCCCTTCATAGAATCCATACCTTACCAGCAGAGCCTAAGATATGACTCTTTTTCCCCTAAAGTGAGCTTTCAAAATGAATCATCCTAAAAGTGTTTATTTCTGGTCCCAGGCTGTAAGGATCACCTGGGGAAGCCAGCTCAGATGTAGACGCCTGCCATATGGCCACTTATATTTAGGTGAGGCAAGTTCCACCCTCTGCAACAAGAGCTTTTACAGAGTTACAAAAACACCTAATTAGACCTTACATGTACGCATGCTTACAGCTTTTCCAGAGCTTTCAGATGCTAAAACAGTGAGTTGTATTTTAGGCACACAGATTTCTCCAACTTTACTTGGGCTGGATTTTCACAATCAGTTTAGTTTTTGAAAATTTGCAAATATAATCCCTCAAAAAAGAAAAGCTGACACACAGAAGCACTCTTTTTGACCTGACACAGAAAGTTTTATTCCATTACAAGAAAAGCAAAAAATACTACCACAAACCCAAAAAGCAGAAGGGACAGTAGTACTATAAACACTGATGAGATTTGAACCTCCATGCCTAGCAATGTATGAATAAGTCAACTCTGATCTCTGACTGCTTTATTGCTGAGCTGGAAGTAAGGGTTTTGGTTTGTTTTCACTTCTGAAACATTGCTCTGAAGAGTATTGTGAACAGGATTCTGAATTATGAATTTTTCAAGGAAGACTGGTGTGATTCTGTACAAAATACATAAACAAACAGTGAGCCAGAAACCAAGACAGTGTGAACACGCTTCCAGTCATGGCTAATACCTTCACTTTGGCCTTCCAGCTCCTGCTCACAGGACTCTTTTTTTTAACATGCAAACTCTGAAGCTGGCTTCAAAAATAAAAATAAATATGAGAACCTGTATCCCGGTAAGTCCAGCCCTCTGCTGAGTGGTGGAAGCAGAGGGTTCAAATAACACTCTCCATAAACTCACAGTGAGTACTTGAGATCCCAAGTGGGAATGGACAAAAAGCAATATTCTGGAAAATAAGATGGAGAAGTCCATATATAGATGTTAATATTTGGAGGTTTCTCCCTGGTCTTACAGCTTTTCCCCAGGCTTAGAATAGAAAATTGTTATAGAGAGCCTGCACAGTTTTGTGGAAAAACAGAAAATGCAGGAGAGAAGATCAGTCGTTTTGATGCCAGCATGGCAATAGATATGTCTCAGGCCATCTGGAGGTGTAACTGCTGGAATCAGTCAGGATGTAGTTCAGGGGTTTGACCTTGCAAGCTAGATGTGAAGACTGTGAACTCACTGTCAATTACTCACATGTTTAAGGATATGTATTTTACTCAAATGTAGCCAGCAACAATTACACCCAGTTCATAAACTCAGTAAGTCACTTTGTTTTGTTCAGTACCTCCTCTTTTTTTTTTTTTTTTCAACTAATATTTTGAGAGGCAAAGCTTTTTGCCAGGGACATTGGCAATGTTTTCTACAGTTGGTAGTTTTGTGGGGTTTTGACAAGATATTACTTTGTAAAATGTATTTTTTTTTTTCTATTTTTTTTCTCTATGGAACAAAAAATGGAGGATATTGATGTTCTGAGTTCTTTCATTTTCCAATCCCCCAATCATCCAATTGCCTTCTGTTCTCCAAGCTCAACTCCAAGTTCTCTCAGCCTCAAATAGTCAAACAGTCTGCTCCCCTGGTGGTCTTCATGGTCTTTTGCGTACACTGCAGTACGTCCACATGTCTTTTGTACTGGGAGTTCAGAACTGGACTCAACTGGTGTTATGTGTCACACCAATGAACAGAGAAGAATTATCACTTCCCTTAGCCTGAGGTGATAATTATAAAGGTTCTTGATATTAAAAGAGCCTTAACGGTCTTAATAATGCAGCCCAGGTGGTAGTTGAATTTCTTTGCCACAAAGGTACATTTCTGTCTCATGTTCAACTTGCTCTTCACCAGGACCCTCAGGTCCTTTTCTGCAAAACTACTTTCTAGACAGTCAGCCCCCAGCCTGTACAGGAGCATGAGGTTATTTCTTCCTGATGTAGGACATTGCAGTGCCTTTTGTTGAACTTCATGAGATTCTTTTGCCCATCTGTCCAGCCCATCAAGACCCTTCTGAATGGCAGCACGCCCATCTGGTGTATCAAACATTCCTCACAGTTTCGCATCACCTGCAAACTTGTTGAAGATGCACTCTGTACCATCGTACAGATTACACTAAACTGAATTAATTTAGCTTAGCCTTCTGAAGTCCTGTCTGTCTGCTTCTTAGAACAATGGTTTTACAAGATAAACAAGATGCACCAAATTTTAGCACAGACAGGACAAGCTGTTGTTTATTGCGATAGAGTTCATTGAGGCTAAATATAGTTGGGAAGTCAGATACACAGGCTTCCCAGGTGGGTCTCCTCAGAAGATTATGGTAGCCTATGCCAGGGCTGCTGAGGCCCTTTCTCGACCATTGTCCCCCACCCCATCATTGTCTTCACACTTGACCACACTGTCCACTTGACCAAGAGGATGTCAGTGTACGCTACCTGGCAGAAGAATCACCAGGATCCTCCAAACTGGTATCTCCTGGGCCATGAATAGCATGGATTATGAGAGCAGGCTGCAACAGTCCTTGCTTGGACTGATTTTAATAACTTTGGAATTGCACACTAAGACCTCACTAAAGCTTCCTTCTTTCAGAGACAAAAAAAAAAAAANAAAAAAAAAAAAAAAAAAAAAAAAGTAGTTTGCATTACAAACACTTGCTCACTGAGACTTTAGTTTGAAAGGATCCAAAACATGACAATAATTCAAACATGATCAGTACAAACTTTGATGCAGTGACCTTACCGCAGAAGTGAGACGAGCAAGAATTTCAGCGTTGGTTTCTGCCGTATCTTCTATTTTTTGATTAGGCCTTAAAAAAAAAATAATTAGATTTTATTACCTCTTTCATTTCATTTCAACATCTCCCGATTCCTGGAAATCAAGGAATTATGTAGCCGTAGGCACTAATGTAAATGAGCTTTTGAGATTCCACATCAAAATGATAACTGCAACATGACAATAATTAATTGTGTCATTAACGACAGAGCACACCCTTTGTCCCTTGCTGTCAAGAACTCTTTTGATTGGACTGATGTAAAACAGTGAGAGAATTCCTCAGTTATAAGAATCTGATGAAGAACTGAAGAACGTAGGACCCTCTTAGCTCAAAGTTGCTTATTTGGATGCATATTTTGCTCTGCTAAAAACATACTCCATCAACACAGCAAAGAGTTTTCCATCTGCCCACCATCCAGCTGTGCCAAGGTGTAGAGAAACACCTATGGAATGCCAGCTCACATAGATAAAAGCAGACAACATCAAAATCATTGTGTGACACATGAAGCCTGAATTAAAAAAAAATATGGTGTGGTAATGAAAAGAATACATGTAAGAAGCCGTAAATTAGCAAACTAAAGCCATGGCTGAGAACACTATTAGGTTGTCTTAACAGTTACTCACAAGGCAGAGAGACTTAATGTGTCTTTGCAAACATGGGGCAGTGTAGGAGGAACCCATCTAAAACAACTGTCACAGAAATCTGGCCCAAGTGGAAAAAGCCACATAAAAGCTGCTGTGGAGAACATGGGGTAGGATGGCGCTTATCTTTCAAATTAGTCTAATTCCCATCACTAAAACATCTGCAAGGTTTATTGACAAACAGAAGAAAGATACCAATATACACATCACTGCAGCTGCTGTAATAAACATAAATCCCAGGTATTGGCAGAAGCTTCTCTCTTTGATTAAATTATTTAATTGCTCATATGCCCTGATGTATAAGGGAAAGAGCTGACAACGTCTGGAACATGTAGCTGGTATATTGGGGTTCTTACACCCCATGTCCAAAAATCTCTTTCCCTGATTAAAAAACACTGAGGTCCAAAAGCACATAATGCCACATGCATTTATTATGGGGCAAGCACATTCAGACCAAAATGGTAATTCAGATTACAAATCACAATTATGTTCACAACAGCCTTTCTATTCAAAGAAAAATGTGATTTAACATGTTAAGTGGTACAAACAGCTCCCCCCCCACCACCCCCCCAAAAAAAAATGCAGTTTCATTTATGAAGATTGCTTATTCAATCTTTCTTTTTATAATTTGAAATGAGAATAAATAATTAACCTCTTTAGATGCCTATGCTTCCCTACACATCTGATGTCTTCAGATCTCTCAGAGCCAGGCTAGGACCCGGCTCTTTTAAATTGGAGGCAAAAGATAGCAGCTCTGTAAACACAGCCACAGATGCAATCTATAAACCCAGAACAGCATGTAGCACAGCTATTTCCATCTTGGGCCTTTATCACTTCATTTTCTATTTAAAAATACTCCCAGTATCCATCTGCATATGAGCATCAAATACTTCTGAAACCATTAACACACTAAAAATTATAGTCAGCTCTCCAGAATCAGGGTGGAAGAACATTACGATACCCAAGCTAAAGCACAAATGTATACTGGGGAACAGAAACAGGACAAATATCACCCTAACTTCTTTTTTTCAAAAGGGGTCAGCCAAGGCCTAGGAGGGTTGGTACCAAACAGGAGCTACAAAGCCCAGGCAAACAAACCTAACGCCTACAGAGCTCAGTAATCGGTGGGCACAGCAGTGTGTTAAGCAGAGGGGTGTTAAGGGGTGCTTGCCCCAATTTGCAAGCAGGCAAGTCAGGTCCAGCCCAATTATTACTATCCACCACGTGAAAGCAACTACAGTGTATCCTGAGCCGCTGATGGAGGAAGCAATACGGATACACCCATAGTTCTGTGCCTGGAGCTCAACTATGCTCAACAATGCAAAGCCACAGCATAGCACTCTATACTGGCTTTACAACCCACTTACTCCATTAAAAGACCTACGTATACCCAAGACCTGTTTGCCTTCAGAAAAAGCTTTCCAGAAATCCCACAGAGCATTAACTAAGCGAATATCCCATCCTGGCTATTTGCATCAAAAACCAAATTATTTTTGAGAATAATTTTCTTTAAAATATTAAGAAAGAATAACCTTTCTGAAAATTAATAAAAAGTAAATTATTTCAGGACAGAAGATACAGAAAATAACAAGGAATCTGAGATAAAGAAAAAAACCCACCCTGTTAACAACTCTTCAAATAATTAAAAAAATAATATGGGTAACATTTCAATAGTCTAAGGTATCCAATGCAGTCTTGAAAAATTCACAGAGTTCTGGGAATTAGGTGTTGTTATAAACACCCCCATTTACAAAAAAGGAAACAGGAGCACATAGAAGATGAAACACCTGATACAAAGGCATTGCAGTCACTAGAAAACAATTCAGGAGGCACTGTATGAGAGCTTAAGTGATTGCTCAAGGTTGTAAGAAAGTCCAAGGCACAGCTTTCAATACAGATCTTTTGTTCCCAGGCTATTGCAATTTTCACTTCTTTTATACTCAAGCAGAATTGGCTGTGATTAACATAGGGTATTTAATGACTCCAAGAGGCCTCTGCATCAGTCCCATCTCATCTGACAATATTTACAGGGGCTTGGTCCTGTGCAATACACTTTAGCCTTCTGTTTAGTGTGAGCTGCTAAAAACCTGCTGAGTCCTGTCTCATTTTCCACGGTAGATTCCCACCAAAGTTATTTGTCAAGGTCAAAAGGCAACAGGGAGCACTTATTCAGGAACTATATGCACATCTTGGCCTTCAGAACACTATTCTAATAGTACTATATGTACTATAGTATTATTTGGTAACACTGCTAATAGTGCTCAGGAACAAATACAAATCCAGCAAAAATCTGTACAGCAAGTTGAGACTGGGCCAAATTTATTTAACAGGGTTTCAAAAAGAGTTGCTTAAGAAAATCCCCCAGAGCTGCTACTGCCTACTCAGGTCTACAGGCTGCTTTTTGGAGAGCAGATCCATGACGCTTCTCAGAGACCCACCACTGCACCCAACAGTCCTGCTGCCCACCAGCTGCAGGGAAAACATAGCTCATCTGGCTCCAGTGCCCACAAGGAGATGTCCAGCATTGCCTTCTGGTGCACAAGCAGGCCTGATTTCATCAAAGGCATCAAATCTAATTAACAAGGTAAGAAATTCCTCTATCTCTATGTACATGCAGAATTAGTGCTGTCAATACAGACAATGAGAAAAACTACGGTAGAAAAATAAATAAAAAAATCATTAAATCACAAGGAAGAAGATGCTTCAAATGGTATGCAAAACAGCTTACATATATGAGAAAAGACAGACACTTATTGTAAGGAAGAGTGGTTAGAATTGCCCTCTTTATTCATGAAAAAGAGTAATCCGGTCAGATAACACCTCATCGATTCAATATCCTCTTAGATTGTGATATAGCAGTGTATGATTTCCAACAAGCATGGAGAATCTTGAATGTGGAAAAGCCTTATTTCCCTTTGATATCACACTCCCCTGAGAGTATACCATTATTTAAAATTCAATTCCTTCTATATATATTTTTTTTTAAAGCACTCCCACAATCTGACAGGTAAAACCTCCAGAAAATAATTCTTCAGTGACAATGTTCCCAAAAGGAATCCAACTTCAACTACAATTTGAATAATGTGAGCAGGAAGAAGCTGGAAATGTACATTAATGAATAATTGTTCAATTCATGTGACAGGGATCATCCTCCACTAGAAATGACACATTGCACTGGAACGATAAAACTGCAAAGCAGACTATAAAATAGTGGTACTCCGGGCCCAGGGTCAGCATGCAGGACACATTTTTAACTCAAACATAAAAAGTCTTCATTTTTCTCCTCAGCATCCTTCAGGTAACACATCAATACAACCTATCTGTTATATCTTTTTGATTCAAAGCCTTTGAACAAGCAGTCACGAACCATGAAAAGTGGCCTAATTTGCAGCGATAATGAGGAAAACCCTAACTGCAACTGAAATCAAGATGAAATCACCCTGATATTTAAGGGGACAGCCAAACAGCTTAGCACCAGAATAGGCTAGAGGACAAGAATTTCTATTTGCAAAAATATTTAAAGGCTTTCTTTCATATGAGTCATCTGCTTAGAAGATCATATTCGGTTCCCCTGCTCTAGCCAATTTGAGGTCCTTGTTGCTTGGCTACACTCACTCAAGCTGACCACATAAATGCATTTTCAAGGCAATCCCTGCTCCAGAAGAGCCAATTTGTGGTTGGTGAGTGCAGTCAGCAAGAGGGGAGAGAGTCAAGTTTATGCCCTGAGCCATGCAGAGAAATTACTGAGGTATATGGCTACCAGCTCAATATAACAGAATTTTAGAAGCCGGGCTTGAGACAGTTTACAGGGACTTTGGGCTTTGTGGTCCTTTAAAATATTTCCATTGGACATTTATTTGAGACAACATACTTTTAAAAACCTGTTATGTAGAGTATGTATGTAAAGTATTTACCGAAGAAAGTTTTGTCTTTGACATCAAAGAGAATAAATGCTAGTACTGCCAGTGTAATGGTTCTCCACAGTTTAAGGATCAAGTTTGAGGATTCAACATACTAGGGACAATGAAAGAATTTAACACAACTTGTCCATCCAGGCCAGCTCCTAGAGATTTGCTAAGGCATGAGGGGCCACAAGTCTCCAAACATCTCACTGACACCTTTTTCCTATATTTTGGCCTCTTGCAGTAGCATAAATAACTCCTTCTAGCTGCTCTACTTCAGCAAAATTTAGGGTGCAGCTGTATCAGCACAGAGGGTATGATAACATCCAATAGTCATGTGAAAGAAGAAAAATACAGGAAGTTAAACTCTTAAAAGGCATATTCTGAAAAAGGGATAATAATTATGTGAGACTACAGAGCTCTAGCAAACATGCAGTAGCAAACTAAAATCAGGTGACTGAAGGTACCACATTTCTACCCATCCTCTATCCGTCTGATGGCTGATCATGACACAGAAGGGTACCTGATCTGCTAGTCAATCGGCTCCACATCATGCCTGCTGCCAGGTTCCTGCCAAACCTCCAAATGTAAGAGGAGACAAAAAAATAGCAAAGCCATTTGCTCAGGCAATATAGCAAGTTGGAGTCAGCAAGCTAGTGTATAAGAACCACAATATGCCAAAAACCCGAAGTCAAGTGCCTTCATTTATCTAGCCACACTTTCTCAGGTGAAAAGCCCATCTCTACAAAGCTTGTCAATCCTGGAAAGTAAGCTGGTTCACTTGTACAGTGGTTTAGGGGTAAACAGTGTCATTGTAAGCCAGCCACTTACAAAACAGTCAGCAAAAGTTGCAAAAGGATGTATATACACGCTTACAGATTACACATGTCAATCCTGGGAGGAGACAATGGCAGAAGTTGAAGCAGGAGCTTTACTCCATTCTTCCATCCTTCCTCTTTCTCAAATTCACAGAAAAGGTAGGTACATTCATCCGCTGAGAACTGGTAGAAAGTATGACTGTCTTGAAAATAGAGTTGTCTGTCCACTGTTGGAAAAAATAATATTAGAAAGCTTTTAAACCTTCACCACAAAGTTTCTCTGTTCCCACCACATTCTGTATTACACTTGACTTTAATGCTGAGGTGCAACATCACATAGTCTTAATGGATCCCAAACCCAGCACAGAAGTAATCCTGCCCTCTCCTATTAACTCAGTGTATCCAAACAGGACAACCCCAAAATCTCAATTTGAAGATCTCCTGAAATTCAAGCATTAACACTGCTGAGTATTTAATCAATTCTGGAATCAGTAGAGAATTGGGCGATAAAAACCCTCCAGTAGTCAGATTTCTGAGCCTCGATTTCCATTGGCTTCTAATCTGGTCTCACTAGTGGTCAGGCACCAGTAAACAAAGCTCAATAATAGGGATGCAGCCCATCATTATTCCAGCTTCTCCTCAAAATTAGGGCTATTGGATTTGTAGACTAGTCCTGGGTAAGATGATGCACCAGTACAACAGCTGTCACCTTCCCTAGGATAACCAGGGTTATACTGGGATAGAAGGCTGGGAGAGTCCTTCAGCCCTTGTTGAGGCTGCATGATCAGACATACTGTCGGTGTAGCTGGAGCAGAAGAAAAACCTTTAAGTACATGGACCTGTTGGAATGGGTCCAGCGGAGGGCTGGAGCACCTCTCCTGTAAGAACAGGCTGAGAGAGTTGGGGTTGTTCAGCCTGGAGAAAGGAACGCTCCTGGGAGACCTTACAGCAGCCTTCCAATACCTCACAAGGGCCTACAGGAGAGATGGGGAGAGACTCTTTATCAGCAAGTGTAGCAATAGGACGAGGGGTAATGGTTTTAAACTGGAAGTTGGGAGATATTTCAAAGAAATTCTTTATATTGAGGGTGGTGAGGCACTGGAACAGGTTGCCCAGAGAAGCTGTGGCTGCCCCATCCCTGGAGGTGTTCAAGACCAGGCTGGATGGGGTTTTGAGCAACCTGCTCTAGTGGGAGGTGTCTCTGCCCATAGCAGGGGGGTTGGAACTCGGTGATCTTTAAGATCCCTTCCAAACCAAACCATTCCATGATTCTATAAACAAAAATTTTCCATAACACCTCACCTTTTTGCAAGGAGGAAAGTGTCTAGCACAGCCCCCAGGGCCATGTATGCTCTAAGTTGAGCTACCTAAGTAGTCCCAGCTACAAAGTCCATCAGATTTCCAGAGGCTGGTTACTGGTGTAATTATTGTCAACCACATTAGCTGGACCAAATACCTAAGTTTGGTGGGGAAGGTGGGGACATCCAGATAGAACCTGGCATTGCCACCATCTTAAGGAGCTAAATCCTCTCTCTATCCATTATAATCTACAATTATGAAAAACAGAGAGAGGAAGAGAAAACCACTAATAGCTAGAGAATTCATTTAGCCAAGCCATGATTTGTAGTGACTAAACAGCTGTTGTCTTGGGAAAAACCTAGAAGAGATTGAAGAGAAAAGAAATAGGCTGGAAAAGACACTGTCTACAACTTGGTATTAGGCAACTGTATTTGCAAAAGCAAAAGGAAGGAAATTACCAAAAAAAAAAAAAAAAAAGATTAATCTTTGTTATTTATGAAATGGAAGGTCACAGAAGTGAGCCTATGGAAGAGAAAGTAAGGAAAATCAGAAGAGTAAAATAATCAGCTGGCAAGAAAAATGGATCAATTGCCTTTTTTTAATCCCTTTCCCTCCTTCCTCTCCCATCAAAAGCATGAGTCCTATCTTATGCAGGAGAAACCAACAGCCTTCCTCACACTAGAAGTACTATCAAGACTAACCTGATAATATAATGCCCATATCCAGGAGGAGCTGCCACACTCCAACTGCTGTAGATCTGCACTTAACAAAAGGGCACTGCTCCAAAAGCCAGTCTACCAGTTCCGATCCAACACAGCTTCTCCTGAAAATAAGCAGAACATCACTTCTTACGTTGCAGTAAAGCTAAAATGCTCCTTTATAATAAAGTGCTATTTTCTAAAGCTATTAAAAGTGAATCCTTTTGTTCAGCAGGGCAAAACCTTTGTCTCAATTACTAATTTCTGTAATCCTATTCATTTCTGTGGAATAAAGTATTCTGGCAAGTCTCAGGGGATGCCCCTAGTTACAAGAAGGGAATTCATTTTAGAAGAGTAAGTTCCCTTACATACTTAATTCATGTGGCACTTTACAATATGCAGTATTTTTATCAATTTGTGCCACATACAGACAGACATCCAAAAAACTGAGAGCTAAATAAAATACAGCTTTTAGCCTCAGGATTCTATCTCCTCTCTGAGCACAGGCATTACACAATACGTGTGTAAGACCCTNTTCCTCTCTGAGCACAGGCATAAGCAATACAGCTACACAATACGTGTGTAAGACCCTCAAGTGGTGCTCTAGGATGTGCTTCATCTTTCACAATCTTTTAAATCATAACAAACCAAGAGATTTTGACTTTTATTTTTTAAATAAGGATATGAGTGAATGGTGCTATGATAGAGCCCTGCACGTTTTGGCATAATTGAAAATAGGAGGAAGCATTTGTGCTGTAACACAACACAAATAGACAATGATTTTGTTACTGAAATATTCCATAAACTACATGAAAAAAATCACTGTGTAACTAAATCTTAGGAATCCAGCTAATCTCTTTTGTAACTTTTGTAACTTCATACCAGGGATTTAAAGTTGATATTCTTTCCTGTCAACAAAAGAACAGATGAACACAATTGTGTATGAAATCGTAAGCAATTAAACTAGTGGACATACAATCAGGCCACTGCTGCTTAGAACTCTCTTGTCACATCGGGGCATAGACAAATGCAAATAAAACCCATCAAGTTGATTAAAACGCATGATCTCAGGTTACCTGCAAATGCCAGTAAGGTACACCCTGTCTTTAATCAGGTCAGATGCTTGCAGAGTAAAAATATTCCTGAGAGCTCTCCCAGCACAGGAAGAACTTTCTCCATAAATCTGAATGAAAAGAGATATTGAAAACTGTGACAAACAGGGATTTATTCCCGTTGTAGTACATTGCCTCGGCACTGTCAGCTCCCACCCTCTGAGCAATGCCTTCTCCCCAGATAAAAAAGCAACGCCTCAGTAAGAAACACACCCCAACTTCTGCCATCCCCAGCTGTATCATGGGTTTCAAGTGCTCCCACGAGCTGGGATATTTTTACTTCTGCTGCCTTAGAAAAGCAGAGGTTTCACTCTTAGTCAGCTTTACCTTCAAACACATTCAAAGGTAAACAAAGCAAAAAGACTATATTAAACACTGCAAAACAACACAAATACAGTTGAAATTAAACATTATTCCATACGTATCAAAGTAATTTAATACCAGCCTAATGTACCACATTGAAACACCATTTCATAGTTTTTTCCTTTTTGTTCAGAAACTTTGGAGGGATCCTATGACAGCTACAGGTCAGTTCATCCACACTTTGCCAGGAGGCTGTGGTATTGCAGAACAGACACACCTCTGGCTTCCCCTACACCTGATTCCCACCTTTCACTTCAAGGCTGCAGATGTGTCTATCAAAACAGGACCCAGCTCCTTCTTCCATAAAACCTCGTTCCACCTGGGCTCTGTATTCCACTCCTTACTGATGAATTTAACTCAGGCTTCTGCTGTGATGCTTCCTCATCTTCCCAGCAAAGCACATCAGTAGCATAAAGAACTATTTTAAGAAAAAAAAAAAATCTTTCTTTTTCTTTTTTTTTGGGGGGGGAGGGGAGTGTGTGCGTTTCATTTGTTTAGGAATCTTTCCAGGAATATAAAACAGTCCTGAGACAGTGAAGTCTTGAGAGGTGCAAAAACAGAGCTCTCAAATAATGCAAAATTAAGCTAAATAGTGGCAATCATTTAAACAGCTGGGAAGTGAGTGCACGTTGGAATTCACAACAATTCACTTTGTAACAGAAGTAGACAATTTCTAACATGCACAAATTACAACCTGTTAACTGGATTCAAGTGCAGGCCATGTTCACAAGTGTCTTCAAAGCTATGCTTAAGAGGTTGAACCAAAACAAAAAAAAATAAATCTTAATATATTAATGAAACTGAATTAAAAATAAACTTGACAAATACCTTGTTTGAAGGAGTTTCCAAATAGGGATTTGAAATTCTTCTGGACAGGGTCTGTAAGACAATTTGGTAGAGTTTTAGTTTTGTTCTGGTTTGTTTTTTTTTTTTTATAGAGAAAAAAAAAAAGTAGGAGCAATCTAGAGCTTTTAGCTATTGAAATCTAAATAAAATTAATTTATCAAATCATCTGAGTAGTCTAACTGAAGTCTCCAAATATTCTTCTTCTTTTCTTTCATATCAGGAAAAAGGTTTGGTAGACTCAGTTCTGCACTGTTTACATTTAGTCTTGAACTGGAAAAGACGACGAGCAATGAGATGGCAAAGTCTGTAGACAACACAAAATTATTTGGGTCAGGAAAGACCAGAAATGACAGTGAAGAATTTCAAGATAAACCTAAAAAAAAAGGCTAGGTGAAAAGACAGTATTGTGATAAGCTCAACATTAAAAGTAGTGTGTGCTAGAGGCAGAAAATGTAGCCATAATACTTCTTGAACCAAGTTTTATCAATTCAGTAAAGACACCTCAGGGTCACAGAACACTTCTCAAGGAAGACCACTCTTCCAAATGAAATCCTTAACTGTAGTTAAAAAAAAAAAATTAGGATAAATGAGGAATAAATTGGTGACCAGTGGGAAGGGAACACTCATGTTACGTAGATCAGCATTATCTCTGCCTCGCCACATGCTGCGCTGGTAACAGCATCTCAGGAAACAGTCACTCCAATGTTAGACGGGATTCCAACAATAATAGTAGGAATAATAAAGGGTTGGGATAAATATTAATATGAGAAAAGATACAGAAGACTGTGACTATTTACCTTTAAAAGCACAGATTACAGTAGACAATGCAATTATACAGAATAATGAAATGACACAAAGATGTGCTTGATTTTATGTAACAAGAGAATAACTGATGACTCAATGGAATTAGGGAGTATACATATTTAAGGAGATAGGAAGGAAAATGACACATAACTCTTTGCAGCAGGGAAATTCCAATGCCAAAATCTTACTGATGATCAATAAAGACTGGGGATTTAAAGTTATAAAATTAACAATGAAACCAGAGCTCTGGAAGGCAAACAGAGACAACAGGATAAGCATCTCTACAAGAGTCAGGTTACCCCACCTTTACTCACCGTGATGCTTCCATACCTTGTCAGTGTTAAAAGACAAAATATTGTCTACTCTGATGCTATCTGGCATCTTCTACCTTACTACAAGCCACACAAGACGCAAATAAATATTGCCTAAAATAAGTCTGGAAGAGGAATAGAAGGCATCATGCAGGTGCACTGGCAGCACAATGGGAAGATTGTGTGGAGCTCCCTCACATTATTCCAACTTGTAAGCAGCATAATTAACTCCTCACTTTGAGAAGGATCCAAGTCACACTGGGTATATTGTAATTATTAAAAAAATAAATCATCCTCCACAGGACGTAAGAATTACAGAATCCATATTTCAGTAATGCCACCTGCTTTTTTTCCCCCTCTATATTCTCGTTACTGCATTTTTAGAAAGAGAATGGAAATGACAAGAAACAACAGAAGCATCTAATGCTGTTTAGCCTTCCTCACTCACCACAAATGTTAGTGCAGTTCCATGTGTAACAGTAGCTCCATATGGAAATCCTATAACATAAAAGCTTAAGTCCCCTCTCCTGTACCCAACAAAGATGCCGTAAGAGTCCAACATTGCTTCAGATACCACTTACTCTTTATAACCATCACCTCATTAACACCTTGGTTCTGCAGCAGCCCTACATACCAACACTTCACTTGGTTTCTGTCCAAGTCTTTCATTCAATAAGCCTCACTCACTGCAGCAGCACGGTTGATTTCCCCCATCCCTGCTCCATTCCCAGGCTGACACTAACGACATTATCATCAGCAAGCTAATTCCAGAGATGCCGGTGGGAACTACAGCCTGGCCTGGTCCCTGGCATTCAGAAGACCACTGAGCCTCAGCCAGGGAAAATAATGCTACTGCAGGGTGCAGTTACACAACAGCATAAGACCAAACTCAGCAAAGAGGACAAATTTGGTGGCCTTTTACAATGAGGTTACAGCATTCATGGGTAATGAAAGCACAACTGACATCATCCACCTGGCAAAGCATTTCGTACCTCTACACTCACATCTTTTACTCTAAAGTGGAGAGGTATGGATTTGATGGGTGGGCCAGTCAGTGGATAAAAAATAGGCTGGATGGTTGCTCTCAGAGAGTTGTGGTAAACAGTTTGATGTCCGGGTGGAAACCAGTGATGAGTGGTGTCCCACAGGGGTCCAGGACCAGTATTATTTAACATCGGTGTCAGTGACATGGCCAGTGGGATTGAGTGCACAAACTTTGTGGGTGACACCAAGCTGTGTGGAGTGACTGGTGCTCTAGCAGGACAGGATGCCATCCAGAGGGACTTTGACAGGCTTACGAGTTGGACCCATGTGAACCTCACAAATTTCAAGAAGACCAAGTGTAAGGTTCTGCACCCAGACTGAGACAATCCCAAATATGGATAAAGGCTAGGTGATGACTGGATTGAGAGCAACCCTGTGGAGAAGGATTTGGGGTATTGGTGGATGAGAAGCTCCACATGAGCTGGCAATGTGCGCTTGAAGACCAGAAAGCCAACAACATCTTGGGCTGCATCAAAAGAGTGTGGATAGGAGGTCAAGGGAAGCGATTCTCCCCCTCTATTCTGCTTTTGTGAGACCCCACATGGACTATTGCATCCAGCCCTGGGGATCCAACATAAGAAAGATATGGACCTGCTCAAGTGGGTCCGGTGGAGGGCATGAAGATTATCAGAGGGATGGAGCTCCTCCCCTGTGAGGACAGGGTGAGGGAGTTGGGATTGTTCAGCCTGGAGAAGAGAAGGCTCTGGGGAGACCTCACAGCAGCCTTCCAGTACCTCAAGGGGGCTACAGGAGAGCTAGGAAGGGACTCTTTATTGGGGACTGTAGCGATAGGGTGAGGGGTAATGGTTTTAAACTGAAAGAGGGGAGATTTAGATGAGATATTAGGAAGAGATTCCAAGAAGTCTGCAAAAGGTGACTGAGGCTGAAAGCTAGTAGAGAAAAAAAAAAAAACCAACAAAAAAACCCCCAACAAAACAAATCAAACAAAACCCCAATATTCTAGTTTATCCTTCAAATGTCACAGTGCTAGCTCTGGTGCAGGGGAGAGAGAAGGAATTCACAGCCCTGAAATAGCACAAGGGAAGACGATCCAACACCTTCTGCTGGTGGCAGTCTGAACTCATGTCAGCTTGGAGCAAGCATGAAACAGAGAGCTCAGGAGGAGCTTGCATGGCAGGCAGAAATGTACACACGCAAGATTTCAACACATATATAAAAAAAAAAAAGAAAATTGCATAGGAGAAAATAAAATGAGAGTGAAAGTGGCATTCCGGAATAGAAAAAAAATTATCTTTCTTGCTGATGCTAGTGAAGCCTGTGAAATGTTGAAACACTCAGTGCAATTAGGCTGAAATTCGTACCAAATTTTAGGACTTTGTGTCCTAGCTACCAAGCTAGATCCCCTTTTCTTCTCCTTTTCATATTTTTTAAACTGGCCTCAATGAATATTTAGCTAGCACAAAATCCCTTCATTTTGTGGTACTGAACACACAGCTACTAAGTCAGCCAACTCTACTTCGGCTGTTGGGGACAAGCTGAGAAGTCCCCTCCCAGAGAGAGGAAGAAGAGGGACTGGAGTGAAGGTCCAGGCTTTGTTTGAAAACCCTTACCTCTGGGTTGCTCTGTGGGGTAAGCGCCACTCCTCCCTGAAGGTATTTGGTAAATATAGGCTGCTCCCCCCAGATGATTTTGGTACACAAACCCCAATTCAAAATATATTTGCAAATAACTCTTAGAATGAGCCAAAAATGTGCTTTTAAAGCATATTCGTTAGTCACAACTCATCTCATAAAACCTCCCTTGAAACAGCTATTGCTTCCCATGCCAAGTGCTGCTTTCCAGGCACTGCTGGAAAGTGCCTACCCCTCTGCCTCTTCCCCAGCTTGAGGAGAACCTTTGCCAAACCACATGTTGGGGAGGAGATGGGGATGTGGCAGCACGTATGGTCCTAGGACAGGAGGCCATACATGGAGCCGATCCAGAACACTGGGTGTCCTCCAGGAGAGCTCTCACATTGTACTTGAGTAGGTGTGCATAGGTGGCTTCAGCTTCCCTGCTGGAGATGCAGGAAGAGAGAGGCAGGGACCTGGTGCCTTGGGCTGGATGACCAGGAGCACGAAGTATGAACGTGGGACAGGGATGGCATCCTAGCCTGGGGATAGGATTTGCATGGGACAGGAGAGGACAGTTGTAACAGGTGGTCCAGGAGCAGGTTTTGGAACATGACTGCTAGGGCCCAAATCCGAATACACCGCAGATAAGTCCCAAACTGGGAAAAATTATTAAGGAGTCTGTGGCATTTAAAAACCTTAAAAACTCCTTAGAAAGGTAAGCAGTAAGCAATGTTGTTAAAAGAATGAGAGCATTAGAATAAAGTGACCAGCAGGTAATTTAAAACAACTAGAAGGAAATAATTCTTTACAACCCTTATGACCAGTTGATGGAATTAGCCAAAGAATCAATATTCTGGCTAGATTTTTAAAAGCAGTAGCTAATTAAGAGACCTTGCATAGTAGTATCAGTCATTGTCGGGGTTTACATTAGTATTGCTTCAATTGGACAATTAGTTTTAAACAAGCTGAGAATCTCTGCCATTATTTAAAGCTAAGCATGCAAAACATGTTTTAATATCTAAGCACAAACTGATTTTTGGAATGCTTGGAAAGAAATTCCCCCACAACACACTACACAACACGCAAAGTATACTAATGAAGGCATCTGTTGGTCTCCATTGGAAAAATCAAGCTGTATCTTACTGTGAGTTGCTGACTTCGTTCTTTACTCAGCAGAGCATTGAACTGGCTCCACTGTAGCAACTCCCTATGCATTTACTGCAACCTGGTTAATATTCTAACCAAGGGCTAAAGACACTATAGAGCATGTTTGCAGTCATATTTCTGCCATTGCCAAGCGCTGCAGCCGCTGCAGCATCAGCAAACGCTCCATACATCTGCTGGCAATTTAATCACCATCACGCTCAGGAAGAAACAAAGCAAGAGTGCTTGGAGCTCCAGCTCAAGTGCTTTCCTCAGCTGGGATTTAGTACAGTGGTAGCAGCCAGCAACCTGTCTACACTAGAAGTCGCACTGTCAAGCTACAGAAGAGGCTACAGAAATTGTAGAAAAATAATAATTTCAAATCCGGGACGTAAGTGGTTTGCCTTTTTTCCTAAGAGCTTCTCACATTCCTGTGCAGTTCCCAAAAAAAAAAAAAAAAAAGCTTTAGCAAAAATAGGGAAGGAAGAAAATGGGTTTTATTAATCAAGATTATTCCTTTTTCTGGTTCTTTTACAGCAGGATTTATACTAAAAAAATACAAACCAAAAAAAACCCCAAACACCCTAAGAAAAGGCAGAATCAGGGCTTCCCGCCCCAGGAAATTGTTTAAGCTTCCACTCAAGTTTTTTAAATAGCTAAGTTTTTAACTGGTTGCATTAACAAAAATTGAGCATAATGCCACATTAAGTGTTTGCAAGGTGCAATCGACCTTTGTCTCTTTCCATTTTACAACATACTCATAAATATTTGTCTGTTTGATCATGGCTTAATTTGCAAACATGCCCACAACAGTTTCATAGTTTCAGGGCACTACCACTGTGTCCCTAAAGAATTCAGTAGAGCACCTGTGCATTCCAAATTGGATTACCCAGTGTGCTTTAAGTTAAGCAAACACTTCAGTGTTGTCCTCTGTCAGGGCTTATTTCCCTAAATATAAATAACCCCCCAAAAAAATAAATAAGACTCATCCCATTTTGAAATGCACGTGGTGTAGCACAGACTACCTGGTAACAAGATCATTTCTATTCCCCTACAGGGGGATTTCTGCAACTACTCAGCACCTGAATCCTAAATTGGCTAATGCGGCCACAAAGGAAATTATATATTCTGACAGATTCCCAACAAGTATTCAAGCATCCAAGCCTAAAATACACTTTCACAAGTATTCATGCTGGAAACTTCTCACGTTCCAGCCATGAGACACAGCATACAGAAAAGGATCACAGATAAAGCTGAATCCAAATTTACTCCCAAGTACAATCAAATGTTTGTGCTTTTCTCTCTTTACTAATCATTCTACTCTAACAATACAGTAGCTCAGGAAAAATTTAAAAAATCCAGCAGGGGTATTTACTTAATTTCCCTCAGGCTTCTCACCCTCTCCATGCACAAATCAAAAAGTAATTATTTTTTTCCTAGACAGATTCTTTGTCTCATTACCAATCACAACAATGATAATGCCATAATAGCGATAGAAACAACTGCAACTGTTCCAACCGATGGAAGTCTGTAGGGTTTTTTTTTTTTTCTTCAAAAAGATTTGCTGGACTTGCTAAAAGCAGGCAGCTAGAATAATTAGAGTTTCCACTCCAGCCCTGATCAGAAGATGAATCCTGGCACAAAGCTGGGCTTTACCTGCCCGACGCATCCTCCTCAACCTACAACACAAGAAGGCAGCAATTCCTGCAGGAATTTATTCCCAGTGCTAGGCAAGGAGGGGGAAAGGGAAAGAAAATTACTGAACAATTTGGCTTATCACTTTGCCACCCTCAAATTTTTGCATTTGACATCGCTTGCTACTGCTTGAATTATAGAGGGTTTAGGCAGAAATAAGATATGGGTGCTGTGTTCAGTAGATGAAATGCTACCGTTGTCTGAGGGTGGCTGGATGTAGGGAGTGTTGTCATGAATCCCAATCCGTTTCCATGTGGCAGCAGATTTTTTTCCCCGTGGTTGCTAAGGCACAGCAAGCAGAGTTGGTTGGGAAGCTAGCTGACTTTCAGCAGATATCATCCATATGAAACCGTAGAATATGCCTGACTTTCTGCCAAACGATACTCATAACAAACAACCTTCCCCCACTGCTCCTCTCGAAACCCGCTGTCAGAATTCACACATAACGAAGAACAGCCAATGGAGCGGTTCTCCACATTAAGATTTATTTAAGATTAAATATAAAGCTCTGTATATTAATTAATTTTCTTTTTAAAGTATCTTTATTTTTTTTATAAAGGAAAGACCTTCTTCTGATTGTCTTAATCTCCATATACTTAAGTATAGCACAAAAAGGTCAAAAAAACTGTAAAAGGAGAGATTTGTATTTGGCAGAGCTTGTGATGTAGGATTCCCAGGTGAGCCCGCAAAGCTCTCTGGAGACAGCCAAATGGGTTGTTAGTGAGAGGAAAGTGAAGAGTGTATTCTCACCTGTTTTTTGTGTATAAAAACAGCCTGCAATGAAGTTATTTCACAAAAGGGAAAACCACTAGTCAAGGTTTATCCTTGCCTCTCCCAAACCAGAAAAGTATGTGTGAAGAAAACAGCTGCTCTTTATAAAGATGCTTTTTACGTTTAAAGACTTATTTCTGAGATGACAACAGTCATTAAAGCAAAGTGTTTAGAAGCATTTCTGTATTTTCTAGTACCTAACAAACTAAGTATGGCTGAATGGGCTTATGCTTCAAACAGAACATTTTTTTAGTTGAGCTTGCATAAATCAGCCACTTTTAAGATCTCCATAGCCTAGCAAGGAGTGTAATTTAGTGCACATGAAAAAATTTTGCTTGCAAAGCCCCTTTCTTTATCCAAAAGGATTTAAGAATAGAAAAAAGTGTTACAGAAGACAATACTGCTGCACTGGCTGGTTGCTCTCCTCTCTCTTTCCCAGTCCTATCATGGGAGAAAAGCTGTGGATAAATCCAGCTTCAGGCAGGCAACTAACACTGGCCCAAACCTTCTCTGTTTGTCTGTGCATCAAATAAAGCTGCAGCATCCTGACACTGAAGCCAACTCAGTTCAAGAGAAAGGGAGGAGTGGTGAACTGGCAGAGGGGGGTGCCTGCATTAGAGAAACCTTCTATTCCATCAAAGAAAGGTGACAACCAGTCTCCTGCTAATTAATGGGTTTCCATGACCAGATTAAAGTACCATAAAATGAGGCTGCTGACAAGCCAGTTGTGTCCTCCCTCCATCCCCTGCTTCACCTTTCCAACCCCACCGCTGTCCTGCTTCGTGCTACCCCTTGTGGTTTGTGAGGCCAAATGCTGAACCAAACTAGAGGACCGGTAGCATCAAACTGTCCGGTTAAACAACGGTTCATTTTAATCCAGATTATTCCCCCCTCCCGCCCCAAATCACTAAGGAGCCATACAAGCATGATCACTAATGAGGCAGGGGGACAGGGGAAAGCAGTGGGATGCGGAGGGAGGCAGGAAGGGACAGCTGTGCTCAGAGGAAGCACTTGTTTATGCTGAATTAAAACCATCCAAGGAATGATGGCATAAAACACGCCTAATAAATCCTCAGTGTCTCTGCTCTGTCAACATAAAAAGGAAGTTAGCTATACCCACAAAAAATGACAATACAAAATTAAAACGTGTCAGTAATGGGGAATTTCACCTCCCACCTCCATGTTCACATACGTGCAGCATTTTGAGTAAAACAGAAATCCCACCTCATTTAACTCCATAGACCAACAGTAGGCTGCATGGGCTACAGCCATAGTTTACAATATAGAAACGGGCTTAAACAAGGTCTCATCTCTCTTATAAGAACCATTATGGATATTTCCAACTCATATGCTAATACAATGTTTGCAATGAGAGTTCATTAAATATGAAAAGAGGAAAGAATCAGTTTTACCGCTTTTCATCATGCTTTATATAACATTAAAATATGCAGAGTACAGTTAACTGACTATTCGTGTTTCTTCTTTAACCTTATTTTATTGCAGCATTTGTGTTCTAGCTTGCTGTTTCAGCCATACCTTTCCTTAATGCTACCTAAAAAGCTTCCCAGAGTGTTTCACTCTTCCTGGCTTTCAACAACATCTCACAGGAAAGCAGGATCCTCCCTCTTTTTCTGTACAAAACAGGCACTGTACAGACTGCAGCAGTAAAAATTCAGCAGTAATGCTACATTTATTCCTCTTTAAAACTCAGCATCTAATAAACACAGTAAATTGTCTTTGTATTCTATCATGCCATCAGCATCTAGTTTGGGTTTGATCTGGGGACACAAGGGCACACAAGAGCAGCTGGGAGTGGGGGGGAGGAAGTTTGTGATTATTAAAGTTTTTTGCAACGTTTAATATTTCTAATGATGCAAGTTATCATTTAATAATACATTACTTGGAGCTTTCAAAGGAACGTACACTGGATATTTCACACTATAATTAAAAAGGTGTTCCCAGTGACAGCTTACCATTCCTTTTCAGATAGATCTAAATGAAGACATCAACAAAACAGTGAAAAAGAGAGATCAGAAGTAGGAAAATGCGGATTGTCTGCATACTTAGAAGCTTTTCAAAGTACCTCGGTTGGCACATTTCTTGTGTTGCCAGCAAAATACCTTCTCGTGATACATTTCCAAATAAAAAAAAAAGAAAGCAGGATGGCACATCAACTTGGCAAAGACATTCTGCAAGCCAGGCAGCCCAACTCACAAACGTGCGTTGGTAACAAGGAATTTCATGGGGAAATTGTGTGTCAAACACCAGAACTAATGCCCAGGCTGTGCAATCCCCTTCCTGGAGACTTCATAACTTGACCAGACAAGACCCTGCACAACAGCTCTCACTTTGGAGCTACCCCTGCTCAGATCAGGGGTTGGAACAGGTAACTTCTGAGAGGTCCCTTCAAACCCAAATTATTCTGTCATTCCCTCTTGTTCCATCATTCCCAGATACAACCAAATTCTGCTCCTCCAACGAGCTGCATCAGTGAAAGTTGGTTGAGCTGCAGAGCCACCAGAAACACTCTTCTAGATGCACTCTACATTTTATACAAGGCTCTTAAAAATCACGTATTTTCATGTTAGCCTTTCACCAAAACTTCTACCCATCACATTACCCAAATGTGCCAGGTCTCAGCTGCTGTGGGGCTGATGTCGCTCTGCTGTCAACAGACTATTTACTGCAGGTAAATACTGTTTTCAGAACTTGGCCTTCAGCAATCCACATTTGTCAGAGATTTTCTACAAAGCCAATTTTAAAGCGGACAATCAATTAAACAAGTAATTCATCTCACCTGTCACCAACAACCACCAATCACGCAGATGTAACTTTAGGTGTCCCCTCTCTGATGTCAGGCAAAATCAGCGTGGGTAGGTAGCTGATTTTCCCCAGTCCAGGCTCAGGAACATTCCTGTGACCCACCCTGCTAGAGGGATGCTCACCTCTGCCACAAGAGTTGTAACAAGCAGCAGAAGCACAAAAAACCCTAACACTGCTGCAGCTACTTCAGTGAACACAGATTCAGGAACAAAACTTCAACTACCAGCAAATATTCTGCAAATCAGCTGTGAATGATGGCAACGATAAATAGCTAAGAATGTCAATATTAGTCTACACATTCTTGAATAAAAAAAATCCATTAAAGTCTTAATTTATTCAGAAGCAGTTTACAGAAAAAGAACCAGTTTTACAGATTTCAATAACTACAGTACATTTAATGTTTAAAATACCAAAAGACAAAGTTAAAATTCAGTGCTTTGATTATGAACTACGAAAACACCTCACAGTAAATTGTATCCATTTAGTTTACAATTTGAAAAATACATGTAATTTTGGCAACCCTTTGGGTTGTTTTTTTTGGGCACGAGTTGCACACAAATAGTCCATGAATGGTTTTGCAAGTGCACAAAGGCATGTTTGCAATGTCCCTGTTGTTACCAGTTTCAAAAAGCTTCACATTTATCAATGCCTGCAGAAAAGGTAGGTCACCCAGTAATTTCCCAAACCCCATTCCTAGAAGTAGACGACAGCTATTCCATTCAGCCACAAGACGCACGTTCTGCCTTTGCCAGTGGTGACAATCAAAAAAACATGGACATTCTTTATTTCTAAGAAACCAATTCTCTGGTTTTGCAGCGACCTATTGGACAAAGCACCAGGCTGTTCAGCGTAGCTCCATTTTATTCCTCAATCTGATGTGGTCGCAACCTTCAGCAAGCTGTCGGAATGACCATGAGCACTCTGCTCTGCAAAGCCCTCAGAGACCCACTGGTAAAGACTGGCCACGCTCAGGGCTAGAGGCACCCAAGCTATCAGCCACATAGCCAGGGTAGCCCCACTCTAACTTCAGGTACCTACAGGACATTGAAAACACAACACATCGTGAATAAAGCTGCCAACTTTTACTTTTCTTGCTTCCAAGGTTTTCAGAGAGCGGGAGCAACCTCTGTGGTGGGTGCACAAGCTCTGGTTAAAAAATAAGCTTTCATTGCAGCCTTAACAGTTTGAGAATCTGCAGCACTGTTGTTTGTATTGGCAGCACTCTCTTATGTGACCTCTTGGGAACAATATTAATTTCACTTACAGTAGCTCTTGGCACAAGTCTGTGCCAGCCTACTATGGACTGGATAGTGGGAGTTCTTAACCACTTCCAGAAGAACAGTTGTAATTTACTTTTCACAGAATCACAGAATATCAGGGATTGGAAGGGACCTTTTTTGTAGAAAAACTACTAAAGTTTAACTATTTTAATTTTGTGAAGTAATCAAGGTCTCACTGTAGAAAAAAGCTTGAGAACCACACAATATTCAAGGAAGGAAAAAAGATTGTTCCCTTGGATTACACAAACAGTTCCTTGGCAAAGTAGATCCAGGAACTTCTCACCTGCTCTCAGCACAGCCTCAGCACTACTTGGAGCTCTGCTACAGGTACCTTCAAACAGTTTGCAGAATGGGATCACACCACCCCTGATAACATCTGGTTCATGCCTGAAAACCTTTGGTCTGACTGTTGAAGCAGGAACAAATGAAACCTCAAGTGCACTCCATCTGCAAAAAGAGGTTTGTTACCTCTGAGACGGGAAAGGACTTGAAAAACAAGGCAGTTCAAAAGTCTCTGCCAGTGGGCCAGAAACCACCGCCTGCCTGTCCTTCAATCCCAGTTACTTACCAAATGGAATCTTTCTTCCTACTGCTGTGGAAGTTTGATCCTTCTCTGTGAGGGCTGGGGGGTTCTATCCTTGAGATGTTTGGGTTTTGGGGTTTTTTTTTGCAAGATAACAATAAGAGTCTATACAGTGGTGTAGGGATCTGAGACAAATTGTATGTTATGATGTTGAACATACATGCCTGTGTCAGATGTGCCTTGACAAAGAGATTAACTGTTTGGGGGCTATTTTTCTCACCATGGAACAGGCCAGACAACCACCAGATATGAGGACAGTCCAGAAAATAAGTATCAGAAGATCATGCTAAGGGCTTAACTGTAGTTGGCACAGCCCAGTGGAATCCTGTTAAGCAGCCTTCCCAGTTGATGCTTTTGTTTTAAAACAAAAAGGAGTCCCTTGTCTTGAAAGTTGTGGATGACCTTTCTAAGGCTTACATGAGGCAGTGACGACAGCCTGCACCTGCAGCATCTGCAATAACAACCCAGACAAGTATCTCATCCCTCACTGAAGACAGCCATGGTAGTGCTATAGCTATTTTTAAGGAAATACTCATTAGAACACGTAAGAGCAGCAGAAGGACACAATGTGAACATAAGCGCCCTTATCAGTTGTGCAAACCGGGGCATCTAAAAGAAAAGCAGAACAGCCTCTGCATTACTCACAGCTGAAGTACAGCTGAGTGTATCCTGAATAAAGCAACCTCAAAGAGCCAGCAGAACGGTCTGCTGATGCTGTAGCACAATCAGAGGAAAAGACTCACACATCACTGCCTTTCTACAGGGTCACGTTTCTACCACGGGGTCACATTTCCACAACCTGAGGACACTCAGGTCTTGCACCCACTGCCAAGAAAATTACATTAGAGGAGTGTCTGACCATCGGACTAAAGAGCAGCTCATGCATTCTCTGCACTACTTGAAGCTACATTCTCCTTGGCCTACCAGACACACCATTGCCCAGGGTTCTTCAAGGTTCTTCCTTTACGTATCTATGTAAAGCAACAATGCAGAAGCGAGCCACCTAAGAATCATAGAATGGTTTGGGTTGGAAAGGATCCTGGAGTTCCAACCCCCCCACCATGGGCAGGAACACCACCCACGAGACCAGGTCGCTCAAAGACCCATCCAGCCTGGTCTTGGAACACTTCTAGGGATGGGGCCTCCACAACTTCCCTGGGCAACTTGTTCCAGTGTCTCACCGCCCTCACAGGAAATAATTTCTTTCTAATATCTAATCTAAATCTCCCCTCTTCCAGTTTAAAACCATTACCCCTCATTCCATCACTGCGCTCCCTCATGAAGTCTCTCCCCATCTTTCCTTCTTCTGCTTCACCAGACTGAGTCTTCACTCCAAGATCCCTGAAGGGCTCCTTTTTCCTATGGAAACTAAAGCACCAGAGGTAAAGACAGACCACAGGGGCAAAGAGAATTAACTTTCTTCCTCTTTAATATTCTGCACCACAGCCAACTCTTGCAACATCAATTGCTTCAACATGCTGTTATCCTCCTTCCACTTGCCCACTGTATCCTGGTTACCAGCCCACCCAGATTTAAAAGTCAGTAATAAATATCATTTTAAGTCAGCAAATGTTTTCTGACCTATGCAAAGCAGGAGGCGGGAGAGAGCAAGAAGAGCCGGGGAGAGATGGGGAGCTGCTGCCTTTAAAAGTTGATTCAAGCAATAGGTCCATAGAGGATGCTAATTTGTTAGAGAATTTAGACTGAAATCAGAGAAGCAAAATGATCTGAAAGACTAATATATGGCAGCATTCCCCACCATAGTGGCTGATATCCTGGACACTAGCAGAGACACCCTACCTGTGTTTCTATAAACGCTAACAGAGAGCAAAGTATCAGCAACCTCCTAACATTCTGCTGCGATGATCAGTCTGCCCTCATCAACTCAGCAAGGAAGCCTGGGCCAGCCTGGAAGCCCTACCAAAGCAGACAATATCTTTTCAGCCCCTTCCAGCCCCTTTGCCACGACAATCTCAAAAAGCCTCTCCAGCTCAATAGCTCATTCTGCACAAGGGACACCCCATCCTTCAGTTAAACTTTGGCACTAGGGCAGATTGATGGCAAATCTTCACTTACTGGAAGAGACCTTCATTTTGAGATACACTGTTCCCAAGATTCTCACGCCAATCAGCTTGTTCACTGCTCCATCCTTTCCCACACCAGCTTTTTGGAGATGATTTCAAACCACCACAACCCACAAGAGCTTCACAAATTTCACCTAAGCCAGCCTGAGCCCATGGGATAATATATCTATTTGATCACCTCTCAAGTGCCAAAAATAACTGTATCAAAATTAAACAGTTTCAGCACCTTCTTAGACTCAGAGAATCACAAAAAGGTTCAGGTTGGAAGAGACCTTAAAGATTCAGGGGAGTGGTTGAGGCACCATCCCTGGAGGTATTCAAAAGACAGGCTGACATAGCACCTGGTGACATGGTTTAGAGATAGTTTTTATCAGAGTTAGGTTGACAGTTGGACTAGATGATCTTAAAGGTCCTGTCCAACATAGACAATTCTATGATTCTATGATCATTGAGTTCCAACCCCCCTGCTATGGCCAGGGACACCTCCCATTAGACCATGTCGCTCAAAGTCCCATCTAACCTGGCCTTGAATGCCTCCAGGGACGGAACATGCACAGCTTCTCTGGGCAACCTGTTCCAGTGTCTTAACACCCTCATAATAAAGAATTATTTCCTACTATGTAATCTAAGTCTTCCCTCTTTCAGTTTAAAACTATTACCCTTCATCCTATCGCTCTACTCCCTGATCAAGAGCCCCTCCCAATCTCTCCTGTAGCCCCTTTTAGGTGCTGGAAGGCTGCTACAAGGGAGCCTTCTCTTCTCCAGGCTGAACAACCCCAACTTTCTCAGCCTGGCTTCATAGGAGAGGTGCTCCAGTTTCTCCTATCATCATCTTTGTGGCCCTCCACTTGGTAGGCAGATACACAGACAGAGACTCCTTCGAAAAGCAAAGTTTGCAGAAAGAGTAGCAATTTTTTTTTCACCTCTGATCTGTGAGGTGCCTTTTATCTATGCAGTGCCTTAATGTCTCCTGTGGGCACTGGACACACTAGTTAACTGGAGGGGGCCTCTAGGACACCATTCCTGTTCCGTAAACCCTTGCCTTGGAATTCACCTCCCTGCTCCCTCCACCAGGATATGATCAAAAGATCAGATGGCTTCATGAACAACAAAGTAATGGGAACGGGAACGTGCTGGGGTTTGGCAGATTGCACGGGAGGTTTGTTTGCATGTTTTTAGCATGTCTCATGCTTGTTGATGTTTTGAACTCCTGCACTCATGCCAAGAGATAACAATGACTAACTTAGAAGGAAAAAAGTCACGGTATAAAGAAACAAGCATACACATAGTGAAACTGGAGTTGGCTCAGGCTGAAAAGAAGATGACTCACAGAGCCTCAGTGTTTAGTTTTGTTTCTAAAAGTCAGATAACACCAAGAAGTGCTAAAGCAAGGGATGAAGATTCACTCTGTTTTCTTGCTTAACTGAAATTTAAAAATAAAAAAAATAAATCAGGTCTCCAGCTTTGGAAGTCTCACTAAATTTACCAGTAGCTCTTTGTGACAGGGAACAGTTTTTAAACTCAGGTTTATAAAAATAAATTATTATTTTCTCTGTCTAGCTTCTTTGGAACTCTTTTTATTTACAGAATGGTAGAGTGTAAGATTTCCTTAACTGCTCCCACCATCCTGCCATAACTTTTCCAGTCATATGCTTGCTATTAATAAGCAACTGAAGTAGGTCCTTTTCTACAGCCACAATAAATGAATTTGAAAGTCTGTAATTTTGCATTGTATTTCATAAGACCACAACTGTGATTTAATAGCAGTGCTGCTCTGTTAGCTACACTTCGTGCTTAAATGTAGAAGTCCACTACGGGGACATTTTGTGTCTCTGTTTATTAATGAAGAGCTTTACAAGATTAGAGAAGAGCTGTCGGTAATGTGACATTCTTCAAAAATCTTTGGTGATTTACCTGTTAGATAGTTTTATACCTGGTAAAGGTTTTGCCATAAAGTTGCCTAAGCAAAAAAAAATAAATGGGCGACCAAGAGGGAGAGGACAAACCACTCTCTTCCACTTCCTGGTTCTTTCCTCTATGATGGATTGGACAGGCAGCTAATTCTTAACAAACACATTCTCTACGCCATCGCTGCAGTTTTTAAAGAAAATACCAGTGGCAGCAGCATCGAGAGGTACTCTTGCAGAGCCCTGCTCAGTGATTATTTGATGACGTTGTTAGTTACTGGTCTGTGTAGAACCTCCCGAACTGTTGTCCACCCATTGAACAGGAGCTTGAATAGCCTTATAGTTCTTAGAGGAACAGGAAAGCCTTTGACACAGCATGTGCTGTAACATGATCAAGACTGACATGATATATAACTGGATTCCTCGTACGTTCCAAGGCCGTCTGCACAGCAATGCACCACAGCTTCAACAGAGATAGTACAGATACACCCTAACACACAAAATTAAAGAAGCTAAAGCAGACGTTACTGGAGAGGAAAAATATTGTAAATGACCAAGGAATAGCAAAGTAATGAAGGACAAGAACAGGATTAAACAGGCTGGTTTTGTTAAGACAGGGAAAATATAAAGTTGCCCCATGCTATATCCCTGGCTGAATGCTGTTTAATAAAACACATTTGTGATGTCAGTATCAAGACAAGCAAATTTTGCTTATATTATTTTGGTTAGTCACAACCAGAAATCTATAAGCAACTTCAGATGGACCTGGTCAAGGTAGGTGAGTGGACAATTCCATGTTAAATTATGTTTAGCCACATCAAATGCAAAGTCACAGCCAGCAAAAGGAAAAAAAAAAAAGTGCTGACACCTTGCGTGGTTTTAAATTAACTATATCAACTTAAAGAGAGTGACCTGAATGGCTGTGAAGGCATTTCAGTGAAGAGCTAATCTGTACTACCAGGAACTCTAAAAAAGATAGCAAATTGCTAGGATGAAAAGGCTACATGATGGAGACAGGGAGGATATTGCATGATTTATATAAATCAGTGGTGCGGTCCCATCCAGAATATTACATCCAGCACAAGGCATCACGAGCTCAGAGGGACACTGCAAAACCTGATAGAGTTCAAAACATGGTAACAAAAACGATTACAGCATGGAAAGAGCCATCTAGAGGGACTGGGATTGCTTGCTTTTAAAAACAGCTGTAAAAATGAATACATAAAATCTAACCATACAGAAATTTGAAGTTCCCTGCCTCACAGGAACAACAGAAAGGTCACTGAAATTAAAGGTGGGATATTAAAAACTGATCAAAAAGAAATGTTTTGTTCTGTTCTTAATGAAAGCAAATTGTATTTTTCCTTCTCCTGTGAATTTATTATCACCAAACCCCACACAAAAGCTCTGTAAATGTGACTTCCAAGATGAATCTGAAGCCAAAATACTAGCCAGATTCATTAAAAGGCTGTGTTTGTAGGTGGGTAACATGAAAAGCTAGAACTACAATGGGATGGTAACAACCCCCAGGCGTCAGAGTATTTGAAACCAGACAATAAACAATGTGGAAGGTAGACCATACAACATCTGTATATTTGTGGCTAACTAAACCAGTTACCTGACAGATCAACCTTAAAACTTATAGGACTAGAAGAACCATCATCTTGACCCACTACAAAGTGCTTTTCATCTCCACTAGCCTCCCTCTGAAATAACTGGTTTGTTCTTTTTTTACTAAAGCATCTACCAGTATAACGTAAATATTTATTGCAACATTGAATTGCAAGTGATGGACTCAATATTGGGACTTTTTAAGCAGGGTTTCAGACAAATTCTCAAATTCTGCACACACTGTATTTGCTGAGGACAGTCATCTCAACAGAAAAAAACCCAAGAGACATCACACCTGCGATTCAGCTTGGAGACTCACCAGTTTTAATGCGTGCACTGGCAACCTAAGTGACCTATTGAATTGCAGCCATTCATTCAAGTGCAGTGAAAGCCATAATTAGATAAATAGCTTTGGTAAAACTAATCTGAAACTCATTTGTTTGGGTACTATCTGTTTAATGAGATAAAACAAGAAATTAAATATCTGCTGAATGTTCCTCTTTGTATCCTTCAACACAATAATAAAAATATAAATAAAGAGGCATTCACTTAACTACCATTATTATTCTGGCATTTTATGTATTTTTTTACCAGCAATTGCTGTCAAAGACAATTACAAAGACACTATCTATGAATGAGGATCCTCTGACAGGCTGACCAGTTTTATCAATCTCTTTCAGACATGTGGATACCGAGGAATAAAGAGAACAAGTCTTTTAATAATCTGTAAATACTCTTCAGGCTGACAGAGTCTAGCACTACGATGGCATGTAGGATGTAAGCTTTTATAGTAAACCAAGTTCCATTTTTGGACGTGATCATGCTGTTCTTTGTGAACAAAAGATAAATTCTGGTTAAGTTTTCAAAACTTTGTAACAATTAACCTAGCAGGATTATTATATTTGGTTTCTTTACTAATTTTTTTTTCCAACAAAATGCTGGGAAAGACTACTTTAAAGAATTCCTATGCACAATTCAAGGCTGCCATGGCCAGACGTTACATCCTATCCTTTAGCCAAAACACACGTAAGCTTGGGGTACGCTGCGTCCTTAACCTTTCTTCTTTGGCAGCTAAGAACTAGATCCGGCTTTTGCTCCTTCAGGACTCGCATCTCCCATGAGATTGGCCCTCCCTAACAAACCCCACAAACCTCCGTTCGTCCAGCAGCACAGGTCCAGCAGGAGACTCACAGCCCACAGCCCCAGATCTGCTTTCACTGCCAAAAGGCTTCAGGCACTGCAGAAATGACAAACCGCAACAAAGCACTGGATCGTACACGAGCTGGGACCCAGACCAGATCTCAGGGATTCTTTTAGCTCGTTCCTTCAGCCATCCAGTAAACAGTAGCTTTGTAACTTTCAGAGCTAACCAGGCGTGTGCATTGTTTTCCTCCCCTTCTTTCCATATTTTAAAAATCAGTTTATGCATCACTGAAGTGCATTCACCTATGGGATGAAACGGAGCATCTGCTTAACAGTGTGTACTGGCAGTTTATGACAGCAAATGATTAACACATCCATCTGAAATTACAAAGTGTGTTAGGATCACTGAGTAACTTTCTTGGCCAGAACGTGGCCAGAAAACCACAATTAAATGCTTATTGTCTTTAAAAAAAAAAACCCACAAATAAACAAAACCCAAACACCTGCTCTCCCTCCCCCTCCCTACCCCAAGCAACTTCATAAATTCTTGATGCTCTCAAGTGCTCTGGGCCTCAATTTTCTGTTTGTTTTGGGTTTGTTTGTTTTTTTTAATGTTGGTTGTTTGGGTTTTTTGTTTTGGGGTTATTTTTGGACAGGAGGAGAAGAAAGAGAGGCTTAATCCAAACTCCAGTTATTTCCTCTAGTTTACTGTTCCTCAGTACTGACCTGCAGACTGCATACCATATACTATACCACGAAGAACATGGTTTGACATACATTGCTTTGGTCAGTGGTATCACTGTAAGCAGCCCCAGCCCTTGGCTTGGTGCTGCTTCTTCCCCAGCCCCAGTGACGATGCTGACACACGACCTGCAGAAGGGCCAGCCACAGGAGAAGCCACCAGCGGCCCACAATAAAGCACACACACATAAAACCCACTCTGTAATGAAGTAACAAGACTGCTGGAGAGCCTCTGAACTATTTCTTTCCTTACCGCTCTAACTCATATAGCCCGTGTGTGTTGTGTCTCAGGCATATAAATACTGAGGTATGAGGTTCAGGATGCAAGGAAAGAAAGGCAGCCCCTCCAAATCAAGGAAAAAAAAAAAAAAAACAAAAAAAAACATTGCATTCCTCACAATCAGTATTTTTAAAAAGGCAAACTAAAAATCATCCATCATTTTAAGCTTTAATAGGTTAATTAAGTTCTAAAACTGAAGGAGGGAAAAAAAAAAAAGATTACTGATGCTATGAATACAGCTCTACTGGTATTTATATAGACTGAAGTGGGTTTTTTCCCCTCAATCAGCAAGATATTTTCTTTTTGCACTATAAAAAGTATATTGACTTTTAATCAGTTACCCTGATGTGTTCTCTCCAGGAAAATATCGTGTGAAAAAGGAATTCATCAGAACAAACTGTATACTATAGTATTTTAATATTAATATTTGACCCTAGCTTAATACAACAGCCATAAGTAGATCACTTTACAAGGTCAAACTAACCCAAGTCACACCATAAGTTAACTAAGATAAAAGACACCGTGACAATTATGAATAGCTACTGCCTTTTACACCTGGAAATGGAGAATATTCAGATTCTGCTTCCATGGGTTTTAACTTTGCAGCCCCAATGACTTCATCTTTCCTTAAACTTTTGCCAAAAGCACAGATACATTGAAAAATGTTTAAATCAGAAGGTGTCACATGGATAAAGTTTATACAGCTGATACTAAAAAGCAACCAGGCTTTAAATGGATTTGTGCACATGGATACTGCCAGATCTGTAAGGCAGCCTGATGTGAGGAAAAAGAGGTTTCAAAGTTTGTGCACAAAGAGCTAAGAAATGTATGGATGGCCAGCTAAGCCACACCTGAGAGACTACAGAAAACCAGAGTGCTCTCGCTCTGTCCAGAATTTAAAGGTGTCCCACTTTATCTTCAGTCTTATGGGACTATACTGAGCCTCAACTAACACTGAGGCTCTTTCTCTACGCATTAATATGAACCCCAACTAGAAGATGGCTCAATTCCCAAGGAGATGACTTTGTGACCAGACCTATGGCATCTGGGGGCCTGGGAACCAGGCACAGGGACATGATGAGACCCATCTTGAGTGGTTCAGCAGAGCCACACCAAAAGTCAGTCCACTGAACCCCATCGCTTCCTACGCTGGCGCTTACACTCAGCAACTGGGGCGAGGTGAGAAACTAGGGATGGAAAGGAGCAACTTGGCTATAACTGAGTAACAAGTTATACAGCATAGAGTTATATAGTGTAAGTTACTTAATATAAAGTTACATAGTATAAATATAAAGAACAAGCAACTTCCCTTCCCATATGTGAAATATTTAATTGTTACATATTAAGGATAAAACATCCATTGTATTACAATAACTTTCCATTAATTAGGTTGAAAAGATGGTATATTCTGCTTTCCTCCCCCCTCCCCTTTTAAAAAAAAGCTATCGCCATCTATTTTCAGCATTGTCATCAGCATAAAAATGCACAGCTTGTTTTGCAATTTCCTCACAGCACAAATGGAATTCAAACCACTGGGGCCATACAAGTAACAACAGCTGAATACAAACCTTAACAGAGTTTGTCATAATTGTACAGTGCAGCGCCTGTTCATTCATCCTGGCAGCTGGGAAATGTAGCGTGAATTAACCAATAACACAGGTTTGCAACCAAGCAAATTAAAGTATACAATTCCCCAAGGTGAACTTTGTCCATTTCCCATTAAACATATAACTAAGGGGACAATCAGCTCACATTTAAATCGAGTCTTTCATCAAGATGTAACACTAGTGGAAGTTTTGCAAATACTCCAATAAGTTCCTTTTAATTCCAATGGAATTGATCTTATTTCCTTCACAGATTTCCACGATGGGTTTCCAAGCCACACACAGCAGCAGCACCACATCTGAGGATCTGCAGGCCTCCTCCCTTGGAAGTAGTAGCAAAGCCAGAAGTGAAACGGGGAGATCCTTCTTCAATCAGAATTACACAAAGGTGGAAGACTGATGAATGTTTTCTTTCAGAGTCCCTAACTAAAGGTGTTATCACTAACACTAGAAAAGCAGCACTTAAAGACTGAGCACAGGCAAAGTTAACTCAAGGTGTTTTCAGTTTGAGCTTCATTTTCAGCGTGGGAAAGGGGAAACAGACAAGACCAGGTTTCACAGCAGCTGACTGTGGGTCAAAGAGGGATTTACCCGACCAATTGAGCAACCTGGTCTAGTGGGAGGTGTCCCTGCCCATGGCAAGGGGGTTAGAACTCGATGGTTTTTAAGACCCCTTCCAACCCGAAGCATTCTATGATTCTAGGACATGGTCTGGCCAAAATAGAGAAGAACCCATCCCATAACTTAGAGCAAGCTGCTGCATGCTTTTCCTGGGTATTCAAAGGCTGAGTGTCAATTTTATGCACCTTCCATGAGCATGAGCCACATGATGGCACCTCTTCCCCGTGCACTGGCAGCTGGTGCTGCACATGGCCCATCCCAGGGATGCTAGAAAGCAGCAGAGACATCAACCCAGGCATTGCCAGCCTCACACCCAATGCCAGAGTAAGACTACAGCAGTGGGCATCGTCCTGGCAACAAGACTAATCCCTTGCCTCAGGGAGAAAAAAATAACCTTACATTCTGCAAAAACTTATTAGGTTACTTTGTGGGGTGGAAGAGTGGGTTTGCCTTCCATTTCATTCAGCTGTAGTTAATCAACCCCAGGCATAATTTCTCAGATGTCATAACGCATGGGCTAATTAAGAAGTATTCTCAATTTAGTAATTCACTGAACACTGACTATGAAACAAATTATTATGCAAATAAACACAAGAGACACTGAAATTCCCCATCAGCTACTGTGGTCACTGTCGGTAAGCTATTTTACTCATTACTCAATATTTCACATGTCACCAGTCACAGACCTGACAAGTTAAAGGATACTGTGAAAGACAATTATCTTAATCAAATACATTTAGCAGGAATACATAATAAGCCTGATTACAATAGGAAAAATTCAAGACTATATACTGAGACTATTTTTAGTCACGTAATAACTGACAAAGTGATGGGAGTATTAAGTTACTGAGTAGAGCCTCTATGGCAGGCTTTAAAGGAAAATGTCACCAGTATCAATCTGCCTGCTTCAAAAATACTTCTGACAATAAAACTTCGGATTCGCTAAGCCAATCCAGCATTTTTGTGCACTGATTTCAACCAGCACAGCACCTACACACCACAGTACTCCATCTTTTTAATGCAGGAGAAACTCCAAAATTAAAGCCTCTACAGTACATATAAACATCGATACCAGAGCAATTGTTGTCCCGATGTTTTTCTCCTCATTAACAGCACTGGTCAAATGAGCATAAAGGTGCTGATGAAATGTGCTGATGGCAATTCCACCCCAGGCATTGTCAAAACAATTGTAAATAGAATGGTGTACAGGAAGAGCGGGTGACTTCGAGGGCTGGAATATTAGGAAGAGAGTATAATTCAGCAGCATGAAAGACAAGGTCACGCAGGCACTGCTAAGATCAGGAGCTGCCAACAAGAACATGGAATGCTGTAAATGTCAGTTGTTGGTGGGAAGATTACCTGAGTACAAGGTAAACCTATATGCTTGTCTCAATCAAAGTGTAACTCTCAAACATAACATAGCCATGGAAAGAAGTACTGGAAATTCTGACTATTTCCAGCAGGGAATTTCTAGTGTCCTGATAAAATCTCATCTACAACACTATGATTTTCCCAACCGTGAAATGAATTGATTAGAGGAAAGTAACTTGAGTGACATAAGCAACTGAAAGCTTCATACAAGAGACGAATAAAAATTTAGCAAAATGTAGGTTGAGAGGTTTGGATATTTCATTTAATTAAAACAGATTGCATATAATTTGATTTTTTCCCCCTGCCAAAGAAGAGTTGCCTCCAACAGCATGACAACTGCCAGTGCCAGAATATATGATAGATATCTCTAATATGCTCCAACCCTCCAGCTATTTTCAGCTCAGGAACCTTCTGTGCCTGATGAGGATTATGTATGTTCAATACGTTCCTCTTCCATGAGCTTCTCCAGCCTCACCTTGAACTCATTTTCCCTTCTAGCGTCCATACCTTAGCTCTTGTAATTTATTTTCAACATGTAACCCCACAGTCAGCTTACATCCTGACATACACGTATGGCAAAGTTGTCACTCAAAACAGAGCTAAGGTGAAAACGGTCAGAGAACATTTGCCTGGCCAAAGACCTTTAGGAACTTCATAAAAGTCATTACAGTGTCTCTGAAAAGAAAACAGTCATGTTATTGCTTCAAACTCCAGCAAGCCAAAAGCCATGTCTCAGGGTGAAGGTTTGTACAGACCAGCAAGTTCATTCACAATATCATAGGAACTGGGTTTGACACCGTGACACCCAAAAGGTTTTCCAGCTCCACTGCTGTGACAACAAGCAGCATCCATGCTCGTGTATAACAACACTATTTTGCTTGTGTGTAAATGTGAACCTAGAAAGCAGAAGAGATCACTAAAAATGCATGTGTGTGGGTGTGCGTGCAAGATAGTACCTCCTCCAGCTCCTGAATGCTTCCCTGCTCTCCCAGGGGCAGTATTAGCTCCATTGGGAGTCCAACTGAGTGCTGTGAGAAGGATTTTGGGCATGATGGAGTGCCTGCTGCACTGATGTGTCTTCAAGACCTCACCACTGGTGTTCTTGGTGCTTCCAGGGGCAAGAGACATGTATTTCATCGCTAATTACAAGAAAAATGGGAGAAGAGGAAGACATCTTTGACAAGCACCAGGAAGAACAGCAAAGACATTTCATGACCAAAATACTCATGCTTCCTACATGTAAGCTTAACAAATACCTCAAAGAGGCAAACAAAGAAAAGGGTCCCACTTTCCAAAGATTTTGAGAAAGCACAAGGCAGAGGGAAACTGTTCCATGGGGCACAGCAACCCAACCCAGCCACAACAGATCCCTCCTCTGCCCTTGCACAAGCTCTGACACACAGAGACGCACAACTGCCACAGCAAAAGACTAGATCATTTTCTGCTGTTTTATCCAGCAGAAACAAGGAAGCACCACACAGAGGCTGAGGAGTGAAACCCACACCTCACAACTCTCTGTGCAACCGCCAGTGCCATCTGGGACACGTGGGCTGTACCTGCCTGAAAAGGGAATTTAAGAAAAGCACCAGCAGGGACAAGGCCAACATCCGGTTCAAAGTTCAGGAGCTTTAAAGAAAGCATCAGGCTTCCCTAGCAAAGGAAGTGGAGGTTAGTTTTATCTGTTGTCAAACAATCTCACGCCAAGGGCCAAGGACTGAGGAGCCAAAAAAAATTAAAAAAAAAAAATTCCACCCCATACTGGTTTGTAAAATTTATTCCCTTTTTTTTTTATACCACCCTCTATAGCACAAAGCTTTTCTCCCCTCCCCATACCACAGGAAGTACTCGAGCAGCACGCAGTGAAGTACACCCTTAAAACAGTTATAGCACCCTTAACACTTTTCATTATATTTTATTATCCACAGTCCCCAAGCATGCACGCACGCAGATTATCCCTGCTTTAGAGATGAGGAAGCAAACTGCCCTGTAGGCGGTCCCTCAGCAAGTCAGCATCAGAGGCAGACCCCCTGCTCAGAGGTCATAATATTTTTCTAGGAAATTAAACAAGCCAGAATTTCAGCTGGTCAGCATTTACTTGAAAACAGCTCACCTAAGTGAGCAACGATCCCAATGAAACCAGCTGGACAAATAAGACTCTCAGCTTGGTGTTTGAACAAACAAAAAAGCACAAAGAAAAAGTCACTGGAGAGGAAGATCAGACTAATTTTTTATTTTTTTTTTTTCAAAGGGATAGAGGGAATGGAGATTTCACAAGCAAACAAAGCCCTCCAAAAATTAACTTTGGATTGACTTGAAATATTTTGTTGAGGTGAAAAAAAAAGGAATCTCTGTTTTGTATTTGTGTTACTCAACCTTCCCCCAACCTTGCTTTAAGGCTTTTTTAATTTAAAAGCCACATTTAAAAGGGAGAATAATAAAAATAATAAAATTTTTATTATTCTAACATATTCCTTCACTCTCGCAAATACTGTCCTTCTCAGGGTTGAAGTTATTCTCCAAATTAATAGAAATATGTGAAAAGCACCCTAAAAAAAACATTTCTGGGGGGAAGAGGCACACGCACATAGCAGACAGGAATCATGGCAGGGCTCTAACTGACAGAGCCAGACTGCTCCCTGGAGAATTGCACCCGCAGGAGGGACCCTCCATACACCCGGAGTGTTCACTTTGTTTCCTAAGGGAAAAAGTGACATTAACATCACTACTGGACTCCTAGCACTACCTGCCACCCCACTAGACACCTGCACTGCTGAATAATCCTAGCTGCAGAAGAATCCCTGCAAACCCAGGGACGGCAGAGCACAGCAGCCCTGTTCTCCAGAGGACCAAGCCACCAGCCAGAAGGTCCTGCTGGAACCATACACCATCTCCACACAGCATCACCCTCTGATCCAAGATCTACTGGGCTGACTCCAGACTGACTTACAAACTCACTATCTTTCCTCCAGCCTTCTTTCTACCAGGACAAGCAGTTCAAGAAAAACTTTGCAAGATGACCCACAGGGTACTGGAAAGCGAAGCCACAGATGACACCACCACTAAATCTGTCATGCTGTGTTTGCTGGCCCATAACGTGGCACATCAGCAAAGACAGGCAGAGCCTCAGCTGGGACTCTACAGAGTCAGGTGGGACTAAAGCTCAGCAGGCACAACTGCATGACCTGGGAGCTACCCAGGCTTCTCAGGCTGTTAACTCGCCCACTTCAAATATCTACAGAGTAAACGTTGGTATCACTCACTTGTCAAATGCTTTCAGTAGTGGTGAGGAATAACCACGAGGAAAAACCTGAGCCTACTCTGCCTGGTGTCACCCTGAAGCATCATGAAATTTGTTGTGCTAGAATAGTATGTCAGCCCTGCCTAAAAACCAACACCGTTACTAGCGGTGGTTCTGCACTTACCTCCTCGCTGCACACTTACTCCACTTCTCTGGCAGTATATTTTTAAAGGGAAACAAATTAAACTCAATTCAGAAAAGGCTTCATCTTCACTGGATGATAGATACCTGTCGTAAACAGCCTGTTAGGGCAGACCAAGGCTTGACTGTTTAAAATTATATGAATCCCCTTAGCTCCATGTTCTTATGAACACTTGTCAAGTCGATTACAATTTCATGTGAATAATAAAAATCATTAGGTGTCTCCATACAGAAATAGTCTTCATTCTGTGGGTTAAACTCACATGACTAAAGAAATTAAACTAGAATAGGAATCTGAATCAAAAGATTACTCAGAAATAGCTCCTCTGCTGTAAATTTATATACAGCCTTAAGCCTATTTATCTTCCTTGCATTTGTGTCTTCTAAGAACAAAGCATTCACCCAGGAAGTTTGGTTTTAAATTCACACCCTACTATATTTCACAACAACTTCCCCATACAGACAGAGCATTTATTTACATGGATAAAGTACTGCAAAATTGACGAGGGTACAAATACACACCGTGCTGACTTCTCCTTGCACAGGCATTTCTCAAAACCACACGGCAGCTCACTTGATCCCCCCACACGGACAAACCCAACCCCATGCAGGTAACCCCAACCCCTTCCTTTCAGCTACTCAGACGGTGGGTTTCAGTCCCATTTTGGCCTGCAAACAAGGTTTGCTGTGACCTGATTGGCAGCCTCACACCTGTGATACAGCTCCAGTCACAACTGGAAGACATCAAAGGCACAAGCAGCCACTCAGCAGTGTGGTTCCCAGCTGTGGTGGTGTCACACTGTGCTTTGCCAGGATGCCACTTCCTACCAAAGCACTACTGTATCATCAGCCTTACTAAACATGAGTGAACTCGAGTGAAATTTGGCCACAGATTTCCATGATGCTCACCTGCCACCCCACAGCCTCAGTCTCTGGAGGCAGGAGAGACTGGGGGCAGAACATGTCCAGAAAGGCCTTCTACCTCCAAAACCTTGAGTGCATAATGAAGTTCACGGCTTTAACACACGTTCACACAAGTGTCCGAGCACCCCTGCACAGCACCTCCTGACAGATGAGCACATGCACTGGCCCACGCAAGTTCTGCCACACGGGAGGGAAAAGAAAGGAAGAGAAGAGCCACGGGAGGAACAAGGAGATGGGGGGAGGGCCGCGCACTCCCCCCAGACTGACATTTCATTTTTCACCGCGGCGGGCAGAGCCCGGGGCCGTCCTGAGGGCATCCCGTCCCGGTGGCCGCCGAGGTGCCGCCGGGCGCGGAGCCTCCCCGTCGCTCTCCCTCCCTCTCTCCCGCTCGCCCGGCAGCCACCCGCGGAGGGCCAGCGCCGGCCGCCCGCAGCCCTCTCCCCGCCGCAGCCCGACTGGGATGGCTGCGGGCACNGCCGGGCTGCGGTGCGCAGACCCGCTCTGCCCGCCTTCCCCTCGCTCCCACCCACCCAGCCACCCACCCGCAGGCGACAGGGACACGGGCGGACGCTCGTACGCACCGCGCTCCCCTCGCACACCGAGCCCCGCACACCACAGCCCCGTCGGGCGGGCAAAAAGGGCCCCGCCGGCCCCTCCACCTCTCCCGCCCCTCGCCGCGGCTCCGGCAGTGATAAAGCGCAGGTAATGAGGAGGGTGGAGGAGGCGCGGGCGGGAAGAGGCAGAAAGTCCTGTTAACTCCTTTGCGCTCGGGGACGGCCTCCCGGCCCAGCACAGACCCCGAGGACACGGTGCGGGGACACACACGGGTGAGAGGTGATGGGTCCCAGCTGAGGCCAGGGGAGTTGGGGCTCCTGCATGGGCTGAGCTCTCTCTGCTCCCTCATGGAGGTTGCCAAGGCCAGGCTGGAGGAAGCCCCGAGCTGAGCCTGCCGGGGCAGGAGGACTCCCAGGGTCCCCACCTGCGCTGTGATCCCCAGGGCTGTAACGGGTGAAGCGCTTCCCTGCTCCCTTCCCAGAGGATTCTTGACTCAGTGAGGTGCTTGGTCATCCATGTCGTCCACTGATAACTGGAAAAACTCAGCAGTTCATCCCAGGTGAAAGACTTGCTCCCAGTCATTCAGGCAATCCCTGGAAGGGAACCCTCAATGCCAGAAACCAGTTTCTTTACTTTTTGTATAAGGAAGAAAGATGCATTCAAGGCGCTTGTCTGGAATTCAGTTCCTTGAATTATGGGGGGTTTACATAGTCTCTGAAGTCTGCCTTTTCTACCTCAGTGGTACAGGTGTTGCTTCCTTTCTGCCAGCCCCTACCCTCATCTGCTTTGAAAAGAGAACTGAATGTCAGGTGGGGCTGTCCTAAAATATATATATCTTCTACCTCAGAGCTACAAATAAAGCTGACCTGCTCTTCCAGGTTGAATTTACCAGTGCCTAAATGTCTCTGTAAATGACATTATAAATTAAACCAATCTCACAAACACGTTATGGAAAGCTGTCACCCTGTCCCAACCAAGACATCCCATTGGTTTCAGGGACTGACCCTAGTATTCATCCAGCCCCTCAGGGAACTGGTTTAACCTTGCAAAAAAAAAAAAAAGAATATTTTTTCCTCACTGATGTGTTCTCTAAACCAACTCCATGAGAATCACAGAGGTACCTATAGTGGAAGGGAGGTGGCAGATGTGCCCAGCCTGTGTTAGCATGCTGGGATGCAGAACGGCCCCTTCCAGTGTCAGTGTGACATTGGGTTACTGTCACCTGAATGCAGCAGCAGGGACCTGGCCTTTCAGCTACACTGACCTGACAACAGGCTGCTGCAAAAAGGTGATCCTGCCTACAACCCTTGTATCCGTACGCGCTTCGCATCCCTCACGTGGGATCTGGTAACCATCTGACTTTAGTCAACTGATCAATCTGGTGGAAAAATAACACCTCAGAAAATAATGAATTTTCCATTGGCCAGACAGCTGAATTGATCCACTGTGTGACCACACAGCCACAAGACTGAGGAAGGCAGAAATCTGGATGAAGGGGAAAGCAGAACTGCTCCTTTCAGCAGCCGTCTGTCATTAAATCAGCCTAACTGCATCCTGTGCACGTGCCTTCCTGAGCAGCACAAACTAGGCAATTCCTGAAAAGGACAGGTTTTGCCCCAGCACATTCTCCCACCACCTCTTTCCTACCAGAACCAACAATCATTGCCCATCCCATGAGCCAAATCTGAAAAGTTAAGTGTGAAAAAAAAAAAAATAGAAATCAGCTATTTTAGTGGAGTGCTATGGCCCATCACCTGATGCCTGTTGCTGACGGACAGAAAAGGGACAGGAATGTGACAGCCCTCACTTAGATGAAAAGTGTGCTGCAGACCCTTCAAACCCAAAACACCGGGGAAATCTGCGAGCCCTAATTAGCAACACCGATGCCAGCCCTTTTGCAAGGGCAGGTGGGCAATTATGCCATCAAGAGGCTTTAGCCAAGGCCACGCTGCATAATCAGGCGTGAGGAACACGAAGAGAACTGGCTGTTCTGTGCGATGCCTCGCGTCCCACACATTTCTGTTATTTCACTTGATTCGTGCTCTCCTACTGCCCTGCAATGTGGTTTTTGACAGCTGTGTTGCCTGGCAGCCACTTTGTCACAGCCCAGGATGTGATTATGAGGAAAGGTGTATCTTACACCCAGAAGAAGAATAAATCTTTAGTGTACCGGCTTCACAAAGGGACCGTGTTCTTTGTCCAAGCCTTTAGGTGCTACTACAATACAAACAGTGGTATGACAACTCAATAAAGTGTGACTCAATGTCACAGTCTGGGGTATAACCACAAGTAATTTCATTATGTTAAGAAAGGGTAAAATTATGCCAGTGCTCAGAATTTTGTGTCTGTTTATTAACTGGGCAAAGTAAATATCACTTGTGAACAGTGTCAAAAGAGAAATAAATATGCGCTGTAGCACGTTTAAAAATAATCATCTGCCCAACAACATAATTTTGACTAACAATTGTCAGGATATATAGAGTAGATGATAGTTAGGTATTTCTAGTTTGGATCATTCCAGGATTGGGGAAGATCAAGATAGGAATTGTTTAAAATTAAACCTTACATTGCTTTTTTTTTGCAGAGTCGCAGAAGGTTTAACTTGGTGAATGAGTCTGATACCAGGGTTTTTTTCCTCAGAAGAAAGAGGGGCGGAAGGGAGAGCAAAACTAGATCTGGTCAGGAAATATTTGGCAAAAGTGTTTCATTTAAAAACAAAACCAAAAACAACAATAAGAACATAAAACCCCAGTGTGTTGCACTCAAAACATTCAGTTCAGAGTATCTTGCTTTCAGTGAACTGTCACCGAAGGGAACGGGGTCCCTATTCTTGGCAGGTTTGGCCCCCGGCTGACTGCGGATTTCCTGCCCCTCGCAGGCACCAGCAGTAACACAAAAGGGATGTCAGATCCACTGACCATGTGCAGGCACTGGGGAACTTCCAGATTTCCAGATTAAACACTTTTAATTTGATCCAATACAAAGCACAACCAAGGACATACTCTCTCTGGTGCTTCTACCGAGAAATCTAGGTTTGCATATAGTTCCCAGAGGTTTTTTTGGGCAAAGTTTTCTCACTTGCAAAAGACTTTGTATAAATATAGGAACATGTATGTTTAAATGGGTACAGGATGGAGTCTGGAGACCTAAGCAAGTTTACTGCAGCTTTACAGATGTGGGGCCTGGGAGTGTCTGCTTTTTTTGAACATGTTTGTTTTTCTTTCATGGTGTAGCACAACCAGAAGAGACACAGTAAAAACAATGCAAGTTGTTTCATGCCCGTATGCTTTCCATACCAGTTTTTAAGTAGATCATTGCAAAAAAAAAAGGATTATTTGGAATCAGGCATTTCCTGACAAAGCATAATAAACACCCATTTTGGACTTAAAGTATTAGGAGCTCTTGGCTCCATTGGAATAATTGGTAGATGCTGCTTTGGATTTCCCTGCATGAAGTGAAGATGGGAAGTACGGAGATAGAACTGGGGAGTACTAGAGCGCAGGAGCCCAATGTGAGGAAGCTCGACAGGCAGCCATCCTGAGACAGCTGCTTGCACAAGTCCTGTTTGAATATTTGCTCTCCCTGGCCTGGCAGAAGGCATTCAAAAGAAAGACAGTTTTTCCCAAAGCAACAACATCCTGCTGTACAAACGGCGAAACATCACTTCCCCTTCCCCAGGTGGTCCTGACAGAGCGGGGACGGGGGAGCGATGCTTTTCTACCCTTTCAGAAACTGAGCCAATTTTCTTCTTCCCGTCTCTTCAGGAAGCAAGGACGCAGATTTTTCTTCATAACAACTTTTCTCCCCGCAGGAGGAGGCGAGCTCTGCGCTGCCCATCTCCCCATACCATATCTGAATGAACCTCAAAGGAGGTCCCCTTCTGTAGAGGGGCTTGTCCCATCCTTTCACAAGAATCACACCCTGCAAACTTTGCTTTGCCAAATGTTACTCTGGGCCCAACGCATATGGATCACAGACTGTCCCTCTTGTGCTTTGAAACCCTGCCAGCTCTCAGGCCCGTGATGTGGAGCAGTCTGGCCTAGCAGATTTTTATTTTGGGCTGGGGGAAGGCTCCACTCCATCCTGCTGCTTTTCAGAAGAGTTTTGGGGCACATGCCCTGGTCTCAAGAAGGGGCTCAAGTGCAGCAGGCGACCTTCCAAGCACCGTGTTGTGGGCTGGAGATGCACCACACACTGCAGATGTCTGGGCACCTCTCACCTTCTTCTGCTTTGGAAAGTCATCATCGGTTCATCCAACTTCACAACAAAACCAATCTGTTCACCCTCAGAGCTACTAGAGTTCAGGTTTTTGTCTGGAAAACTAGCTTTAGGCTTTTGAGTTTTGACCTCCCTTCCACCCGATCAAAGAGTGGGACCTAAGTTGCATTTTGAATGTTGGATATTGCCAACTTACTGCAGATATAAATACCATAAATTGATTACCAGAACCATATACACCAGGGGCCTATATGTGGGTCATGCATACTTTTTTTTTTTTTTTAAAAAAAAAGTCATCAATTTAGTTTCTCGGGTCTTTTTTTTTTTTTTCTGAAAGAAAAATTTCCACAATTTTAGTACCATGTCTCACATAGACCAAATATTCAGTGACTTAAGCTCTGAAGCACTGCTTGCAGCATTTCTGAGATGTGAAAGGCCTGACAAATGTAGCATATACTCAGCAATGGAAAGATACCAAAATGGGAATGGGGCAGCAGGAAGCAGGAGATCAGCACAGGGTGTGACTTGCAAGACGGAAGAACAGGAGAATAACTACAAAAAAAGAGGGAAGAGGTGAAAGATAAAGGAGATGTATGAGCAGGTGAAATATTTCAAGTCGTTTCATGATTTGTGTGACTCATAGCTGGGAAGGCTGAAGCTGCCTCTGTTAATTCAGCCCTCAGTGTTCTCTTGAAGGCCGGTGAACCTCTTTAGCATCTGATCCTTTCACCCTCTGCCCCCAGCACCTCTTCCAGGCTTCAAAACTGGATCCAGTCATCTTCAAATGGCTGCTCAGCCCTTATCATGCCAGCAATTCATCCGGGGATCAGAACACAGTCCCCGTTACTGACTCTTCAACACTCAAAAATGAGAGCTCAGGAGCATCCGGAGCCACTGGGTTTGCTATTGCTGCTGTTTGAACCAGAACTGGGGCACTGGTCAGAGGATGGGTGGGAGGGAGTGTGCACAGGGGGGTTGTTAGCAGTCCTAAATGGATCTCTTTTTGCATTTCCTTTAGTCATTTGGCCCTTTTTAAGAATCACTGGGCCATGATGACAAGGGCAAAACTAATGTAAATACAGCCAAAAGCATTGTTTGAAGTGTGGCAAAACTTTTGCGTTAATACAAACCCAAGGAAGAATGCATTTGGTGTGGTAACTGTGATTCGCCAGAGCTAATGAACCTGACCCAGCTCTTGGGTTTGATTTGTCTTTTTAACATACTTGGAAGCAGGGGACCTTATGACCCATCAGGGAAATTAAAACTCTTAAAGCTCTCACGTCCAGTCTTTTCTGTCAAAACAATGTTGTCATTGAGCAATTGCTCTTTCTTTTACAGGACAAAATTAAACTCCAAAGCCAGTAAGACCTCTGTATAGTTTGTTTGTTACTTCTTTTTCTTTTTTTTTTTCAACTAAACACAGAAATCTCAAAATGACAAATCATTACCTTTTAATTAAAAATTAAAAAATAAACACATGAAAGGACCCGTGGAATCAGGAAGTTTTTCTGACAACTGCAACCAAAATTAAAGTTCTTTTGCGCCCAGGCACATGGACATATGCATTATTTTTTTTAATGTCCAATGTGAGAAGCTTTACATACATTTGCAGAAGAGATTGTGTAAGAGATTTTGAAAGAGACAAATTGCAATTAAGTACTAAATTTTCAAAGAAAATCAATGGAAAATCTCCCCTGTATGATTGATGTTTAATATGCATATTTATCTTTTCTTCCTTAGCTCTTAAACTCTGTATTTGTTTAAATTCATGTTGTCTATTCCAATTCGTATTTTATGTTTTTCTCCATATGTATAAGTGCGAGGATGTTTTAGTCTGATTTTGCAGAAACAGGGTTCAAGACACTCTGCTGCCTCTTTGTACCTCTGAGACCTTTCTGTGAATCTTCAAACACTTAAGCTTGTCGAGCACATTTGACAGAGGTATTGAAATCCAAGAACTATTATGTCCTTAAAAGTACCCTGAAAATAGGCAGCCAGTTAAGAGCTGTGGTTAATGCTTCGCTGAGGTAAAGAGTGCAGTGCTTCGTATGAGACCTTAGAAAATCCAGATAGGGTCTCAACCTCGAGACAGCAACCCATAGAAAATCAGGCTTCATTGATCCCCCTGCTCACAGAGCTGTGATAGATGTGTATATATATATAATATATACATGTTTCTATAGCTTATACATCCCTACAGTGGCCACTCAGCTTTCATACAAGCAAGCTACCGTAATGCAACAATAATGTTTTCCTCATATGATTATATTGTCACTTGCAAAAAGAGTTGGTTGCATATATGTGTGCACATACATACAAGGTCGCCTTTTGTTTTCAGTACATTGTTAGTGTCTCTCGCTGCCTCCGTGTGAACAGACCTTAGCCCCACATACTCTCTTTGATGAAGGGAAAATACAAAACCACATGCCAAATATTTTGAGTTTTCAGCATAAACCTGGATCCACGTTGACAAGCTTTTCCCAGGGATAGTAAACCCAGTAAAATGTTTTCATTCCAGTTTCTTGAGAGGTTGGAAAAATCAACAAAAGAATAGCATGAGACCGATTGCCAGAAATAATATTACCATTTTAAACATAAAACCATTTCACATCATCTTGTGAGAAATGAAATGCTTTAAAACATTTTCTTTAATTTGTTTTGTTTGTGTCGTGTTCTGGCTTTTGTTTTGTTTTAAATGTGCCTGATTTTTCCTGCTGGATGAGAGCACTGCAGCTGTCAAACAGAAACAGTAAGGCAGATGACTGGAAGAGAAAAAATCGTGTCCGATCAGGAGTTCAGGCGAGAGTCTCCACTGTACAAGGGATGGTGTAGGTTTGCTCGGAGGCTAGATAGGTTTCTCTGGTTTTGTTAAGGATAACACTTCCTCCTGGCAGAGGTAGTCAAGTACAGCCAGACTAACACCAGCAGAGGTAATAAGGCAGTGGACAAATCCAGGGGGTTTTGTCCTTTCCATTTGGGTGGTGGCAGAACAGGGAGGGCTGACTCCAGCAAGTCTGCTGGCCTAAGCGAAAGGCCAGGTAGAGGTGTTGCCTTCCACATCTGCCACTGAGGGAAGGCCAAAACCTCTTGAAGTGAGCATGTGCCTATGGTCAGGTAAATGGCTTTTGAGTGGATCCACACCAGGGCATTTTCAATCCTCTGTCAACTCTGCCAGGGTTATGGCTTGATGAGCCCCCAACACTCACTCCAACAGCCCTTCAGGGATTCCTGACTGTTCGGTTGTCCTGTGGGACAACTGTTGAAAGGAAAGGATCTGTGGGAAAACATGATCAAAGCACTCTTGTCATTATTTTTGGAATGACCTATTCAAGGAAGCAGTAGACAGCAAGGACAGGGAGGAGAGGTGGCTGACCAAAACAGCTCTCCTGTGTTGAGATATCCAGCACACCTGGGGAAAATGAGAAATTGGCTCTATCTTGAATACCTCAATATCTTTTCCCTTCAGCCTCCTCTAATTCCTTATAGACACCCCTGGGGACTTCTGAAGGTCCACAGGAGTTGGGGAGTCCAAGAAATTGGGACGGCAATCCAATTTGCCTTAGAACTTAAATTGGTGTGTCCAGTGGAGACCATCCATGCAAGATTATGAATTGTAAAGACAGGCAGGTTTCAGTGAGAACCTCAGCTACAGAGGCTGAAAATGTTTATGATTTTTGGTCTTGCTAGGTGTACTTCTGTGTGAGAACAGTACTAGCTGTGGGGTGTGCATACATTTAGCTGTCTGAAATGTGTTTAGGTTACCTGGAAGCAGCTGGAGATGTAAAAGAAAACATGTATGTTCCAGTTCTCTGATAATCCTGATCAGCTGCCAGGTAAAATCTGTTGGAGGAGAGTCACAGTAAACACACAGCATTTTTCTGGACCTACACATGAGAAAACATAAGATGAATTTTCCTTGCCCATGAGAAAAAACTGTTTTGTCTCACTGAAGCCCTGGAAAAAGACCTTTTATGTACTTCGCCTACAAGACATTTACAGTGTTTCATGAGACTTGGCTATGCTACCACTGTAAGCACTGTTGTATCAGTAACTGTCATGAAATAAAACTATAAAGTCATATAAGGTTTAAGCTATTTCTAACAAAATACCAAACCAAATTAATCTAATTGGGAAGTTGATATTGAACATATTAACTTACGGACAAGCAGTTCCTAAACTATCTAATGATGTATTAAGCTAACAGCCCAAATAACAGCATGTGTCAAAGGAAATTTAAGACATTCTGCCAACTAGAAGACTTGGCTAAACTAATACATTTGTAGCTGAGACTAATTTTTTAATTAGAGCTTCAATAATACTCTTATGGCAGCCTGCCTAGACTGTTGTGGTTAGACAATAGCAATTCTTCCCTTTTCTTCCAGTATTTTTGTTCATTTCCAACACAATTTGTGAAGAATATAACTTGAGAGCCAGCCCAGCATCCCACATCATAATTAGTAGTCAAACCTTTAAGATAATTAAGACATACATTATTACCCCAACCTTATATGTGACTGCCTCAACATAGTCAGATGTTTACAGCTAAACAGATATTTTTAAACATTGTCCTCAGCAGCAATTCTAAAAAAATCCTAGTACACATTAAAGAGAACAGAAAAATATTCAATTATATATTTGAGCTTCAGCTTCCCAGTTCTTGCCAAACTGCATTTGTCTCAGAGAGACTGACTTACTGTTTAATTAAGACCTAGGTAGCTTTCTGGTAATAAGAAACTAATGGACCAGTTAGCTACTCTTACTGGCTTGCAGTGACTCAATTTTCAGTACTGTTACATTATTCTGACATGTTAGAAAAGGAGAGAGTAAATACCTGTTGTGACTCTTTCAAAGATTCAAGTATTTCACTTCCCACAGTTTTTCAACAAGCTAATAGAGGGCACCTGGGAAAAAAGGAATGTGTCTGGAAAAGGCTGGTAAAAACAGGACAAAGCATAGCAAGTCCCTCCAAGTTTATATTAGGCCTGTATTACAAACCAAAACCATCTTCCTATCAGCCTGCACTGAGACTGCCAGTCAGTAAGTACTGATTACTGATTAAGTACTTCATGAAAAATTCTATTTTGGCAAGCGAGAATGCTGTCTGAATGGGAAGTTATTAAAACTAAATGGATCATGGAAAATCAGACAATTTGTCCTGTGAGCTCCACTGACAAAGCTGAACCAATGCGGAAAATGGCTGAGAACTTCTTATTCTGTTTGAGAACTTCAAAGCGCATCATGTCTCGTTAAAGACCAAATAAATGCATTTCAAAATGGAGCAAAATGGAACAGAACTAATTCCTCATACTGATTCTTCACCTTTGGGTTTTGTTTATCTACAGTGTGTCTACACGTGAAACAAGCAGCCAGGTCCCCTACAACAGGAGGTTGTAGCTTTAGATTCAGCCACTGTGTTTTGGATGACACGTCTTGCAAACGACATTTTATCACCATGAACTATAAATTGAATTTAGGCAGGCAGCTCAAATCTGGGTAGCTGTACTGCAGACACCTAAATTTTGCACTGAGTTTTTGTTCACACTTCTGTAAAATGGACATAAAATGGGACTAAGGAAGGAACATTTACATTCTCCTTGGCAATGCAGATTGATCCCATACAGTATAAAGAATTTTAAAAGTGGACTTTAAAGGCCTGCTCCACAGTCATTCAGTTCTTACTAAGAGCTGCAGATATTTTTGTTAAGAGCAGAATTCATGTAAAATAATAAACTTAAATTGCTGGGAGTTTTGTTGTATTGGTTTTTTTTTCTCTGCAAAGTCTGAAATCCACTGCCACTAATTCTCTGTCACTGGGTGCTCCATAATACAAATCCATATGTGAATGTTCATTACATCTAACAAGAGTTGTATTGATTCCATAAACATTGTACAATACCCATGATTGGCAGTTTATCAGTGTATCAGCTGTTGCCTTGTTTATGCAAAAAGACCCAACAAACATTTTAATAACTTCAGCCAAAGTTAACAAAGCTCTCAGGTAAATATATACCATACATGCCCTACACATTCATTGTCTTGGATACCAACTACATGCCTTAAATAAACAGAGTTTATCTCTTGGTACATCACCAAAAAAAATTGATATATATAATTGCCTGTGAAAATATTTGGTAAGACACGTAAGACAGGCTCTGTGTCTGAAACCTTTGTTCTACCTAAGTTATAGGGAAAACACTAACTGCAAGGTAAGCCGTATACAAACAGGCCGTTTGTTGTTTAACCTGTTCTCTGGAGGCTGTGTTGCTACGGATGAATAAACAGTGCTGAGTCTGAGGACACAGTTCAGACTGACTGTGTTTTCTTGCTGGTAGGCTGGAGAAGAGGAGCAGCAAAGGAAGGGGGAGTAAACTTACGTCTGCACACTGCCACAGACTCCAGCGTACATAAAAGAAGTAAAGTAATTCAGACAGTTTGTCCAGTTTCAACAACACTGGGGTGAGACTGCTGCAGTAAAGCTGCCACATTCTTCCTTCATTCTTCTTTAGCACCGTCACATATAATCTCAGGCCAAGTAGCCAGTCAGATGCTGCTCACCAGCCCAGCTATCAAGATTATGGACATCACAACCATCATGTCATCAGGACACCAACCTAACGGTTCAGAGTTCAGAGCCTCTGACTTGGCCACAAAGACTCCAATAACCACCAAGGTTTGCTAAAATGCAAATGCCTTCTTCCCCAGAGGAAAACATGAGGGGCTTGTGGGGCTTTACCACCGACACCACTGACAGCACACTGACTACCATATGGCTCTGTCTTCCCCCATTGACATACATCTTCCTAGCTTTCTGGCACCGCATGTATTCCCCTGTCAGAGGCATGAAACATGAGTGCCAAGTGGCAGAAAATAAAAGCTGAGGCTGTCCCAGACTCCCACAAAACCTTCCTGCCCACCTCCGTTCACTAATGCTGCCAACTCTCATACCCAAGATGTCCTGTGATTCACAGATGCTTTAATCAGTTCTGAACAGACAGATCGTGTGATCAAAGCAAGCACCGGAAATTCAAGACACCATAAAAGGACACCACCATACCCAGCAGTCCATCAAGGCTCCCAGTGCCCATTATCTTCAGCCAGCACAAAGTTTTACAAGCTGAGGAGAGGGCATGAACCAAGAACTTTGAACACAGCTGTTGCTTCTCCTCCATCATGGTAATCAGGTGCCACTTGACAACAAGAGTTGACACAGAACCCACAGGACAAGGCACTCTGCTTCAAAGGGATGATTTCGCATGCAAAGTGTCCTGGGTCTATGGGTAACAGCCTGCTATTGGCTGCAGTCAACCATCTCCACTCTAGGTGTTCAGGATGGATGGGGCTTTGAGCAACCTGGTCTAGTAGGTGGTGTCCCTGCCCATGGCAGGGGAGTTGGAACTCAATGATCTTTAAGGTCGCTTCCAACCCTAATCATTCTATGATTCCTAAGCAAGCTCAGAAATAAAATAACCAAAGATGAAGTGTAGCCTTGTATAACTGAAGCTTAATGTCTATATACGGATCCAGGACTTGGTTATGAAACCATTTTACTAGATGCAAAATCACTTCTAGTCAGTGGATAGACAATAAACATGTTTTCTCACTCTCCTGGACCTACCTAAAGCATTTGATGCTGTCTCAGAGATTTTTTTCCATTTCCTGAGAAGAAAGGCAATGTCCAGGATAACAATCTGAAATGGTCTAAGCTCCTTCTGCAGCAAGACACTCAAAAAGTAGTGAGGGAAAACTGCACTTTACCACAAACTTTCACACAGCTCTTCTTCAACATCTACAAGCAATCACTGTGTATAGCAATTAGAAAGCCAAGACATCAGTTCCTGCAAGGCTTGTTACTTGGAAAGAAACTTGTATTATCTTTCTGAAACCAAAATCTCCCACAGCATCATCTAACCTGTGCCTGGTAGGTGATAATCTGGTTTTAGTAAATCATGCCTTGATCATCCATCATCTGATTAGAGCATGCAGTATATGTTGGCAGAAACAGCCCAGAAATGTGGGCTACCACAAGCATGCAAACTTTGCTACCACAATAAGCCAGCCACCCTGTCATACACAGTTCTCCCCTCAGGAGGAGCACACAGTAAAGCACACAACAAACCTGACTCAGTGTGCTCAGCACATGACCAGAACACGCAATGCAGTCACAGCGTATGACCCCCACACAAGCAGTGGGGGAGGGGACAAACATATTTACCAACTTCCAAGCTCAGCTGAAAGACTGCAAGTGATGACAAATCAAAATTGATTTTGAAATTGATTCCAACACTTAATTATGCTCACAGTTAAAACTTTGCTTTTTAGAAAGATATTTATAACAAGCATTTGAGTCATCTAATTAAAATGTGATTCAGAACACAGAAGCCTGAGAGCCCAACTTCCCTGCATATCCAAAAAGAAAGACATGAATACTAGCTCATGGCTCAGAACTCCGAAATAGATGCATAGAATCAGAGAGTGTAAATATCTATCTCTGCCTTCGTTAGTTTAAGATAACCTAGAGCCACGTTCCAGTTCAGGTTTGTCACCTTCACATCATTACTTTTGATATAGCAGAGAAACATTGAAGCAGAGCAAATCTGTCTGTGAACGTAGTGAGGATCATACTACTGCAACACGCCATCAGCAGCACAGCTGGGACGTCAGCCCACACTTCTGCCCTTCGCTAGTCTGGGATAGGCTTAAGTACGTACTTCTGCCCTGCTCAATGGGGCCTGTAGGAACAGATTTCAGCTCTTGTAACAATGCTTTTGTCTCTGGCACACATCTGTGTGAGGGATTCCAGCTTCTCTGATTTCCTGAGCATTGCTCATTTCCTGGAACATTTGGAAGTGTCACAACCATCTTCCCCATTTCTCCGCCAAAGTGACCTCCAGGGCAGAGGGTTCAAGTGGCTTCAGTTGATTCACTTTTACTGGAGTTTCTCTTTTATTTCTGGTAAGGTGCAAACAAATAACCAGGAGTGCTGGATAAAAACAAACACACACATACCCCCGCTTCATTTCTTGTCTACCCATGACAAAACTTGGTGTTACAAAAGATTTGCCTCATGTTCAGCATCTATTGACTTCAGTGGCTACTCCCTCAGTCATAAACCTCGGTCTGCGTTCTTCTTAATAGCTGATATACCTGACGCTGTACAACTTTGGGGCAACTCTATAGGCTGCTCTCCAGAATGCAATGATGCTCTCTCCTCGTAGCAGCATAACACCAGCTTGTGCTGGCATAGGCAAGGGGCCAGAAGGTGATGAAAAGCTGCGGAGACTCCCACATTGCTGACAACAGCTGTGTTCCCTGTCACCCCACCTTCATAAGTCTCAGGTAAAGAAACAACAGACTGGAGAGAACTACCTCAGGAGTAGAGCAGGACCCCAAGGTCATCACAGGTAGACAACTTGATTTTCTTCTGTATCAACGACAACACGATCTTTTCAGTTTCACATCTCACTGACAAAATCAGGAGCAGAACAGTGTGGAGCTGCCTTGGCTTTCTGAATGATTAAACATATGTTCGCTCTCTGCTCCCAGGTGGTGTAAAGCACAATCATGGTCTTTTGTTGATGATGTTTTCTTTCTGAAAGATCGAATTCTACACCTTGGCTTTCAAAAACCCAGCTCACAGTGTTCTGTGTTTCCCTGCTCTAGCGAATATAGGGGCAGTAGTAAAACACCAGTGTGGGAATCAGTGCAGGGTGACTGCTGCAGTATTTACACTCAGCCATGCAGAAGGCTTTGGTCGATATAGGAAATAGCTTTCTAACCCTTTCACATACAATTTCCTGATGGAAATTCTTTACAGGTTGTTGTTTTCCTTACCTGAGGTTTTACAAATTAATCACCAACATGAACCTGACTTTACTTATACATCTTAAACAGCCCAGTCAGGAACCATTTGGTATTCAAGGGAGTCTCAATAGGCAGAAGAGTTAAAATCTAACCCCGCCATTACAGGCGTTTAGAAAAGCATGTCACACTACAATGTCACCTTGCCTTGGCTCTTGAGGGTGACAGTTCGGGGAAAGATGTGAACATACTGATAATGCACAGATGTATTCACACATCATGTGCACCTTGAAAGTGTGTTAAATTTTATTTACTGTTACTTGGCTTTTTTTGGCACATCCCTTTCTGTAAAATCCCTAAGTGCATCCCTATATATGTTTGCAATGGTATTAAGAAACTACCTTTTGCAGTGGTCTCTCTAAATCATTTAGCAGTCTACCCATTACTGCCTACAGAATATATAAACACCCTGCCTTTTATACATGCATCAACCTGGATTATATCATTGGCATCAATTAGTCTCCATTATAAGCATTTTATTGTTTTTCAAAAAAGGCTGTCCAGTGCAAAGCTTTATATAAAAACCAGTATGGAGAGAGGCATGAGGTTAAAAACAACTGGGTTCCCATGGCACAGGCAGTCCATCAGCTGAATCACATTAATTGACCACGTGTGTGTTCTTAATATGCCCCAGTTGCAAAGTAAAATGTGTTAGTTTAAACCACCATGAAGGTGCCCGCCCGCACACTCAAACAGTCAATAAGCTGCAACGTGGCTATAACAACTTATAAAGTCCTCACCACGTCTTATGACAGGCTTAACTGTGACTTTGCTATAGCTTGGAAGCTTCTACTGTTACAAGTCAGGCAATGAAGAGCCAGAAGAGCCATTCACGGTTATCAGATTATGATACAGAAAAAATAAAGACAATAGGGATTAAGGACTACCCATCAGTGTTGCTTTGAGCAAATGAGACATAAGATCTCTCCACTACCTTTGGCTGGTCAAAACAGCGAAATCTCACTATGTGATGAGTTATGAATCTTGGAAGCACATGGTCCACCTCAGTGCTCAGCAGTTTCGTTAAGTTACAAAGCTACCTGAAACAGAAAACTGACATTTCAAAAGCTCCCATGAAACACTGTTTTTTCTGTAAATTTGTTCACAGTATAAAATTGTTTCATTTTGACTATGCAACCTGTGTATCAAGCAGATACACTGTGATTTTGTATTATAATAATATTGTTACTGTTCCTGGCATCCTTTAATACAACCCAGAACAATGTTTACGTTCTCATTTAGTGAAGCAGCTTATTTGATACTACTGAAAAATCTGATGAAACAAGCAAAGGCAGGTGATCCTTTTCAACCTGATCAAAGGTTTTAGCAAAATCCAAACACTTCTGTGAAAATTTTTGTTTCAAAAAAAGGGATGTACAGCTGCAGGGGAAGCGTCTCCCTCCTTAGTCAAACAGTGAAACTATATAGAGTAGTAAGAGTTCTTACAGTGTCTGCTAGCTACAAATACATTTGTGACAATACAGATCTTATTCCTGTACAAATCTATGCTTTGCTGGCCTTGGCTTCAGCCCTTCACTTTAGGCCTCAGTCTTTCCTACACTCCATTTCCTTCAAGATTTCTGGAAATTTAAAGGAGATTCAAACACAAAAAAAAACCCCAAAAAAACTAACTGCTATTAGTCTTTGAGAAACACAACTACTTTCTAAAAAAAAATCTCAAAATGGAAAACAGGCTGAATAATCAGAATTTGATTTTATTCAGACAGCTGGTTAAATTCTTCAAGTCCTGAGTATTCTGCTCCAAGCTGTCTCCATCACAGGAGAGAGAAGCAGTAGCAGAATTTCATATTTCAGAAATAACTGATACAAGATGGATGCGTTCAAAAGGCCACATTCAATAGTCAGTATAATTACCCCCTGATCATGAATGGCAATACCAATGCTGGCACTCTTAAATATCTTTATCAGCAACCCAGATGGTGGGATGGAGTGCACCCTCAGCAAATGTACAGATCAAACCAAGAAACTCAGCACGTGGAAACAGTTTTTCTCCTGGGTGTTTGTGAAGCCACTGTGTCCAGTTTTACATCACCCCGTACAAAACTGAGAACAAAAACTGGATGCTTGTATGGGCCCCGCAGGCTTTGCGATACAGCAAGACACAACACGTGCTGTGACTGAGGCCTATTTTAGTTTGTCCTTGATGTGAGATACTGAGGATGTTCAATTCCACAAACACAATAGCACAGCACATGTCCTCACGGTTCACAAACTGTTCCCATGGCCTTTCCAGTGTCCTGGAAAGCGTGATGTGCAGCTGGGACAAACACGGCAGGTCAGGGAAGCCTATAGGTTAGCAGTTTGCGTGGTACAAAGGGTTAAGACGGAGGGGAAGGCTCCCTTCTTGCTTCCAGGCATGTGGTCTCAGATCTCAGGCTGTGGGGAAATAAACCTTCCCGGGGAAGTGGAGTCTCTCGTGGGAAAAGTCTTCTGGTCCACAAAGCTCCCCAGTCTAAGGGGAGCAGAGCTGAGGCTTTGGTGCTAGCTACTGCCTAAGAAATACACAGTTTGATGCTGCCTTTAGTGAACTTGTATTACCCAGACATTTAAAACACATTTTTTAATGAGCTTTAACTTCTTCCGTTTTTCTGTCTCTCTCCCCACTGGAGAAAGTTTCCTATTCCCAGGCATCACATAAGCCTAGGCAGAATTATCTGGGGGATTTACGAATGCAGAGGGAGCAGCAGGATTTAGAGAAGACACCCACGGGAGGAGAAGGACTGCTGAGATGAATGTTTCCAAGAGGCATATTTTATAAACTTTTTTGCTTTCATGAGGTAAATCTAGCACTGGTTGCACAGGCGTAGTGGTGGAGATCACAGGAGTAGAGGGACTAAACCACGTTCAAACTGTGCAGCCAAAAGAAAGCTTGCTGGAGGGGAGGAGGGAGTCTTCAGATCATTCCAGCATCATCATATCTTCACATATGTTCCCTATCAACCCCCTGCATGAACAGTAGGTGGTCAATACTCTTCTGCGTGCACTTATCTTTCTTAGGTACCCAGCAGGCTAATTGGATTCAAATACTCTGCTTTTCTGTGGCAGAGAAAAGGCTTTTTATCCCTCAAATGTGACAACCACAAATTTCAGAGCCATCTCCTATATGCCCTTTCTGTGCCATGGTCTTATCAAAGGCTCATGGGTAACATTTCTTTGGGAGGCACGCTGGAAAAAACTTGACTGCACATTACTAACTAATTGCTTAATTTAAACCGTTGAATCAAAGTTGTTCAAACTCGAAGCTGAGGGACTCTCAAAGAGCAGCAGGTGTTTCCCTCTGACTGCTCTTTTGTTTCTTCTTTAAATTTATGCTAGCTGGCAGAACTAATATCTACAGCATAAAAAGCCAGCAGGTTCCTACCTTCTTTACTTACCCTACCCCACCCTGTACTGCTGTTTACCCCTGCTTTTCTCAGGGCTGTTGCACTGCACCCCTGTTTCCTGAGCTGGGCACTGCTGCTAACCAAAGTCCCACCAGGCAAAACATGCTGTTAAAGGGAAGGAAGATCCTGGAAAAGCTACAGCTGAATGCACTTTTTGCCTTGTCTTGAGAAGTGAATCTGAAGTATAATTCTATGCCCCCTTTTGTCTCTAACTGAAATATTTAAAGCATTTAGAAATTTTTATGCTGTGCCAGTTTGAAAGCTTCGATACCCTATCGTACAACTTCTGTTGGCAAATGTGAGAGGGCTTCCCAGCTCCTCAGGATGGGGACTGTGTCCTGCCAGCAACTCTAGGGAGCACGGCAGAAAATCCAAACACGCTGCAGGACATGGAAAAGCAGGAGCATGTGTCTTGTTGCAAGGAGGTTGCTGCAGAGGAGTGATCTGTCTGTTGGTGATGAGCTGCTCCACTGAACCAGGAGAGGAGAACTAAGCAGAGCTCCCATGGGAGTGACAGTGGCACTTCAAACAGGTACTTAGGCAGAGTGAGGTGCCTGTTATTAGGGGTTATTATCTGTCATGAAGAGATGTCAGAGCAGTTAATATAGCTTACTGGGGGAAGGTAAGGATATAGCTACTCAGAGCAACGTACCCTTCTGCCTGCAGAGACCATCTTACCTATTTGTAGTAATTTTCTTTCTATGTTAAATATTATACATATGATGTCCTCAGCACAGAAAGGACATGGATGTGTTTGAGCAGGTTGCTCAAAGCCCCATCCAGCCTGGCCTTGAACACCTCCAGGGATGGGGCATCCACAACTTCTCTGGGCAACCTGTTCCAGTGTCTCACCACCCTCATAGGAAAGAATTTCTTTCCGGTACCTAATCTAAATCTCCCCAATTCCAATTTAAAACCGTTACCCCTTGTCCTGTCACTACACTTCCTGACAAAGAGTCCCTCTCCAACTCTCCTGTAGGTCCTTGCAGATATTGTAAGGCTGCTATAAGTCTCCCTGGAGCCTTCTCTTCTCTAGGCTGAACAACCCCACCTCTCTCAGCCTGTCTTCATAGGAGAGGTGCTCCAGCCCCCTGATCACCTTTGTGGCACTCTGCTGGACCTGTTCCAATAGGTCCACGTCCTTTCTATGTTGAGGACTCCAGGGGATCAATTTACAGGGGATTAATTTATAGTGGCATCGACACTTGGTGAAGACATGTCCGCTCTGTAGCTAAACTCTGATTTCAGGTCCTCTGTTCATGGGAAAGACCGTGCTTTGTTCCTCCACTGTAAGCAGGTTAATGTACTCATTTGAACTACTGATTTATAGTTTAATTATTTACAATTTTCATTTCCTATTGTTACTTTTCCAGTTACAAGACATTGTTACAGGTAAAGCCTGGGCATTGTGCAGAAAGCACTCAGCTGGAATCTACACAAGGCCACTATGTGTGTTTGCATGTGTGCTGTTCAAGGAATTAAAGCTAAATTGAGCTCCTTATTTGGAAAAAAAAAGTAAAAAATGTGCATTCTGCAGCGTTCTTTTTCCAGAGCAGTATCTTTTTAAAGGACAACCAACAAAGGGCACGGGCACGGTTACTTTGTGGCCATGCAGAGGATGCGATACCTCTGTTTCCTCCTCACGCAAAGAAAACAAGGAGTGATGCCCATCAGGCATTCCAGTTGGGCCTTAGTGTTCACTGGTATTCCCCGGCAGCCCCCAGCCCTCCTTGTCTCCCGCTGGAAGCTCGGCTCACACGTTCTGGGTGTGCATCCAGGGCTGACCCAGGGCACAGAGAAAGGGCAAGCAGCTCCTTGGGGCTGCCAAGGGAAGGCAGTTCTGCACTTGCCTCTTGCTGGAGGAGAGGTCGGTCTGGGAGAGAAAGGATGGCTTTTCTCCCCATGCTTTGGAGGTGCATATGGGTTGGGGTGATTTGGTAGCCAGGCTAGCCACTGCCTTCCTACAGGATATGTGTTGCCAAATACAGATGGGTCTCCTCTTCATCTCATTTTGTCACAAAAGCAGCACAATTTTTTGGCTATTTTCCTTATTAATTGACTCAGGAGAGATGCCCTATAATGAGCATGGTGACATCTACAGCTCTTCTTTTCATCTTGTCCTTGATTATCTCCTTGCAGTGCCTAATTGTGATGAGAAAACTCCAGGAGATCAAGCCATACAGTAATTAAGTCCATGTTAAAGATTAAATGAAAGTGTTTAACCCTATTTGAACCTGCTATTCCAAATTTCATGGTGCAAACTTCGTATTTGGGAAGGAAACTTACTGCTTTTTGCTGAAGTAAATGATACATTTTCTCAATTTTGGGGCTGTGCAAGAATAGCAGGGACTTGGATCCTGGATTATATAAAGCAAGTAAATCTAGGAAAACATTTTCACCACATTTTTGATGGTTCTAATATCTACTAGATCTATTTTGTTAAAATGTATTTAAAAAAGCATTTATCATAACATCTTTATCAAGATGCACATCACATGCATCATCATGCTGATCAGCCTGAAACAGAGCCATTTCTCAGCTGATAATCTGCTGTGCCACAAGAAGGGCAGGTTAGAAGTCAGGACTCCAGGGATTAAGTTGTCCCTTTGAAATCGATAGGCATCTTGCCAATCAGTTGGATTCTGCTCTGTTTTGCTGTTTCATACGGATTCTGTTCTTGATTCTTATCAGTGACTTGCTGTGGGACTTCAGCAAGTTATTTAACTCTTCTAGTCTTTTACCTTCTCCACCAGCATTCACAGCCCTTTGTACTACATATAACATACTAAAAAGAACATGTAAATACATTATATATACATGTAATATGAAAAACATTATAATGACTAAACACTTCTCTGCCACCACTCTCCTGACACATTATTTCCTGTTCAGGATTGTGGGTAGGAAAGGCTAAAAGTATTTCCTATATTAAGAAATATAATTTGCATATGAGAATATTTGCTATTTTGTGGGTAATCTTCTGAACTCTTCTTTCCATGGGTTCTCTGGGCAAAGCCCCCTTTTGAGGTCAGCACCAGGGCTGTGTGAGAAGAACCTAAGGGCTTCATTTGGCACCTGGGGCACATAGCAAGATGCTGATGGAAAGGTGTGCAGACCAAGCTCCATAGCAGCTTGTTTTCTCCACAGTTGCAGGACACAGCAACAGCGGTGCAGAGAAGGGCAGCAGCCATGTTATTCCCTAGGAACTGCAGTTCTCACTTCTTTCTCCAGCTTCCCTTACGTCTAAGACAGTCCACCTGCTGTGGAAAGGACCACCCCTTCTCTCCTTTACCCCACCTCTAGCTTGTGATCATGCCTTTGCAGGGTAAGTTGACTGGCATGATGGAAAACAGAGCCATCAAATCTGATGGGCGCGGCATGTGGGGGGCATGGAGATGATCCATGCATGGACCACCCCACTGGAGCATTACATTAACTGTGCCATGAAATCATCCTCCCAGTATTATGGTAACATTCAGCCTCTATTTTTTTAAGACACTTGTGTGCCTGCAATCAAAAGAAGTTGAGCATTTGAATACTTTTGGCTACATCTATGCTGCCAGAGCCATCTTCCCCCAGGATCAATCCCTCATTCCTACATGAAAGTTTGTAAAGTGTCTCATATCCAGAGAACAGTACCAGGAGACATCTCTGCATGTTGCATGGTCACACTTCTGAGTGAGTTAAAAGGGCCATGTCCTGGCTATCCCAAGGGGATGCTTTGCAATTGACAGATGAGCTCTTTCTCTCCAGAACAAGGTAATTTTGTCCCTCTTCTCTCTTAAGAATAGTCACCACATCATGGTGTCCCCTGAAGTGTGAAGTATGGCCTGGGAGACACAATTGGCCCGGGAGCCTGGTGGAAATTCAAAAGTATGGGCAGTGCTCAAGTTTGTGTCCTGTTCAGCTCCCTAGTACATGCATTTCCTTCATAACCCAAGATATTATTTGTTATTTTGGTTTTTGTTATTTTGAACCTTTCCAGTTCAGAGTGCATGAGTGAGTGCTGCATCACAGCCTGCCAGATGTTGTTTTGGTAGCATGCCACCAGGTTGTATGGCTTACATATCCTGTGAAGTGGCAAGTGGGCATCCATAGGGTGTTTTCAGGTTGCAAAACCAGCTAGGGTAGTGGTGAAAGGTTGATAATGAGGAAGGAGCCAAGATTGTAATAGTTTCTTTCATGCTTTTGGACTGTGGGATGATTATATTGTCAGCTGAACTGAGCCAGCTTTTGATGCTTTTACAGGGTGTGAGTGATCAAGGGAACGAGTTAAGAAATTACATTATTTGCAGCATAGGTGCCCCTAACTTTGGTGGGTCTTTTGGTGCCCTGGGATCCTGGAATGGACAGAAAGTGCTGTGTAAGTGCAACTCAATGAGGCGGGAGGGAAGAAAGGGGTGGGAGCTTGCCCTGCATGTTGCTACAAGGTCCCAGGGCTGCCCATGGCCATCTGCTCACACATCTGACCAACTTGGCTCTCTTTGTTGAAACCAAGTGAGAGCAGCCCCACTCTCTGCCAGGTCCCACAGGTGTTGCTCCACAACTCAAGCAGGAGAAAGAAGTGCACATTTACGGAAAGTCCTTTTCCCTCCCTTTCCTTTCCCTCTTATGGCTCCAGGCCAAGCTGTGTGATTCTTATCTGGTCTCTGCAGAGCCTTTAAGTGAGGTCATTCAGGAAGTTTAATTAATGCTGTACAATTGTCACTACATCCTTGGCTGCGCATTGTACTAGGGCCCAGCCCACTACCACAATACATCTTACGACAGCTGAACATCTGTTTAAAAACTGACTGCCAAGAAGAAGTACTCACTGAGCCCAGTTTTCCCTCTGGCTGTGTGTATGCAGTTCAACACAATATTGTATAACAGCGTTAAGAGCAAAAACAGAATTTCCCCCTGCTCTTGGGATCAACTGGTAAAGCAAACTAAAATTATCTGGGAAATGCCGGTTTTGAAGTAGGAGCGGCAAAGAAACAGGCTGACCTACGTGTGTCCCACTTGGCTTATTTCCCAGTCTGGCACCATCCAGGGCACTGGGCTGCAAATTGACTCCAGGGGACATGGGACTTGCTGGGATGGATTCACGGGGGGATTCGGTCCCTGGCCATCGCTGTTCCTCTGCTTCAGTCGTGGGACATTGTATGTCCTCAAGAGCGTGCGTTCTTCCACTCCTTACCCTCTCAGACTGCAGGGAAGGACGATGAGTTTCTGCTGCTCCTGAGAGCGGGGAAATGTTACACACACGTGTGTACACACAGATACAGGTCCCAGTTCTTCCCAGCCTCCCAGGATAGCCTTTAAGAAATCATTCTCTGTCAGAGGAAGAAAAGAAGACAGAGAATGATACTGAAAGAGGGGAATTGCAAGTCTTTTTTGCAGGGAGAAAGAGAAGGCTTGGTGCCGGGAGAGGAAGGGAGCTGGGAGCGTGAGCAGCACCCTGAGGCCATAGGGAGAGAGTAAAGATTATGAGGCACGTAGAAGGTATGGTGTCAGGATTAGCCTTTGTCTGACAGAATAGTAAAGTACCCCTGCAGCTTTTTAATCTCTTTTCTTCCTTTACTTACTCCTAGCTTTCTCTGAGTTTGCTCCAAACATTTTAATGGCGTCAGAATATGAAGTAGCCTAAGATAAAAGACCACAAGGAGTTGCTTTTTGTAACAGTGGGCAAGTATCGGGGCCTGAAATGCACAGCTTGTATTTTTAGGGAGAAGCAAAATTCCTCCCTGCTCCTACAGGCAGGAGACCTGATGGGTTGTGTCACAGAGCCCCCTCGCTTGGGATAACTGCTCCTAGTCAAGAAAGGTAGAGGTGGCCTAGTGCCCCGTACTCCACCATGCCTTGCTGTCCACCAGCCCCTCGCTGGCATGGAGGGCTACTGCAGCTTGCCTAGGGGCAACCTGGCATGAAAATTTTCTATTTAGCATCTGCGATGAAGAATGAATGGTGAAAGTTAACGTAGTAAAAGAAAGACTTTTTGAGTCTCCTGCTCCCAATTTCCTGAATGGTCCCGCCTTTTGGTTCAGTAATGAAATCTATTTTTCATACTTTGGCTTTTTTGAACTATCTGATTGGTTTCACTCTTTGCATTTGTTAAAAAAAAAAAATAAAACCAAGAAATTTTGCTTTCTATGAGGTTTTTCTTAATGATCGTGCAGTTGAATGGACAGAGAGGTGTATTTACATGAACATAGAGGCTTCAGGATTATTAATCCCAGGATATTTAGATTTAACTCTGTACAGGGCTCATCTTTTATAGTGGTTTATCTTGAAGTAAATTCCTCTTTCTCAGAAAATAGATTGTCCTTTCTTGAGATTATTAAAGAATAGAATTTAAAATAAGTACCACATACTGATTCATTACATTTTCTTAGTTTGTGCATTTGTCTTGCAAATACAGGCAGACTCTAAGTAGTAAAGAGTTAACATAACCTACAATACATAAAAGTATCACCTATAATAATGATACATATATATCATTATAGATATATATAAAATTCTATTTTGCCATCTCTAAAGAACCGAGATCTGTACTGACTTCACGCGCAGCGAGACGGCTGCCACACCTTGTCTGAATAGAAATGTCGGGGGCCTGAGTTTGCAAACACTGTCTGTGTTCAGATGTTAAACGGGTGGCTTTGGCACTGTCCTCTTCAGATGAACTGCACGACCAGTTTCTCTATAGCACAGAGGCATAATTGCGTGGCCAAGGACCACCACCAGTGACGTGATGCATGTGGGCAGGAAGCGTCTGTCTGTTCCCACCCTTCCAGGACCTCTCTGGAAGACAAAACCAAACCCAAAGCAAATCACCCCTCTAGGGATGCCAAGCTTGTTTTGGACTTCAGGCATCCTGCTGCATAGGTATACCAGAGAGCTCCACATTCAAGTTTTTGGCTAAGAAACATGTGAAGACCAACTCGAAGGAGGGTATAAATACTAAGGAGGACTAGAGATAACTCATGTTATCTTTCTAGGAGAATTTATATTTATTGACAGCGTTCTAGACAGTATTTTCCTGCCTCAACACAATCCTCTCAAGTACACTTATGGGACTGCATGAGTTGCATTTTAGGGTGCTTATCCATCTTATCTTTTGACATTGGCACAGATGTGTCTCACTCTGATTTTTGTGCAGAATCATTAGGATTCCGCATAGTCTGGGTATGTGTCTTTCACAGGATAATAACTCCCCTGATGTCCATACCTCTACTCTGTAGTAATTCTGCCGTTTTCATGTTTCAAGTGTCTTGGAGCTGCCTGAGCTTGCTTCCCTCTCAGAGTGTCTTGTACTGTTTTATGGCTTGTGTGGAAATTGTAGGCAAGGGAGAACAGCTTTCTGTGGGTGTAATATACCTTGTATTTGTACAAGAAAAGTTTGTTTTAAATTCTACCCCAAAGCAGATAAAGTCAGGAGGAGAAGGCAGCTGGTAAAAGCAGTGGTTTTGAAGTTTAAAGGCCAAATCCTGTCCTGATCTTATACACTGTCTTTATTCAGGTCTCACAGTTGAAGCCAAAAGGGATTGTACTGGCACAGTTGAGTACAGAATATGCCCCAGTACCCATGAAATAAATAACAGCTGGCACTGATATACACAATACCATATTTCTTCAAAGGGCTTACCAGACATTAACTAATTAATCCGATAGTGCTTTTATTTAATGAGGTCTTAGTACCAGCATGCTCACGGAAGAAGTCTATTTTCTAAGCACTGCTCTCTGAAGAATACTGCCTTTTGTTTTAAGCACCACACACAATAGTATTTTATTGATTACTGTTTTTCTCCTACAGTGCCGTAGGGTTTTCACGCAGCAACATGCTGGAGAACCAGCTTTACCTTGCATTGTGTTTGGTGCCGTGACCGCAGTTTGCTAGTACTTGACATTTCAATTCAAGTGGTGTTTAAAACTCTACAAACTCTCACAGAAATCGAGACAGGCAAGAAATAACTGAGAAAACCATCAGTCCCATGAAAAGCTATCCCATCTCCTGCCTTATATTGGCTCAATTTTCTGCAGTGTATTTTAGCACAGTGGCTAAGATACTGGAGATACAGCTAGATTTAGGCAAGTATTTGCTCCAGGCTAAATCTTTTGTCCTTCCTTTGTGCTACCTAGGCCTGTGAGGGTTGTTCCCCTCCCCAGCATACAGCCCTTGCTTGACATGGAGAACAAACCCCAAGGTGACCTGCGGCTCTTTGGGTCTCAGCAACCTTATCGCCCTGCCAATTGCCTTAAGTCTCAACAATCCTTGGCCTCAGCAAGAACAACACAGTGGTCTGGGGTATAGGGGGAAAACATCCGTGCCCATGGTGGGGTCCCTGCTCATGTCTGTCTGACCTCGGGACCAGCTTCACATCCTGCTCCAGGTGATGGTTTCAGCTGGGTGAGGGAAGGGCACACGACACAGCAGGAAAAGTGGCTGGGTAGGCATCCATGTTCATGTGTTTTTATCTGGGTAGGCAGAGCTGCAGCTAGCGGCCATTGCCTCTGGATAACTGGGGAGCAAGACAGATGGGAGGCTTTTGGCAGACAAGTTAAATCATGTGTCAGATTGGTCAGGATTCTGCTCATTTAACAGCTGAGGTTTGGTTTATGGGGTTGCAGTGCCACTGATACACCTCGTGGTTTACACTTATAAAAGACCACTAAACTACTAAGCTTTTTAAAAGCTTTATAAGTGTATAATATGGGGAAGATCGATTAAAAATATACCCTTATTAATACTACCCTTATTTCTCCTAGCCTCTCATATCATGAATGCTCTCACAGGCTTCTTTTTTCTGTATCAAAAGCGTTGTCAGGTCTTGTTTGGTTTGACCGGTTATATTTTCATATGATGGTTTTAGTGTTTGCCCCAGATGCCTTGGTACCATTGTTTACTGGATGCAACAGGTTCTACTCTCTTTCCTTAATCTCTACTCCTTTTTTCTTGCTTTACACTGAATTTATACTCAATGAAGATGACTTGTTAGCCATCAAATATACCAGAAATATACTTATATCATACTTACTGCCCCTGACCTGCACTGGTGTCAGGTGCCCTTTCTAAGTTCTTAAGGCCATAACTCAAAGCAGAGTCAAAGAGAGAAAGGAATTTCTGTCCATTTCCTTCTACTCTGAATTGTCCAGTTTGGGGAGCGGGTCGTGTGTGTGTGTGACAGGAGTGGACCCATGGATCAAAGACATCAGTTCTGGATCCCTGTACCACCACTGTATGCCATTTGCCCCTTGACTCCAAAGCAGGATTAGTCTGGTTTTTCAGTTGAATGCCCTCAGTCATTCATTTGGGCTTTCACATGCTCAGCAGGGCTTAAAGCACACTTTCCTCTCAGCACACCTGGATCACAGCACCTGGCTAAGTTTCCTCTCAAAGCAACCTAGTCTATGCCCACCAAAGTCCCCCCTACAACGCCACCGAAACTCACCCTGTGAGGAGGAACACGGGGCTGTGCGGCTGCTCTGTGCTATGAGGGCTGCCCAAAACACAGATGTGCAGACCCAGCCAAGGGAGCCTAAATGATATAGGGTTTATGCTAAATACAAGCTGCAGATTTTGTGAGGCTGAGGATAAAGCTGGCCTGAAATCACCAACGTATTTCTGCTGGACTAACCTCCACATCTCCCAGCTATCCAAGCTGCAAATTCCCTTCTTGTAAAGGCTTTTTTATTGAGTGTGAAACAGATGGCTTAGGAATATGGGATTTCCAAATGACTATCTGAAGAGAAACCAGGGCAACTAGAGGAAACACTGAGCTGGTTTCCTGTGTCTACTGGAGAGCTGTGCCTCCTGCTTCTTCAAACCATGGGGACAGTCCCTGACCGCAGAGCAGCATTTCCCTTTTGAACACGCCTTTCCCCTTTCCTCTTTCGCAGGATGGTGTGTTGGGCACAAAAATTGCCTAAGCTGCTTAGCAGAAACACAGCAGCTCCTCCGCCACTGGGGGCTTCAGGTCCTTCATCATCTCTGTATTGGCAGCCTTGAAAAGTCTTAAGACAGCCCCAGTCTTACACTCTGTGATGGAGACCTGACCTGCCCTGGGAAGGAAATAATCACAGTCTGCTCTGCTCTTGTCCGGTCTGGAGCCAAAGATGTCACTTCACCACAAAAGCAGAGAGGAAGAGGAAGGGGGAATGACCTCACGCAGCAGAAAGCACAAAGAGGATAAAACTGCTGGGAACAAGCACAGCTGTTCTGGGAACTTCCCCTCCCCTGCCTTTCTGAAGGTGTCATCAGTATCTCCAACCAACCAACCAACCAATCTTCTGTCTGATGCCTCCTGTCCATGTCCACTCACCCACCCAGTCTGACCCAGTTCTCACTCTCCTGGCACAGCCTTCCCATGGCAGTGGGACCCCTGGACCCATGTAATGTACCTCCCTGGCTCCCACCCCACCACTCCTCTTCCATGTCCTGGCACCAGCCACCTTTGATGCCTGCCCCTGTGCACATCTGCCTTTGCTGCACTCTCTGGTGTTCTGCCCAAGTTGACCTGAGGGTTGACCTGACAACACTTTTTGATATAGGAGAAAGAAGCCTGTGAGAGAATTCATGATATGAGAGGCTAGGAGAAATAAGGGTAAACTATAATTATCTAATATATAATCAGAGTACATGATGCTACTTACATCCAGAAACGTATTTTTAATCAGTTTGGGGTCTCTCCTTGGTCAGTATTCTTGGATATGGCTGAGTCTTGGGCTAGACATGAGTCCATTCACCTGTTTTTCGTTGGAAAGTGGAAGCTATCTTGGGGAAAGACTGGTATAACATAATCTGTATCACACATACATTACTGGAAATAAGACACCTCCCAACAAATCCTGGTGTTCTGTGCCTTTTTTAAAAAAAAAAAGACTACTAAGTTATGCATGAAAACTGGGCTTATAGCATCCCTTTTTTAAGAACTTATAATCTCTTTTGCTGTAGGGGGGAGTAAAGGCTTGGTTTTGGCAAAAATAATACCAGGATAATGCACTCTACATCCAAAGGCATTAGCAACAATGAATAGGTGAGCTACGCATACCTGTACGTCTTTAGTCTTGACCGAGAGCATTCTTTTGGATATTTGCTGCCTATTTTTTGCCCCAGGATTTCCCTATTTCCTTTATTCTGTTGACTTCCCAGAGTGTATGAACATTGGCACGTTATCAGGTGTGTAAATACCAGGAGAAGAGATCAGTTTTAACAGGGGAATCTAGGAGTGGGAAGGGAAATTACTGATTTGGATTTCCTCTCTCCCCGCCCCCCCCCAAAGTAGTGAAAAGGTTTGCATCTTATTTCACTGGAACTAATTAGCTTTGCTAATTAGACTGGTTTTGATTTGTCCTGTTTGTGCATTAGTCATCTGACAGGAATAAGATCAGAGAGCCCAGGGATCGGAAAGACTTATCAAAGTCTTTTATATCATCTCAATTGGCTTGTCTTCAACACATGGTGTGCAAAAAGGTTCAACAGCAAAAGCATGATGAAGAAGTATGTACAGTGATGTAAGACTCAGCTGTCATTTCCAAATTGCAGTTACTACACCTTCGGTAGCAGGGCTTTTGCCTTCAGTAAATACTAAGATAAATTCAGGTACAGCTTCCAAGATATTTTTATACTATGAGATCAACTGTCATAACTTGCAATGTTACAGCTGTAGGGTTTTTTTTTTTTCCTCTTCCTCCATCCTTTCCTTACTGCAGAGGGAAATTCTTTTTGAAGTCTTAGGACATGGTGCTTCAAAGCAAAATTATAAACTTAAAAATAAAGTTCCTGCAACCTGAATATCCCTGTGTCTTGTCAAGGTGATGACTCTTAATGCTATTATCACTAAAATGGCGATAAAAAATAATAATGAACTGACAGTTTCATCAAATTTTTTAGAGGAGTGATGAGATAAATGGTAGAGCAAAGCAGTTAAAAGTTGGAGTAAAAATACATTTGTTACCTTTTGAAATCAAAGCATATTTCAGAAATGTTCAGCAACAGGCAGTATGCTTGAGAACACTGATGATAAATTTGTAAACCTACTGAACTGAAATTTAAATATGAATACGCATATGTCAAGCTCCAATAGGTGTCTCTAATAAATAGAAAGGAATTGGTAATGCTCATCACCAAACATCACAAAAAAAACTAACCTGTATTTTCCCAAACGCTGATCTAGACCCTCTGCGTGGTTTGATCCAGAATTAGGGGAGGCTTCATCCTCTACTGAGAGGCGGTGGAGGAAGTTAAAATGGGTATTGTAATGCCTTCATGCACCAGCGAAGTACCTGGAAAAACATTTGGAGCATAAGAATCCTTTTCTAAGCCAAACCTACTGCTGTCAATATATGCTTTGAGGTTGTTGTTTCACTATCTGAATTTCCATTCCAGCTTTTCCATTCAGGTTATGTCAAAAGATTAAATCTTCTATGGCCCTTCTCTTGGCCACTTCTATCTCTCCTTCACCTCATCTAACCTTCGTGTAAGAACAGATATACTGGACACCAGAAAGCTTGTATTTCGCTTCCAATTTAATTTAGTCCTATGCCTAATGATGTTGAAAATTCGCTCTAGAGATCTCATGGGTTCCAGGCTCTACATTTACTGTTTGCATGAAGGTAGAAGGTAAAATGCCATGAGAAATACTCAGGAAAATGAGCTATTTACTCTGTCACAGAAAACACCTTCCTCTGGCAGCTGCAGAATCCTTGATTAGTCTTTGTCTTTCCCAATTTTTTTTAGGGATGTTATCTGTGCCCGGGTTGTGTATTTGTAGCAGGCTCCAGCAAGTGATTTATTTCGTACCAACTGTCAAAGAGGAAGGATTATATCAAGATGCTGGTTGCTGAACTGCCCGGATTGCTTCGTTACTGGTGTTTTGGAGAGAGATGGGAGAGGAAGTCTGCATGCTGGCAGCCTTAGGATTGACACTCTCTAAACAAGCTGAAAAAGACAGTGGGGAGACAGAAGGATTTTCTTGCAGCGCCAGGGCAGTTCCCCTGGCAACAAACTGTGGTTGAAGTTGAGTTCACATCATCTGAAGGGACTGTGTCCTTGAGACCAGGGTCAAGGCAGAACTTGCTCCCAGCTCTGTCCTTACAACAAGATGTGCAATGAGAGTGAAAGACTTGGATGATGTGCAAAGCAGAAAAGCTCCCTCACAAGTCCTGTTCTCTCAAGCCAACAGCAGCCATGCCCGTGTTTTGCCAGCCAGGTGACCGTGGGCATGGTATTACAACTCAGGAGATCAGAGTGGAAGGTTCATAGAATGGCTTGGGTTAGAAGGGACCTTAAAGATCATCAGGTTCCAACCCCCCTTCCATGGGCAGGGACACCTCCCACCAGACCACGTTGCTCAAAGCCCCATCCAGCCTGGCCGTGAACACCTCCAGGGATGGGGCATCCACAGCTTCTCTGGGCAACCTGTTCCAGTGTCTCACCACCTTCACAGGAAAGAATTTCTTCTTAATATCTAATTTAAATCCACTCTCTTTCAGCTCAGGTTGCAATCACCTCCACAGAGCTTTAGCACTACTGAGACTTTGGAAGCTGCCAAATATCTCTAGAGGTCTAAGTATCCTTGTTACCCAGGAAAAGGCTGTTACCCATGTAAGAGACATGGCTGTACCCTCACTGCAATGCTGCAGGTAGGGAGAAGGAATGGTTTTGCAACCTGAGGGCTGTGCCACCACAAGTTGTACCCACAAAAGGATGAGGAGAGCTTCCCTGTTTATCGCCGACCTGGATGAGCGCATGAGGGTTTTTTTGCCTGCCATCTGCTGAATGTGGGAATCTCTATTCCATCAGCTCTGCGCTCACAGGCCAGTGGCTTAAAATCTGCTTCCCCACGCAAGGGCTGTTTCTCCTCAGCATACATGCCTGGAAATAAAAATGCAGCCATATACCAATTTTATTCTATACTTCTATGCATATCAATGACAATTTTGTGGACACTCTCCAGGGCTAAATTCTCAAGCTAAATCCAGCCAGTTTGAGGGACCAGGGAATGTGTGGGCAGGACTAAGAATGGGTTCAGAAGGCAAAGTTTCCTTCTCAACCTGGGAAGGTGGGAGAAGAGCTGTCTAATGAGCGTAATGATGGTGGAATGGTTCCCATGATGTGGGCAGCCGTGGAGAGAAGAGGAGCCCGATGAGTTTTTGGCATCTGTTTTGGGAGCTGGCTGTAATTTTAACTGTCTTCAACACAGCCTAGGCTCCTGTCTTGAACGATCTGTTCCTTTACAACAGGAAGAATGGATTGCTCTGCCTGCTATAATATACCTAGTGCAAAAATTTTTGGAGGTAGCATTTTGATTAGAGACAACCACAATGGATGAATTGGTTTAAAAATTAAAGTGCCGGATGTAGGTGTAATTATTTATCCATTTTCTTTGAAGATATTTAAATGTACATCTCATCCAACTAGAACTGACCTGGGGTCATTCAGATGAAGGTTACTAATGTAGTACTCTCTCTTTTAAGTCTAGCAATACCAGTAGTGACACAGCCACGGCTCAGTATCAGCATTCCCCTCTAAACACGCCTGTTTTCAGGCATTTATGTAACTTGCTGGAATTTCCTCTTGACTGGTTGACACTTGTCAGATCTATTGAAACCATCTCAGCAAATCAGGGGAAAAAATATTTTCTGTTGCCTAGAATGGAAAAATCTTTTCTTTAAAAAAAAAAAAAAAGGCAAAACAATTTTAAGAGGAAAAGCAAAAACAGTTACAGGTGAAGAGATCACCCAGAGAGGCTGTGAACCCAACTGGGCAAAGCCATAAGAAACCTCAGCAGCAGGCTGTCAAGGTGCCTCCCAGGATCCCTTCCCGCCTCAGTGGTTCTGTGATTATACAGACTGTGAACTTTGGCAATGTGATGGTTATGCACTCTCCAAAAGTTGTTTTAGAAATACATCACTGGGGATGACGATGCCTGTTCAAGATTGACAGTATGTCAAATGCTTGAGGTGAGAAAAGATATTTATTTGCAACTTCCACATCATGTTGGAAGGAGCTGCTTTTTGATGGCAATGCCATACACCTGCCAAAGAAATCCCATGACACTGTTTACTGTGAGAATGTAGTGCATGTGTACATTCCAGCACACCTCTACCATATATATTGATAAAATATGCTCTTAATAGAGTAATGTTCTTTTAGGCATTATCTGAATTCATATTGATGTGACAGGCTGCTCTGTGGTGCTGTGAATCTCACGCTCCTCATCCCTTCACAGAGCCTGCAGGATGCCACAGAGATGGACAGGATATTTTTTGGGTGGGAAAAGTTCTACTTTTTCAGAAGAACCAGGCTCACTTTTGCCAGGATTCAGTGTGCCAAACGCTGTAGTAAACACTAAATATTATGATGGCTGTTGTGCATGGTACATACTAGGTAGTATGCAGAGGGAGACAGTAAAAGCCACACAAACAAAGTGAGAAGGCTGTTGTGCAAGCCAAAACACAGAAGCACATGTAACAAGTGTTGATGCTGAGTTAGTGGTTTGGCTCAGTGGACCTTCAGGTTTGAGCTACTACCTCATCTCCCTCTCAAATAGCTTCCTCCCAGAGTGCCATTAGACTGTCCACTAGGAATGAGTAGTATGGAGGGAAATCCTGAGTTTCTCTAGGCCCCTGTTCCCATTGCAAGGTGTCCTACTGGCTTCTTGGCTCCAGCTTCTTTGGAAAGACATCATATTTCTAGTGGTGGTTGCCACTCACTAGTGGCTTCCAGCTGCTGAAACAGCTACTCTCCAAACACCCCTACAATCAAGATTTCACTTTCATGAGTGTTCCTGCCACATCTGCCTATAATCAAAGCTGAGCAGCCAATTAGAGCATCAGAAAAAGTCTGTGAATGCCAGTGCTGCAATATTCAGTTTCCTGCATGAAGTGAAACAATTTTGAATATGTGAACTTTCTCCTATGGTTTACTTGACACAGCATCAGAATTGGCTCAGTTCTGCTGTTGTCCCCTTCTGACTTGATTCCATGCCGTGTGGAATTATGCAGTCAGGTCCACAGAGTACAACCTCAGCCACAGATATTTGCCAGACCAGGTCCAAACTAAACCATAAACATTCTCTTCCATTTCTGCACTTCCTCTCTCACATGCCTTTCTCACCACAAATTCTTCTCACGTGTACCTTCACTAAGACAGGCAATCTACTGTCCCATATTGTGCTGTTCTAATATTTCTTTATTCGATTCTGGTTCTTTTGCCACCCACATCAGCATGGTGTCTAATGACCACATAGAGATTCGAGAGGAAAAGACAGGAGAAAAAAAAAAAAGACAAAAATCAGTCCTGCTAATTAACACTCCTCTAGTGATGGAAGGGAGATAAGGGAGATAAGTTGTTCTGTTAGCATTTAATTTTTGAAAAGCACTCAGTGTAAAGGTTTTGGGAGGAACTTTCTAAATACTTTGCTTAATAAAGTGGCAATTATGTGAAAATGAGAATAGACGATGATTGCAGAGACAATGGAATGTGATTTCTTGGGGGGGAAAAACCCACTGTGCAAACTCAAGTCTTCTAACATCAAAGAAAGAATGGCATTGATGCAGCATTGATAAACTACACTCAAGGAAAGTAAAAAGCTAGATAATGGCCATCTGCCAGTCACTGTAGATTAAAAGATACCTTTTTGTTGTCTTTTAAAGTTGCAACAGAAAGAAAATGTTTTACTGAAGAAGATTATAGGAAAGGACATTCCAGATAATGAGCCCTTAATCTGGAAGATATGGAAATCAAAAGATATACGAGGGGGATACCCATCTATCTGCCTATATGCATGGTAGTCATTACTCAGCTGCGCAGTTGGAGTTTGGGGTAAATTAGCAGAAGATGAGAATGGAGGATGACTGCAGGAAGCAGCTATGGCATCTAGCTCCCCAAAATTATGTGGCATTTCTTTGTTGTTAGTTTTCAGAGAAGGAAATGAGGTTTCAGCAATTTGGCAGTAGCTAGTAACAATGTAGATAAGATTAAAACAAATTGTAATTCAAGATCTGCAGTGACATTTCTCCTGGCTTTTCTTTTGTCTTATTGTAATATTCCAAATAAACATAGACAGGGAGAGAGAAAACATATCTTCTCTCATTACAAACTTCTCCTACAATTACCAGTAGCCAAACAAATACTTCATTTCAGTAGCAGCTAGGAAGCATGAGTGAACTTTGATCTCAACTCTACACTTCAGTACAAGCCTTCACAAGAACATCCAGTGCTGATACACTTTACCATTCATTTCTGAACACAGAGAAAAGGATGAAATAAGATACAAAATGTACAAAGCACAAGCAGAAATGTAGCATACTGCAACATGATGTTAAAAATATTTTTATCATAGCTGTATGTCTAGTTCTCAAAAAACAAACCAAGCCTCCAGTGCATTTTTTTCCTTAAATTTGTATTTTAAAACTGATTACATTCAGTGACTTCTGGTTCAGACAAAAGGAACTGGAAGTGAAAAAACTAGTATACATAAAAGAATAGGGGGTATTACCTTTTCAGTTTTAATAAACTCACTGGCAGCTGCAAGAAGCAATGATGAAAAATTATTCTAAGCACAATTTATATCTCATATCTGATGCCAGGTTAAAACAAAGCAACAACTGAGATGGTAAAATATGCCAGGTTAAAGTATAAGGAAATGAAGGCTTTTCCCTGCTCTGCCCAAGAGTCAATAATTGGAGCTTATAACTAAATAATACAATGAAGGGTGCATTAGAGGTAGCATGAGTGTTTATAAAACTCAAAAACACATAGGGAAGGGTTCCACACTGGAAGTGTGTAGTAAAGCAAGATCTGACTGAACAGAGCCAGGCTTGCCTGCACGGAGATGAAAACAAACATTTGGACAATGGCACTGCAGCTTTTGTATTATTAAACATACCTATCATTTAGGAAAAAAAAATAAAATAATTTTCTCTTCCATGTTGGAGGACTCTGTTCTTCCTAGGGAATCCAGCACAGCATACTTCAATGTCTTCCTTGAATCTTGTTAGGGCATATTTTTCTGTTACTATTGTTTGCAGTGAGCATGGGACGTTATGTTGCAGAGGGGTAGACGTTATCCTTTGAAGCCTCCCTTTTTTGTTGTTTTTGGGCTTGAGGGGTTTCCTTTGAAGGCTGGTGCTAATATGTCTGTGAGTACGCCCCCTCATGAGTGGCATTGATCTGAGTTAGTCTTGCCTGGGTTATACGAATGTCAATAACTTAAGAAAAGAATGGAACAATTCTTTCAGCCCTGGGATGTCTACACAAGGGTGAGGAACTGCAGAGATGCTTCTGATGGTAGAGAGGATATTGCACGAGAGGGAGGATTTGGGGAAACAAGGTAGTACTCTCACATCCTCTGCCTCCTGATTAGCAGAGGGGAATTGTGCAAGCAACAAGGTGGCTAGAGAGAAGCTGAGGAAGGAGCATGTCTGACACCAGAGAATCCACTTCTGTGGCAGGGAAAATTGGTGCACGTCCATGAACTATCTCATGTCAAAAAATCCCCATGTGTCCTCAAGCCTTGAGATGAGTGCAGTGGAGGGCTGAGAGAATGCCAGGAGGCATTCATCTGAGGAAGACACAGTCATACCTGCCCAGGGACACTCCCACATGCTTCCTGTGAGAGAGCACTGGCACGCAGCTGGGTCCCTGGGCAAACCAGGGATGTTGACCTTGGCCACCCTTGCTGGCTTACTTCCCACTTTGGCTTGAGATTTGGATTGCTTAACTACCCCTGTGCTACCACATGCCTGCTGCAGGACGAGTGCTGTTGCGGGTCAGGCGACATAGCATGGACATAAGAATCCTGCAGGAACGAGGTATAGGGGCCTCGTGAATCTTAAGAGCTACGTTTTTCTCCCCTTACAGGACCGTAGGGTTCGTGGTCCATGAGGAACCAGCAAAAAGGTACTAACACCAATTGCCTTTCCCTTCCATAGTTCATCCCCCCCATATTCAGCCCAAACACCAGGTGCAACAGGGAACACTCTGCCCTAACTGCAGAATTATTTCCTTCTGCCATTAAACGAAGTTTTAATGCACAGCAAGCTCCATTGAAGTGCAAGTGAAGGGCTCATTTCATAAAAGATTTAGGCGCTGTCTTGGTGCATACTTTTGATTTGTACAGCAGGGAGCTTGCACTTGGGAAGAAAGAGGGTTGGGGGGAGGACTTTGCTTTAAATGACAGCTTTTTTCCCTCATTCATTCTGCATTCAAAAGCCCAAATATATTTTCTCTCTCTAGCCTTGATTTATGACCTTATAAAAATGAGATAGAATCAGCCCAGAAAGAAACAAAGGTTAGGTCTTCCCAGAGCCTGAAGCCTTTGTGTAAGTCCCTGAAGAACAGCTGTGCAAATTACATTTGCTGCTATCAGATAAAGTGGAGACAGAGAGCAGGTTTTCTAGCAGGGTCCGGACAAGATCCCATTTTATTTTGTCAATTTGAATGCAGGTTTGATTTTGTTTGCTGGTAATCACCGCCTTTAATGTTACCTTGCTAAAAATGGCTACTGCAGGAGAACTCACATCAATGTGATAACAGTACAGGCAGAAAGAGAAACATCCTGTTTATGTGAATGTCCCTAACAAAGGAGTCAAGATCTAAACCGATAGAAGAGAATGCCAGTAACCATGAAACAAGCTACATGCCAGATGTGAGTCATGTTGCTCAGAGCACTACTAGTAGTTGATCAGATATTATGTTGATGAGTGCAGCTTACGAACCTGTAGCTAAGGGAAGAAATAGTTGTCGTTTGCATGATTAAAGACTCGTGTAGTACTCTAACCTTAAATCATAAGTAATTCCATTTCACCTGATTGTGTGAATTAAAATGTTACATTTTAAGGCATTCACTTTCCTTTCCCTGCAAATTTATGCAAAGCCTTTTAAAGTAGAAATTAGTTTTATTTCCTAGCTGAAGAGAGTCACAGAATCATTAAAAAAATTAGGTTGAAATGGGCTTCTGGAGGTCATCTTGTCCTAGCCCCTGCTTAGAGCACGGCCAGGTTCAAATTTACATCAGGTTGCTCAGAGCTTTGGCTAGTTATTTTGATTATCTCAATGGAGACCACACATTCTTTCCAGACCTCTTCCATTGCTTAACAACCTTCAAAGTGAAATTGTTCTCCTTCCATCCAGTCAGAATTTTCCTTGATGAAACTTGTGTCTGCCACCTCTTGTCCTTCCACTGTCCACCTCTGAAAACTATCTAGCCCCATCTTCTCTGTAATCCCCCAAAGGCCCTAGCAGGCTGCTGTAAGGTACCCCTAAAGCCATCTCTTTTCCAGACTTTAACCCTAGTTGGCAGATAAGACCACGCAGCTGCTGGCTCACTCTCCCCAGCTGGCATTGGGGAAAGTTGGAATAAAGACAATTTAACAGGTAAAGCAAAAGCTGCATATGGCAGCAAAGCAAAAACATAGAATTTATTCACTGCTTCCCACGGGCAGGCAGGTGTTCAGCCATCCCCAGGAAAGCAGAGCTTCATCATGCATAATGGTTACTTGGGAAGACAAATTCCTAATGTACACTTCTTCCACCAGCTTTAAGTACTGTGTACGATGTCACATGGTATGGAATGTGACTTTAGTGAGTTGGCTGTGATTTTCTGTGTCCCTCCCAACTTCATGTGCCCTCCCTACTCACTGGCAGGGCAATGTGAGGAACAGAGAAGACCTTGACTTGTTAGCAATAACTAAAACCACCAATGTGCTATCAACGCTATTTCTCATCCCAGAACACCACCATCCATAATGCTACACCAGCTGCTAGCAAAAAAAGCCAAACCATTAACTCCATTCCAGATGAAATCATGACAGGGCTGAACAAGCCCAGTTCCCTCAGCCTTGCTGCACTGGGCAGGTGCTCCAGCCTCAACCCTCTCAGCTGACCCCCTGCTGAGCCCATTCACTGACACCTACTTCCCTTTGACACCTGCACATCAGCTGAAGTCACTCGGTCATCTGCCTGCATTAGCTAATCTGGGTTAATTTTAAAGCTGTCTCCTCATGATCATGACACAGTTGCAAATGCAAAGCCTTAAGCTTCTCTGCTGAGGCTTTAAAGAGTGCAAATACAGCATAAATATAACAAGAGTGAAAATTCCTACCAGAAAGGACTTTTTGAAACCACATGTAGGCGGACTTTTTGTAACTTAGTTTTTTTAAAAAGCACATAAGATCAACAAAGATCAAGCCAGCATCACATGCCATCACAAAATAAAACTGGCTCCAAACCACAAAAAAAACCACAAGGCAAAGGAATACAAGGTTATCCCTCTGCATGTCTGTTTTACCCCCCCAAGCCAGAGGGATCACTGCTACCCCTGTCACCTCCCTCCACCCAGTTCAAGAACAGATCTGGGCAGCTTTGAGTGGAAGTGGTGGACACTTTGCTCTGCCCCTTCCCCTCCACCATTTGTCCTCTGCTGTGTTTTGTGGTCCTGCATTTCAACTGATGTGTGTAGACCTGGCAGATTTAGCCCCAACACCTCAGAATTGCCACAGGCCCTAGGCCAGGAAGGATAAGCTGGGGGAAAACAGAAGATTTCCCAGAGGAAAGCCCTTACAAACAGCCTTTTGAGAAGGAAGCCAGGCTTAGATTTATGCCCGTGGTCCTAAATTGAGAATAAAGGGAAGCTCCAAGTGCTGCAAGAGCAGCATTTTCTGGGTGAAAGTGCTCCACCTCTGCTACATCACATGGTGGTTAAATCACCTCCTTGGTGACACCCTCCACAGCTCTCAGCCCACTGCTGAGGGGCTTCAGTTTGCCTGTCTCCTTCTGCTGGACTCTTAGATGAGTCCTGTAAGCATTAAGGCAGTGTCCTGCCCAAGGGGACTCTCTTGGTCCCCATACACTGATGCTGATAGGTTCATCCATCCCACGTGCCCCAGCAGTGGGCGGCTTCCCCTCATGGTCTGCAGCAGATCTCATCCCCTTCTGGATGGTTCAACCATTGCAGGATGAGCTATGCCTAGTTTAGCTGGACGACAAGATTTCAACACAAGAAGAACAATCATTTGTAACTGAGCTGACTGATTTGTACTTGTCAACATGTAAATGTTTCAGAATAGATACACGGGTCCTCCTCAACACTGCATATGGCAAAGGACTTCACTGCTTGAATGCTTGTTCTGCCCGCTCCCCCCAGCCAATATTGCCCACTAGTAGAAAAATAGTTTTTCCTATGGCTCTGGGCCATATGGCTGTGTTAATATGATTGCTGGGCTTAAGGATTTTCAGCCATCTGCAGAGCCCTCAGCACCCATTCCCTGTCTGTTCCCTGCCCCAGGCTCTACCATCACAGGCTTCCCCAGGGTGAAGAGGTATTTTGGTACCCAGCCTCCAAGCTGGGAGCAAGGTGAGCTGGCTATGCCACCAAATATTGAAGGGCCAAGCTTCTCAGGGAGCTGAGAAATCCCCTGCCTCTGCATATGAGATGAGGGTGACACTAAAGGAGCTTAAAAAAAATTTAGCCTTGTTTGCCAAGATGCTGTTCCTCTGTCACTCCACTAACCTGCCCCACTATCCTTGAATTTTAGGCTAACCACAAAAATCTGAGTTTTTACAAAGCCATTTTTCTTGTACTGGAATGAATAATGTCACCAGCACACCTTGAAATCTCCTGGAAATGTAAGCTTCTGGCAAGGGGAAAAAAAATAATCAAGAGGTGAAGATTGTATCATTATATTTTAAAATTCTAGATTGCTACAGTTTTCAGGTGAAGAACATACCAGTTTACACAAGCAAATCAGGCTGAATACAGTCCAGTCAGCATTAAAGAAAAAAAAAAAAAAAGCTAATGATGTGTAACAGAAGTACCTCAGCCTGGCAACACAGAACCACAACTAATGAAGCACCAACACCGCAACTTGGGTGAGCAATCTCTGTAACTTCTCAAACTTTGTTCTACATTTAAATATTTTAATATTAATTTATTCAAATGTCACCCCAAGTGAATAAGGAATTATACCAGAATTGTGGCTTGAAAAAAAATGAAAAAAAAAACCAAAACAAAACAACTCCAACAAAAAAATGCATTACTCTTATAGATCAGCCTACCCTGGTTATTAAAACACAGAACAACAATTTTAAGCAGAAAACCTCTCTATAATGGACTCCCCAAAGGCTATTCAGACAATTACAAGAATCTTATGTTTACTTTGAAAGCAGTCATTAGTATAGCCTAATAATATGTAAAAACATCCCTAAAACCTGTGGTTATGGGCTAGATAACTTCTACAGTCTAGAATTAATTCAGTAGGAAATGCTGTAATAAGCAGCAATTAACATACAGGCAAAATGCACCAAAGAGTACAGACAAGGTAAGATATTCCTGAAAGTCCCTGTGTCATTTTTCCTGACTGCAGTGATTACTCTTCCTGCCCCTCCAAAATAGTATAACGGATGTTTCTCAGGGTTTCTACATAAGTCACTCCCAAAGCAAAAAAAAAAAAAAACAACAAACCCACCACCACCAAAAACTCCAAGAAATCCTTAAGTGTTATTTTGCATTTTCTTAGGCAGTCAGAAGATATCAGCTAATTCTTATGTTTGACCTCCAAGTAGTGTTTCCACCTAAATTAGTTTATCAAAGCATAGGCTGGAGAAAAAAAAAAAAAAACAAACCAAAACTTTCTTTTCTCAGACACTTTACTCCTATGAAAAAGCCAATAAAGTGATTTCTCTTTCTGTACAAGGGGACAAAAAAGAAATAGGCAATAATTCTCTTAATGGCCTAGTTCAATTACTACCTTGCTGAAGTTATAACTATACTAGTATAATGGAGTAGAGGGATGGGCATCACACACTTCTGGGTACTAGAATGACTTGGCATAGAATATGCAACACTTGTAATACAGTGTTAGCTTGCCTGTGACCATCAGAAGCATGCCACTGCAGGCTCATCAGCTCTCCTCTGTCCTTCCTCCCAAGGATTCTGTCAGGAGCAGGAACCTGAAACCTTCTCTCTTAATTCTACCTTAATGCCATCCAGAAACATGAGAAAAGCATTGACTCTCTCTCTCCAAAAATCTGCATTGGTTTGTTGTTTTATTTTCCCCTCTGTGGTAGAAGAAAGTGGTTTTAGACAATAAATGCATACTGTAGAGGAGACTTTAGCACACAATACTTAAGGTACCATCATTCCATAGAGGCCTGATGAAATCCCATTGCTCTTGCTGAACAGCTCCACAGAGGGATAGCTTTTGGCATCATGGAGTGACCAACACATGAAAGCTGTTGAATCCACGAACAGGCTGCTTTTTAAAAGAGTAACTTACTAAGGAAATTTCAGCTCTAGAGAATCTGGGCACATTCAAAGCTCCACAATCCAGCATGTGTAGCTCCAATTCAGACAGTGGTCTGGTTGTGTACATTATAAATGTGAGGTTTAGTCCTCTTAATGTCCTCCCTGAAACTGAACTATCCTATTTTCACAAGAAAAAGAAAATAAACAACGTCAGCGATGTCTCAAATCTTCAGAACACTATTTCCTTGATCTTAATTCAGCACTTTGTGGGTTACAATTTTTTTTTCTTTTTCTACCTGTCTTCCAAACAGCATGTAAGGAGAAACTATTTTTGGAGGGCACACAAAGAGGTAGGAGTAGAAAAATATTCAGAGAATGAGAAATCAGTCTGAATTTGGTTGTCCTGGCAGGTATCAAGCTCTATGGGCTGGTTCCTCATGTGAGAGGTCAGGGAACCTGCACTTAAATGTTTTCTTGTGTGCCAGTTCAGTGCATAAAATCCCTGTGAATATTCATATATATAATTTATGAGTTTCCATCATCCTGGCATCAGTATTTCCAGTCCTGTAGCCAGACTGTTATCAATGAGTCTACTAATCTCATCCACAAATCCATGGCAGCTCCTTCCAACGAGCATTGCATTTGGTAAAAAGAAAGCGACATGGCCCAGGAAATCATCTTCATTTAAGAAATGCTGTCTCCCTAAGGGAAGAGTTGTTTCTGTTTCCCCTTCCATTGTGGCTATGGTGGAAGACTGTACGTGGCCCCCCTACACTAGCCTGCTTGCATGACTACAATGTCAAACAAATCACACATTTTGGATGAGGCCATGGGAACTGTGGGATTGCCTCGTGGCTGGCACTGATGACTGTAACATAAGACTGCCAGGACACAGCAACTGCTCAGTTTCTTTAAAAACAAAGTCATAAAAGACGGGTTTCAAACAAGAATCATCTCAGTCCAAAGCATCATCAATGCACGACTGTTCTGAAAGGTAAGGAGAGGTAATCAAGGAAACTGAAGCAAGAGACAAAGGGCTGCAGTCTGGCACTCCCTTCCCGGATGCAGCTGAAGCAGCAACACCCCTAAGAAATCAGTATTCAGTTGTGCAACCAGAATTACCCACCACAACAGAATATCATAAATATCCAATGCATAGATGTCTGGGGCCTTACTACGGCAACTCTGCTTCTGCAAGGATCAAAGCACTCTGAAATGGATCAAATGAAAAATTAATAACCATTGCCTATACCCCACCAGCATGAAATTGCTCATTTAATTCTAATCAAAGTTAAGTCTCAGTTTTCCAAGGCCAGATTTTTTATAAACATTCCTGCAAAATCTCGATGTTCTAAAGATGTTTTTCCAATGCCATTTGCAGTTTGGCTTTCATGACATCCCAAAAGAGTTTGTTCTCTTCATCACTTGCCTCACAGAGGTGAATTACACAGTACTAGCAACCTGCAGGATGTACCACCATAAACACAGCAGTCAGTAATGCAATAGCTGCTGAGCAACTCAACCTGGCAGTGTCTGCTTCTTAAGACTGTCAAAAGAAGTATAGTTTGTCCAAAGAAGCTATAGGAGTTCATATTCGAGACTAGAAAGCAAGACAGTGACTTATAGTTTAAACATATATTCCCTTCACAAATCACATTACTTTTCACGTCTTCAGACACAATTTTTCCTCTTTCTTTACATTCACTCCATCTCTAGAGGCAGAGTTAACAAGGTTCATTCACAGTTTGACCCTTTCCACCTCCCAGACATCCCCCCCTCAAGGTCCCTGGCTTTAGCACGCTCCACCACCAGCCAAACAAGGCTAGATGCAACTCTCCAGAACCTGTCAAAGAAACATCAAAACTGAGCCAGAAGAAATCAAAGAAGCCATGAACTAGAAGTTTTTCCAGAGGAATTATCTTTGGGAGTGCATAGGTTATTTTAATAGCTTTGTTGGCTTAAACGCAGTTCACAGAGCGCCAGTTGTGAGTTCTGCCTCCCCAGAGGAAGCCCATAGGGACCCATAGTTCTCATATTTTCCTTGCATTTTTTAACTTTGATCCAGGGACAGATGCATCTAACTGATAGGACGTACTAGGTTCACAGAGCTAGTAGAGTTTAAGTTTTCTGAACATGGTCCTTGGAGATTTTGTCCTGGGAATATGGCAGCTTCATGTCATGTCACAGGGACCGTCCATCAGAAAGCTGACCTAAATCTTAATCTGATCTTAACATTGTTATCATCTCAACATCAGAATGAGTTCTAGCAGTAATCATACATCCTTGGAGATTCTGACCTTTAAGAAATAAATTATTTGAAATAACATAAAAAAACACAGAGAAAAAAAGAAATACCTGCTTTTCCAGTTGAAACAATCTTCAAGTAATTTATTATGTGGGGGTTATCTCAAAACTACACAAATTTTTTTTTTTAAAATGCAATACATTCCTGAAATAGCCCAACATATAACCTTAAGAACACTTTCAGTACACAAATTACGTCAATGGCAAACAGTGGGAGTGAATATGTTAGCAGCACCTCACCCCTGCCATGAAGAACTGAGGTAGCATTTCCAAGAGCTTTTCTACAACCATCCACCTGCACTTTCTCCAGAAACTGGAGGGTCCAGCAAGATGGGAAACGGCAGTCCACAGACCGGGAGCAGAGAACTCAGGACAACAGCAATGGTTATATTTTAATGACTTGGCCAACACCATTGAAAACAAGAACAACTGCCTGCATTTGTTTGTATTCCACTGAAGGCACACAGTACATTATGTGGCACATTAGACTTAAAAGCTCCCAGCGTACACCATGAATTATGCAGCAGTGTTTATTGAACAATTTTACTAATAAGCCATCTTAGATTTAAACAATAATAATTTTGCATGTAAGGCGTACAGTAAAAATGATTTATGCATTCTAAGTGCCCAGAGCAAAGTCTACCTTCCTTAGCAGGAGGTTTGGGGGGAGCCGACAGCTGAGGGTTTACCAGCTGCACAGGAGAATGGGGACAGAGGAACAACACGCCTCTGGTCCCTCTGGTGTCCCAGCCATCCTAGAGCCAGCCTTGTGGTGGGAGCTCAGGACTGTAAATATTACAAGCGTGAGTCTTTACCACTGAGAGCAACTAGTGTCTTTAGCTGGCAGCTGCAGATGGTTCTTTTAGGTACTGAGTGTAGCCAGAGATAAACAGCAGCCGAAGAAAAACAAGTGAGAACTGTGAGATGGTGAAGTGACAATATGTTGATTTTGGGACTTTGGTCCCATTACATGGGGGTCACCAAAATGTTCTGAGAAGCCCATCAGGAAGGAAAACCAGAATTTTGCAGCACTGCCCCATGTGCTTTAGGGTCTTAATGACTTGGGTATTAATATAATGGGTAACATTATCATTTGCTGTAATTATGTAATTACAGCAATATTACCCATTTGATGTATTATAATATTTTGTAACATAATGTGCTTAATTATGATCTGCTGTATAATACATTAACTGATTCGTATACTATGTAACATTACATAAAAATATTACATTCTGGCATTTCCCATGCTCCAATTACAAGTTGCCAGTTAAAGCAATCCCTTAAATCCCAATCCACAGCTCACTTCTGCTTTCCAACCTAACCTTAATTTTTTTTTTTTTTTTTTTTCCTCTCTTCATCATCTAGTTTCTGCCTAATCTGGCTTGTGTTACACCACAACATTTTTGCCTTGGCACCTGTGGTATCCAAATCTGCTCCTGGTAGATTATAAACCATTTCAAATAATTCAGGATTGTTAGTGAGCAGAATCAGAAAACTACACAAAAATAAAGCTCCTTCACCACTGGCTTTGCCTTTTCTGCTAACTAGAAAATGTTAATCTTTTGGAACTATTAGTGGAGCATAGAAACATCCTTTAGTTTGAATAATATGCTATAAATTAGCATATCTACATACTGATTGTTGAGCATATCTGGAACCAATGCATCAGCTACAGTCTGTAACAGTCGCCTTATATCTCTAGTAGTCAGGATAACGAAGGTGCCTTGCCCTGCACCACCCAAGGACCTGCAGTCTCCTCTCCAGCTTCGCTGTCTTGCTTTGCACACTCCTACCCAATCTCCCAGAGGTAACAACCACTTTTTTCCCCCCCTATAATTATCTACCAATAATGTCTAGTAATTGGGTAATTGGTTTGTATTCTGCCAGTTTAAATTCAAACACATCATCTGTATTGCTGTCACCTATGGACTGTGCTTCAGTTTTAGATAACTTTAAAAATATGCATTTAAAAATATGGCCATTTCATTAAGTTGGCATAGAATTATCTATGCAAATAAGGGAGCAAATCCCAGAGCTAGCCAGAAATTGTGTTAAAACTATTTACATGGATATGAAACTTTTTAAACTTTTCACTAGAAATTTTTACTCTTTCTAGTATATTATTAATTTTTTTTCTTGGAAAAAAAGTTAGACAACATTCCAAAGCACAATTTTAAAAATGGGGTTTTAATAAAAAAAAAAAAATAAAATATAGCTTTGACTACAGGAAAGAAGAAATTGTGGTTTCCTGCAATACGGAGTTGGATTCGTAGCTTGGGTGGCTGAATCTCCTCTCTGAATTAGAAGCTGCCTCCGGACTAAACTTGTCACCAAGCACTGCCAACACAGGACTCCCGTGGTGGCTAAACCACCCAACCAGACAGGGGTGATGCCATCCAGCCACAAAAAGAGCAAGCCAGTTGCATTTCCAATAGCATCTTCAACATTTCTGAAGTTCTCCATTTTAATTTTAACATGGGAATAGCATTTGATACAGAGGGGTTTTTTAATACACTACAATATGAATGTCTTTTCTTTCCCTCTCATGAGCTCCAGTAATTTCTCCTAGCTGAAGGTAAAGCAAGGAGCTCAGCACCTCAGAGCACTCCACAGAATAAAGCACCAACCCTGATCATAAATGATTCAGTATTTGACCAAAGGGCATAGCTGAAAAGACTAACTTTGAACTTCTCTCTTCTTAATTTCATTTGCACTCAATGCCTTTTTACTGCTCTCTGTTAATACAGCCTACTTGGCATTTTTGTCAAGTAAATCTTCCTAGTTTTTCCCCTTCTTCCATCACTTATATCCCCATTCATTGGAAGAGAAACGGACCAAAAAATATTTAATTCAGACAGAAGATTTCTTTCTTTTCTCTTTAACTCCTCTTCCTTTTGTTAGCGTAATGCTTTATAAATTTTGGCCTAGATTTTGTGACCAGATCATGTCTTTCACGAGAAAGATTTCCAAAGCCCATTTGCCTTTCAGTTTGGCTCTGTAGAGTGGCCTTGCTCACTGGTGACTCCAGGAAGCCATGCTCATGCTGCACTAATCACCTTGGATAACCTGTTCTGATGAGATGGGTGATTCTGGTTTCCAACCTTAAATACTTTATAGGGGCCGAATTATCATACACCACTGAACAGTCATCCTGTGGCAAATCAAACCCTGAGGATATGTTTGCCTGAGTAACTCAATTTATCAGATACCTGTGAAACTGTTGGTCGTTGTGGGCTAGTGTTTTAAGCAGTGATTAGTGCGTCAATAATATTATTTAAAGTATTATTCATAACTATTTAATATTTAGATTGACATCTCCTTACCATAACCTCATCATCTGCTTTCTTGCAACCTAAATATTTACTAGCCTTTTTTCCCTTTAGCAATTGGTGGCGCGCTCTGGTTTTAATTAAAGCAAATTTCATCTTCTCTTCGAATCCCTCCGGCTGCCGGAGAAATCAACCACTGGCTGACAAGGCATTATTGACTCTGGAAGGCAAGGAGAGGCTCCCACGGTGGGTTTTCCCGCGGAGAGCCCCGTCCGTGGCCAGCGGGAGGGCGGGCTGGCGAGGCGCACAGGGCGGGCTGCTGGCTCCATCTAGCGCCCGCTCCCCCCCGGGCTTTACCCGGGGAAAAAAAACCTGGAGCTCCAGGTCCGCTGGGGCTGGAAAGCAGCTGCCAGGGGGAGCCGATGCTGACAGTAAGTGGAAATGCATCAACCATCTGCTCGGGGGCTGATGGATGGATCGTCTTCCCTGGGTGGCTGGGGTTAAAAGAGAGCCTGTAGCCCCACGAGGGGCGAGAGGGGCTGGAAGGGTCCTGGTAGGAGGCATGTGAAGGATGTAATGCAAAACCCTGCTCTCCTGTCTCCCTAAGGACACCTTACACACTACCATTCTGGGGAAACTGCTGTTCAGCTTTGGGAATCTTTTTCCTGCCATGATTACATGCAGCCATATTTTTAGCCCCTCCATTAAGTACGTATCAGGTCTTTAAATCCCCTGAGAGTTGGTGGGTTTTGTTGTGGTTTGTTTGTTTTTTTGTTTGGTTGGTTGTGTTTTTTTAAATAGATTATTAGAAGTTCTTTTCAGCCTTTATTTTTCTTTAATTAGCTGTTAGTCATATAAATTGGGCTCGCACTAAATGGTAAATCTTTTCATGAAATTCACCACATGCAAACTAAAGCATCCTTCTGACATTACTCCTGTGAAAGTAATGCTGGTTTTGTCCTTAGCCTTTATCCTTTACCCTTGTCCTTTACCATCTGTACTCGAATTTTGCCTGATACAGCTTTCTAGTATTCCCAGCTCTAACTTACACCAAGACATTGCCCAGCAAAACCTGGCAGTGTCATTGCATGGATGCCAGAGTCACTGCTGTGCTCTATGCCCATAAGCTGATATAAAGTACATTTGGTGAAATCAGTCATTTTCCCCATCCCCCTTCTCCGAATGCAGACATCATGTGCTGCTGTCACTCCCATACCCTGAAAAGGCTTGTGTTTTCTGTAACCAGTATTTTTCTCTGATGTCAAAATACCTTCTGCTGAAAGGATGTGGAACTATATATATTGCTGTACAGTACGGGGTTCCCCAAAAAACCCAAAGACTGGGTCAGGCTCAGCATGTTCAGAACCAAGGGGGTCTCCTCTGCATCAGCAGATGGGCCAGAATTCAATGTCACCTCACATCTTTCTACTGGTGAAGGCTCCTCCCATAAAGGTTCACAGAAAAATCTTGATTAGGGGTTGGGATTCGTACAAAGCTACTACAGATCAGCAAAACAGCTGCTCCAGCAGGTAGCAGAATTTAACAAGCTTTCTACACTACCCTGCTGCAGTCCACAGACACAGCCAGCAGCTGCTGCTGGTGTATCACCCAAGGGTGAACTCTACGAGGCAGCAGGTCCTTACCTGGGAGAAGAGGGTTTGAAGCCCTTGCTCCACAGCAAGTGATGTACAACCCCCACAGGGACTTGGCATGTAGAGGAGCCACAGCACAGCTGCGTGCCAGCTAGCCACCATGCATGCAGAAGCAGGTAGCTGGGACCCATACAACCCTGCTCAAGCTCCTGCCACCATCAGCTGTCCTGGGCAAGAGGATCATTTTAACCATAGGGTTCACACTGAAAATATGTACTATAGTTATGGTTTCGTACTCCTGTCCACCACTAGTTCCTTTACCACCTCACAGTATTTTTCACAGCAAACTGACGCCTCAAACGTTCCAGTTTCTACTCAGCAAGGGACATTTGCTTTATAGGAAAGCCTAGAAACAAATTAGGCTTGCACTGAAATGACTCAAAGCTTCCCACTGAACTTCAATGAGAGCTGAGGAGAGCTCAGAAATAAGTAAAGCCCATTCTGATGTGCAGGAACCAAACACAGGAGAAGGGGCCTATGGAAGAGTCAGACAGCTCCTGTATGAGCTCAAGTGCAAGAGGAAAACATGCAGAGGGTAGAAACAGAGACAGACCACCCAGGAGGAATATAGAAACCACTTGAATCTGTGGTGAATTTGAAGCTGCAAAGGCCAAAACTCAGTTCGGTTGGAACTTGCAAGGTAGGTCAGCAAGAAGGACTTCTATAAGCATATCAACAGAAAAAGGAAATCTAAGGAAGACACAGCCCTGCTGTGTAGTGGGTCAGGGAACTCATGACAAAAGACATGAAATAGGCTGAAGTACTCAATGCTTTTCTTTCTGCCCTTCGGTTTCAACAGTAAGATCTGCCACCTCGTCTCCCATTTCACTGATCCTACTAGCCTAGCCTGCAGGATCACATCAGGAGGCAGCAAAGGAAGGGCTGCTCCAGTAGGGAAGGTGACCAAGAGTAAGGACAGCATAGATAAGGATCTTACCATCGGGGCATGGTCCCACAGCTCCTGAGCAAGAGCAGTCACAGCAACAGGTCCCGTCAACCAAGCAGCGATCATCAGGCAAAAAAAGGCAAGGTAACAAGTTAGATCCAAAGTCAACCCAGGAAATCCAAATAATAGCTCATGACCACTAGAAATAGCTGCAACAAAGCTCAGGAAAGAATTTGTGGCCTAAGCCTGAGCCTGAGAGAGCTCCTGGCTCCATAGTGAGTGTGTGGGTGGAGGTCCCAGGTGAGGGTACTCAAAGCAATTGCAGCCTATTAGTGTGCTCAGGGCACCAATGCTCACAGCTGAGGAAGATGTGGTTAAGGAGTATTGAAGCCAGTTGGATAGATCCAAGTCCACAGGACCAGAAAGGATACAACTGAAAGTCCTGAGGCAGTTATTATGCTATCTCTCTCTATCATCTTTGAGAGATCATTGTGGTTGAGGCTGATGCCTGATGTTTAGAAAAAACATAAAGAATCATTTAGGTTTCAAAAGACCTTTAAGATCATTGAGTCCAACTGTTACAGCTATCTTCAAGGAGGACAGCCTAGGGAAATGTACCCTATAAGCTTTGTCTTAGGTCTGGGAAAGTTATAGAGCAAATCCTCCTGGAAATAATTTCCAGCCGCATGAAGATCATGAATATGATTGTGAGCCATCAGTACCAATTGTTCAAAGGCAAATGATGGCTGATTAACCTGACCTCACTCTCATGAGATGTCCAGTTCTGGGGATAAGGAAAGGGCAAGATCCCAAGCTCTGGGTCTCAAGAACCTTTTCAAGTCACAGTGTTTCCTTTGCACAATGTAAACACTTTGAAAGACTTCACCTACTTTGTCTAGGCTAGCTTCCATAAACCACCCCAGCCAATTTTACTAGCTACATACCCTCATAGACTGGATTAGATGAGCCATCCTTGTCCTGCAGCTTAGTTGTTCCTGTGTTTCCCCTTCAGGGTCTTGTGAGATTTTATTTCTTGTTTAAAGTAGTAAATTACTTGTGCCAGTTTTTTTTTTTTACTGCCTTTGAGCAGCAGAGCAGAGGAAGGCATTGTTGGCTTGGGCCAGGAGAAAGGCTTATGGGAAGTATCAGTGCTGAGTCCTTGGGTTTCATACAGCGTGTGTGGCATCTGGATGGTCGTCTTTCAGTCCAATTTACCCAAGCTCAAGGAGAGCACAGTCTCTCCTTCAATTAAATGTATGAATCTACCTTAAATATTTTGTGTCCTGGTTTCAGTTGGGATAGAGTTAATTTTCTTTCTAGTAGTTGCTGTGTTCTGGATTTAGTATAAGAATAATGTTGATATCACATTGTTTTAGTTGTTGCTAAGTGACGTTTATATTAGTTAAGGACCTTTTCAGCTTCCCACAGGAGCTGAGAAGGAGCATAGACAGGACAAGCTGGCCAAAGGAATACTCCATATCATAAGATGTCATGCTCAGTAGTGTTGGCCAGGGGGGCAGGAACCCACAATAGCTGCTTAGGAGGAGCTGGACAACCAATCTCAGTTGGTGAGAGCAACTTTTGTTGTATCACTTTATTTTGTATACTCTTATATCATTGTTATTGTTATTTTACTCTTCAGTTACTGTTCTATTAAACTGGCTTCATCTCTACCCATGAGGCTTTTCCTGCCTCCTTTTCTCCCTCTTCTCTCTACCTTATTGGGGAGAGGGAGTAAGCAGCTGTGGTCCTAGTTGCTGGCTGGTGTTAAACCATGATATTTTGTCACCTGAAGACAATAGGTTGTGCAGTTCAGTGGGAATATCTTTGGAGTAATGGGGGGATAGTTCCTTTGGAGTTCATTGGTGAGTAAAGGAGTCACTTGTGGGAATGAACCCAACTGGGACCCCCCAGTGCAGAATTCCTCTGTTGTGCGCAGCTTTGCACTACGCCCTGGTGCTTTTCCCAGGTCTATTTCTAAATCTCACTAATGTGCCCCAAACCCGTAACAGCTGGAGGTATACAATACATAAAATCCGTTAACTTGTTCTTCTAGTGTCAATGCAGATCCACATTAGACCTGCAACAGCTTTAGTAGAGCCACTTGTTAAAAGAAGAGGCAATAAGTGCCTTTGTAAAGCACCCATCTGGGCATGAAAACTGGATGGCTTCTTTGCTAAAGGAATGGCATCCTCCTTCATTAAGTAAAACACAATAAATCATGTTAATGGTTAACTGCACTGAGAAAAAACAAGTAGTGTCTAGACACTATGCTTCTTGTTCATGCACTAATGTTTCTCAACTCCTTAAATGTGGTGAAATATTTTCCTTCACAAGCCACAGTGTTTTTCAAAATGTAGAGTATAGCTTCTTATTTAACGGCTTCAATGTCCCTTAAAACAGAGGAAATATAGATACCTCTGCATAATACTTCTTTTACATTCAGGTGATTTTTTTTTTTACATTCAGGTCATGAACCTGAAATGCAAAAATATACCAAGGTGGCAAGTGATTTAAGAAGCAAAAGGGGGGCATTACAATGGATTGAAAATGAAGTCATACTTGTACATACTTGTAAATACATACTTGGAAACAAGGAACTTACCAAAGAAAAGCGTTTCCTGCACATAGTACTTTGCTGAACAAAAATAATCAGGCTATATTTAAAATTGAACACATGCACATCATTTCCTGTTATGCTCAGACATGACTCAAGTGAGGCTCGGTGCTATCAAATACATTTGATTCCTAGACAGACTCTTTCGAGCAGTTTCAGCATCAAAATGTTCTTCTTCACAAAGTCAGAGGCCTTGGATCCTTCTGAGAACTATGTGTACACTTAATGTTATAGGACCACAGCAAACCCTTTGGTTTCTGCTGTGAGCTGGGGATAACTCGTTGTGCTGGTACCAGCTCCAACAAAAACTGGAGGTCTCTGCAACCTGATTGTCTTTGGCCAGATATCACTACACCTGGGGACATCTGCTAACCAGGAAGGGTTGATGTGCTGCATGGTCCATCCATGCCCCTCATCAATGCCACAAACATGCCTTTCACACAGGCCTTTCTCTTGCCGTTGTCTGGAGATATCAGCTGCTTCAACTCCATGGAAGTTTAAAAGTACTATGGTTAAAAAGAGGCTCTTTGGAGTTTTTTTTAATGAGTTGTGGGAAAAATGAAGTTGTGATGATGGAAGTGCCATTGGAGTCATACTTGTTGCACTGTTTTATTCCTTCATCTATAACTGTATGCAAATTCTTCAGTGAGTTTTACTGAGATCTGATGTAGGCTGCTGTTGTTCTCTGATGTTCAGGGAAATCCCCAAATTAAAATCATTCCAGTACCAATTTCATAATTCCATTAAAAGTTTCATAAAAATGCCATTCATGTCACTCCCTGAAATCACCCTTGCAATTGCAGGATATGCAGTTACAGTAAGAAGGGGGAATTATTTGTTAAAATACATATTTTATACATATTAAAATATGACAATACAGAATTTATAACAACACAATAATATACAATATATTGTTATTGTGTTATATGCTATATATACAAAATCTATGAAAAGACACGTTTTGGTGTGTGTGTATATATATGAGTACAGTAGTATGTATTTGTATATACTATGGTTCATAACTGCTCCCTCAAAGCCACAGTCCTGGGGTTTTTTTTGCTAACTTGTGGTTTTAATTCACTATTGCTTTCTTGAACGAGTTGCAGAATCCATTACCACATAACTTGCTTTCATTTTCTTATATGAGCATGTTTTTCCTTGCCCCAAGTGAAACAGGATATCCATCTTTCAGAATTTCTGTCCTACCTTTTGCAATACCACTCATTTGTATGTGGTAAGAGTGCAAGCATTTAGCAAATCACATTGTGGTTAAAGGTTTGCAGATTTTCTAGCGCAATAGGATAAAGCTTTTGTTGAGCTACAAGATTGACTAATGTGGGACACTTCCTACTTCCCCTTGCTTTGATGTCATATGTTTAATAGAAGAACAGCAGAAATAATAACTGTATTTTGCTGTTTATTTTTCTCTTCTTGCCATGACACTAACTTTTAACAAGAGCAGATTTCCAGAGCACATAAACCAGCTGGAGATGCCCTTTCAAACCCCGTGCCATTACCCAGACCATCCCAGTGTCATCCATGCAAAGAGTATGGGAACTACTTTCACCCCATTAATGGTGCCTGGCAATCTTCTTTTTCAAAGAAAATGCTAACAGTTAAATGTCTATGCTGCATTGGCATTGGTAACAAAAGCTAAAAATCATGAAGAGAGCTTGAAAAATAAACTGATTTTGCTAAGGAGATTTATCAGTTATATGTAACATACTATGACAAAAATGGTATGCAGATTAATTGCTTAGTAATTTGTTCTCCAAAATTTTATTTTCATTTTTGGAAGGAAAGGAGTCACTAAAGTAGAATTTTAGGGCCTGTTTGCTGTAGGAAAATCCACAATGATGAGAACATAATTAGGAAATGAAAGACTGACAGTGATTGAAAGTTGAAATTTCAACTTTTTAAACTGATTTTCCAAGTTTGATTGTTTCTCCTTTTACAATTTTCAATTTACCAACTTTCCAGCTTCATTAGATAGTTAGTATTTGGGCTCAGAGAAGAGCAGAAAGATCTTGGCCAATGAATCAGTATATCTGTCCCTTCAGCGTGAGACCTTGCAAAGCCTCGTCTCAGAGACATCCAAGAGGTCCTCCACCAAAAGGAAACCCTTGGCCAACCTGCTTCACAGAGTTAAGGTAGAAAATGAGAAAAAGGAGTATGTAATTGAACAGAAACATCAGGTTTTCCATAATCATTAAAAAGGACATGAAAACCAAAATCACTTTTTTTTTAAGAAAAAAAAAGCTTCCAGCTGTTTTTAAGGCAGTCTATTTGTAAAAGGACTTTTATTCTTCAAGTGCAATTACATGCCTACGTGTCCTTTAAAAAGTGTTTTGTAGAGATGCTCTCAAGGTTCATCCACTTCAAGTCCATGGCTACTCTCCATGATGAATATTACATAGCACTTAAAGATAAGTGGGTTGGAAGGAGATTGCTAACTTGGAAGCACATTAGCAGGCCTGGATCATGCAGGCTCCTCCTGGATTTATACATTGTGAAACTGTCTTTACTCCCAGGAACTTGAGCTGTTTTCTTCAGGGGATTCTCACTTCATGGTGGGTGCAGGATGGGTGATGCTCAGGCCAGGGTGCTGCTCAGCACTTTTGCTCCGTTCAACAGACGACCCCTCTTCTCACCTATCACCATTTGTGTCTTTCCTGAATTTATCTACCCCAGGAGAGGTGCTACCCCAACCGGGTTTCTACCACAGCCTTCTAAAACCTCAAATACATTAATTTACCCGAGAGAAAAGACGGCATTAATATTATACCCATGGGAAACTGAAGACAAAGAGCTTTTCCTGAGGCTATACATAGACTGGAGCTAAAAAAATAGCAGCATATTTCATAAAATGTTTCTTTCACAAAAGTTGCAGCATTTGTGAAATTAAATTATATCAAAGCAACTGCAACTACACAGACGGCAGAGACACCAGGTCTTCCTCCCCTCTGATACTGTCTCCATTCCCTCTGATATCACAGTTTCTTTGCTAAGAAGCTGAACACTGCAATGACTTCAGATTTAGGTATCTGAAAACGAAAAGCACCACTGCTGTTTAGCTTTTAAATTCTCGTGATTATCAGTGGCCTACAGGGGCTTCTTATGGCAACCAAGAAATTACTAATGGTTCACCTTCTGTAGTACAGAACAGTAGCAAAAGGACCATGACTGAATCCTTCCCTACTCATGGTAATTTCCAGTGCCAAGGGAGAAAACTCTTTGGGAAAATTTAAAAATTAATGTGTCTCTACAAATTCTACATTCTAAAGTCTTTTGTTTATTTTTCATTTTGAATTAACTCTCTCAATACTAACTAACACTTTGAACTGTCTCGTTCAATACTAAACTAACTCTCTCAACAGTAGGTTTACGGTTTGATTGAGAGTGGGTCATTGAACACCTTCATTTTATGTCCTAAACCTTGGAGGGCAACTGCTATATCCTTACAATTAGTACCTAAATTATTATAAAATGCTTCAGGGAAGGCTGCATTTTAAAATGCTCTGAGGATTAACTGAAAACAAGAAGATACAAAAATTTTTAAAAAAAAGAAAATATAAAAGAAAGAAAGAAAGAAAGAAAGAAAGAAGTTTTCAATATTATTTTGTTGTCTCTGAAAGGGTTGAGGCCATTCTGCAAAAGCAAATCAACCCTTGGGGACCTCTCTTCCAGCGAAAGTGTTTTCAGCATGAGCTGACTTTCAAACAGACTTTCAGATAATGTCACCCCTCAGACCTCATTCCTAATCCGCTTCTTCCGTCTGACATATAATTTCCAGCAATGAATAAAGCCCTGAGGAGAAATTAACCTAATTATTTGTACATGGCCCCCCACAGTCTCCTACTTGATTCTGTCAAGTGAGAGTCATTCTGCTGACGCACCACCCACCAGCCGGCTGTACAGTAGAGCGGTGGCTCTCCTTCCCTCATTTTGCTTTCCTTCTCCACTTGGCAGAGCTACGCATGTGGGATTTCACAGGATTGTCTGCCAACTTTGAAATGAGAGATGTGTACAACTACTATTGGTTGCTCTTGATTTGCAAGGGCTAAAACAACATTATTTGAAGCTTCAAACAAATACCAGGAAGGAAAAAAAAAAAAATCTCTGCTGTTGATTTACTGGAACATGCTATCATTGAGACTTGAAGGGAGGGAATTTAAAAGGAACAAATCGCATGGATTGCGCAAGCTGTTAATTTTACAATTTGATGAACAAGCCAGATAACGCATGTCTTAATGGAAGAACGTCGGTAGCAAACACCACAAGTCACAGCCGTCGTGTCTATCTTAGACCAATCTCTGCATAAATTCCCAGACTAATCAGCTACTACACTTTCTCAAATAACGGCTGAATTTACCCATTCTCCTCTTTGTTGTTTCCAAGATCATTTCCTTAATACAGCCAGAGCACAGCTAGTAAGATATTTAGGGATTAAACTCAAGATCATTACAATAAACTGGCTAGTAAGAGAACATTATAAAACCCTAAGAAGTACACAAAACCTTTTTTGAAACATAAACTGGAGGTTGCATTTCCTACATACAGTATCTCTTTAATATGGTATATCAATCAGGAAGGTATAGGTAGGTATATAACAGGTATATCAATCTTATTCAAGAGTCACCATGGGATTTTTGTGGGTGCTGAAGCAGAAGGAAGAGCAAGAGTTCTATTAAACACTGAACCTAACGCCGGACTGTAAAGCAGGACTTTGGACAAAGACTGAGTGCCAGATGTATGCATCTTGCTCATCAAAATTAGCAGCCAGAGAATTCACAGAATGTTGAAAACACATTTATAGACCAAAGGTTCTTTCTAAAAAAATTCTAGGCAGGTTTTGTAGCAAGGTAAAGGGGTAAAAATAACTTCAGATAAGAAAAATGCTTCCACCATTTTGGCCAAAAATGAGTTCTGTTATTTAAATAAAACTCTGGAAAATTTCTTTTTTCTTAGGAGTTCCCGGGCAGTTATCACTGAGCAGCCAGAGAGGACCTCAGATAAGTTATATAAAAAGAATTCATCCTGGCATTCATCCTGATTAGCTGTAAGAAAGGTAGTAGGCGTCCATGTTGCTATTTTTAAAATCCTAGTCTGTTGATCCAAGATACCCACGCCATTTCTAAGAAATGCAAAATATTCTGAAATACTGATAAATGCAGTTGTATTAAAAAAAAAAAAAAAAAGAAGCTTTTTCTCCAAGCAGTTTTCCACTGCCAAAAAATAAGCAATTTTTCAAACCAAGTAACTCATTTGGGGATAGTTGTTTTCGCATTATATCAGAGAACATATTACATTCCTTGTACTCCAGATGCTTTTAAAAAGCTAAGAAACATCTTGTTTCTTAGCAGGTGCTTCACCATTTCCCGAAACTAGGGCTGTAAGCCCTTTGCCTACTACCACCTTCTTCACCTTTCCTCTTCATCCCAGCCTCAAACCCATTGCTACCACCTCCTACAGCTCACTTCTCCTGAGGAAGAGGCATGGCAGAGCACACAAAGCTCGGCATGAGAAGAATTCAGTGTATTGAGTCTGTCTCCCAGAGCTCCCCTTCCCAGGACATGTAGGATGAGCTGTAAGTTCTGGAGAAAATACACACATCTGGTGGTGGTCGTTTACTTGTGAGGACAGTTTGTCCAGCTCTATAACAGAGGAATAAAATAAATGTGCAAAAGCTATACTCAAAGATGGCTACTGGTCTTGGTAGTCTTTCTGTATGGCAGCCTTCCACGGGTAGCTTAGTCTTCAATCTCTTTCATATCCTTCTATTTTGTCCATGAATGTCAAAATAAAATACTGTTAGTACCAAAGATCAGCCACAAATTCCCACAAAGGGGATCTCATCATGCGTTTCTCCATTCCCTTCCCAATGGAAAGACTACATACAGGATTGCCGTTCTGTTCCAGCAACTTTTTCTTAACATAAGATACAGGTCAAGAGTCAGACCTTAAATCTCAATAAGATAAGGTTGATATTTTAGGTACCTATATCTTGCTATACCTAAGCTTTTAAACTAGACATGGTAATGATTAATTTCTCTCTTCCTAATGGCTAATCCAAACCTCCTCTCTTTCCAGTTTAAAACTGTTACCCCTCATCCTATCATTTCACTCTCTGATAAAGAGTCCCTCCTCATCTCTCCTGTAGCCCCCATTAGGTACTGGAAGGCCATTATAAGGTCTCCCAGGAGCCCCTTCTTCTCCAGGCTGAACAACCCCAGCTCTCTCAGCCTGTCTTCATAGGAGAGGTGCTCCAGCCCCCTGAGCATCTCCATGAGCCTCTGCTGGACTCATTCCAACAGGTCCATGTCCATCCTGTACTGAGGGCTCCAGAGTTGGAGGCAGCACTCCAGGTGGGGTCTCACCAGAACAGACTAGAGGAGAATAATCCCCTCCCTTTACCTGTTGGTCACACTTCTTTTGATGCAACCAAGGATGTGGCTGTTTTTCTGGGCTGTGCATGCATGTTGCCAGCTAATGATGAGCTTCTTATCCACCAACACACCCAAGCCCTTCTCCTCTGGTCTGCTCTCCATCCATTCTCCACCCAGCCTTCACCTGTCTTTGTTCTTGGGATTGCCAGAAGATGCTCAAGATAGCTACTTCAAAATACCATGGAATGGAAAAAAATGGAAATGGAAAAATGAACATTTCACCAGCTCCTGGTGGAATCCTTTCATTACTGCCTTCAGTTTCCAGTAATCTCCATCCCCAGGGCCTGAAGGCAAAGAACTGGGACCTCTTTACTCATGCTAGGTAGAAGTTGAAGGAAGAGGGTCAGTCTGGTACTCTCCTGGCCTGCCCACAGGTCAGAATGTAAACAGGTAACGGTCTCAGCCCTCTCATTTCCCTGCAAAAAGTGCTGAACTCCCCTTCCAGAACAGGCAAACACGCAGCATGCTTGTACATGACTAATACTGTATTCCATGTTATAAATGTGCTTTATTCTGTTCTCGTTATTTTTTCCACGGTCATCCCAAGAGCTTGTACTATTTAACTTCATAGTAGTGAAATAGTTTGGCAACAGTATCACTCACCAATTGGTATCACTCACCAATTTTTAATGGGTTCTGCTTTTTCTCCTTCTAAGGAGGGGAGACGTTTTTCAATTGTCTGTTTTCCAAAAGCCATGGAAGTTGGATTTTTTTGCCAAAGAGCTTAGTCAGGCCCTTACCAGATAGTACATGGAGATCTTTCAGAAGAGCATGGAGCTATTCCTGGGAAATAGCTCACGTCTGACTTCACAGCCTGACACAGCCAGCACGGTCCGAGCAGAAGACCCGTTAGCACATGAATCATGGCAGAACAACAGGTAGCTCAACACACAATGTTATGTCACAGTTACATCAATGTTGAGGGTAATAAGAGAGAGAATAAGATAAAGAGTCAGAACCAAACTGTATTGTTCAGCCTGAGCAGAAGCCAAAATATTGTGGTGAGCCAGCCAAATAGGACAAGCGCATTCACACACACATGTATTTCCCCTCCCGGCAGTACTGCCCAGTCGGGTAAAGCCCAGGAAAGGCAGTAAATCAGGGAGAAAGATCCCAGCATCCACTGCCCCTGAAAGCCTTTGGCAGCCAAAGAGATGCTATTTGCTTTAATTCGACTCTGCTACACTGGTAAAAGAAGGTTGGAAAAAAGACGGTGCATATGGGAAGGGACTATAGGTAACCACCGAACGCTATTAGACAGCATTTTGTTGTCTCTGTCTTTGAGACTTACTTTACTCTTTATGTGGGATGAGGACACCAGGAATGCTTGCAAGCCTTTCCAGGTCCTGTGGACCAATTTGCTCCACTGCTACTTTGACAGAGCAACTTACTCCCTTCCTATCCGCTCACAGAAATACCCGCCTGCTTTCTGTCTGCCAAAACTATCCATCTGTCTTAGTGTCTGCTACAATGAGTAGAAATACCTGAGTATAATTTATTCCAGAGAAACACCATAACACATTCAGGAGTGAAAAGACTTGCTTGCTGGGAGGGAACTCAGTCACCAAGTAGCACAATGCTTCTGCATCACCATTCTGATCACCATTTCCAGAAGCGTGAAGTAGGAGAGTCTTTCCTAAGAGGGTGACTCCAAAATAATTTAGGGAGCTAATGAAAACATCATTTCTGAGGGGTAGGAGTCACTGGAAGAGACAGGGTGAGATTTTCAAAGCTGAAGTCCAGGATGCTGGAGTTGTGACTTTGACATAATTAATCTAATACAAAACCCAGATCTCTACGGGATGGTTACCATCTTTTGTGCATTAAATTCTGCACAATTTTATTTTGGAGTCAGAACAGGTAAGAAGCAGGAGCTGTACCCAAACAGTGTGTACAGAATACTCTTAAGGACAGTAAGACCTAGTCCCTATCACTACTGAAAAACACACACAGTGGTCAAACAGGGAGATGTGACAAAGGTACGTAGCTTTTGGAGCACTGCAGGAAAAGGTCTTCCTATTTCAGAGGGGATGTTGGAGTGTGTAATTTGTTTTTCATTTCAGTTGTTATTAAGACAAACATTATAAAAGACCTAGTCCTTTCCTCCAGCATGCTGCTGGGAAGCTGCAGTGTTTAGAGATTGTGATCTCAGTGGTTCCAAGGAAATCCAGCCACATCATCAACAGCCGAAGAGATGGCAGCAAGCCAGGCTAGTTTCACTCAGAAATTTCTACTGCTGGTGTACACAGAGCTGTCAAAACCCCAGCAAGTGTCATCAAGCCAGCATGAGAAGTGGGCGAGTTCCACACCACTGCCCAGCGCTGGGGAACCAGCACCTTCCTAGCCCTCTCCCCCCAGAATATCATCTACCCAATCTATTTTGTTATTAACCCTTCTTGTTGGCCAAGAAGAAGAAGCAGACAAATTTTCTCAGTGAGAGTTACCCATAAGGTCAAAAATGTTAACGTTTCAGCAGCGACAACCAACAGTGCGACACAAGCCCAGCCAGGGCTAATGCGAGGCACTCCTGGCTCTATGAGGAAAGTAGAAAAGATGAGAGCTTCAGGGAAAACGATGAAGAAATAGAGCAACTTTCCTTGCTGAAAGGCCCGAAGCCCCAAAACCAGTCTGAAAAGCTGTAGTTACATAGTGTGGAACATGGTAAGGAGATAAGAGGGAGGCGGGAAGAAATGACACTGGGATGAAGCAATCGGCCACGCTCATAGGAAATGTTACATTGCTGCAAGATAATGACTTTTAAAAAAAATAAAGATTAGACTTGCACTAACAGATATCTAAATACACAGCTGTAGAAAGGAATGTGATTGTGTTTGCGAGCTGAAATACAGGCTAAATATCTTCCAACTGTAACTCCTATAACTTCTTTCAGTGGTCCCATTTGCCTGAGATACAGTCTATGTTAACAGAGAAAACTCACAAAACTCACTATCTTTTAAAGGTGTAGGGAGCAAGTGTGGCTCGTAGCAAACCCTGAAGCTGAAAGACTGGAGCTTAACATTTCCTGCTATGACAAAATGCCTATCACAATCCTAATGAATATATGTTTAAACTCCATTTGTCAGTCAATCGTAATAGAGTGCTGTGAACATTAAAAAGAGTGTCTTTGTAAAGAGTCCAGTTGTTAAGGGTCCAGTTCTGGGTGATGCTGAGAAAAACCTGCAATGTCATTGCCCTGCTCCTTTTCTGCTTAGAGCTGGCTGGGGTCTCTCTTAGCCTGTGCTGCCAGGGCAAAATCTGCACATTTGCATTCAGCAGATGAAGCATCAGGGGGACAGTTACTTCTTGAAGAAATCCTGGTCTTTGAAACACCATCTCTAGAAAACAGGCAGCCCATTACCTTTGGGTTCAGGTTCATTGCATTTTGTGATTAACCTCCAGGCCTGAGGTTTTCTTACCTTTAATTCCAACATTAGACATATAAATGTAAATTGTCACTTGGCTTGAATGATCAGTAAAGTTGTGTGCCTGCAAAACGTCACTTAAATACTTTTAACAATAACTGGTAGTGTGGGCATTTGAAATTAGCATTTGGCTTATTTGCATAATGAAATTAGCATTTTCATTAGCTTTGATGCTAATTCATTAGGTGTTTTCCAGACAAGAGCCTGAATCTTCAGTTCCCTGCCTGTACAACAAAGAGAATGACTGCAGTTAATCTAGTAGGGGCTGGGGCTGCCACTTTGACCAATTATCGGAATATTGCTACAGCTACAGCCACAGGATCAGGAGGCAACACTGTTCTGTCACACAGAGGAGGCACCCCAGTTCATCAACGGTCTCCTTCACAGAAAAAAGAAGCAGAAGAGGACACTGCACAATCCTGGAAAGAAAAACAGTGGTTCTTGCCCTTGCTCTGGGAGAAGTCACCATCATTTTCTCCTTCATTTTCCCTTTAGCAGGCTTGCTGTTATCCTGACGATCCTGCAGTAAGGTACCTCCAGTGTTACAGCCAGCTGCAAGGATTTTGGCTTCTTTGTTTTGTTCTCTGCAGATCTATCTGGTTTCTGTCAAGGGAATGGCCCTTCACATTACCATTTTCCTCTGAAAAGAAACAAAATGCGGACATCTGCAGAGCAATGAGAACGAAACCACTTCATTCACTTTCAGTGAGACTGAGTGAGGTTTCCCGAAACGTAACAGGATGTGAAAGCAGCAGCAGCCCATTGAGCAGAGCCTCGGGAGCCTTTGCCACGGCACCACATCGTGCTGCAACTCCAGGCTGCCCGGGGAACTTCTGCTCATTCAACACACCTCTCCCAGTGACATCTCACACTAGTCCAGTGCTTTGAAGTTATTGCCTCTGACGTCCAATGTTTGGCAAAGGCAGTCTGATCTGGAAAAGAAACTCAACCCACCCAGTTCAAAAAATCGAAGCTGTTTCTTCTTCTGCCCATGTTGAGGGTATTTGGAAATTTCACAGTTGCCAAATTTCATTCACATTCCGCCCCCACCACCACCCTCGTGAGCAGCTAATTTTCCTCCAAACCTCAGATAGAGTAGATTGTTCTCACGTACTGATTTCCATTCATCCTAACCTTCCGCTCGTGGCACTGTTGTGGCAGCTGCTCCTGCTGTCAGGACCACCAGCCGGGGAGAGCCATGAGATGAGTTAAATATGACAAAAGCCTGTTGTGGCACCAGCTTTATCCAGAGGAAATCAAGGATTGTGACGTCTTTCCAACGTGTATATGGACACTTATTTTTCAATAACTGTGATTTTCTACTTGTACTGCTCTGCATTTTTTAAACTTTTAATCAAGCCCTGGCCACAAGTCTCTATCTGAAAGTAACTTTGCTTTCCCCCTCCGGTGTCAGAAGTGACAACACCTCCCACAAACATCAGCCTGAGGACCACAAGGTTTGGCCACACTGCGGTGCCTTTGGGTGCCTCACACATGCTGATGTCTGGCGGTATTAGCTCTGTTAGCTTATTATGGGTGAGCTCACACACTTCACAGCGTAGGCTTTCCACAGGAAAAAAAAACACAACCAAAACCCAAACACTTTTCTCCCTGAAACATGTGGTAAATAGAAAAAGAAATCATTGCCCCACATTGGCACCTGATACATTAAAAGGGGGATTTGAGCCTCATGGTTTATTCTTGAATCCAACCTGTTTCAGCACACAGTATTTGCTGTTGCTGAAAATAAGTGCCTCTACCTCCGTGCCTCAGGAGGTCGGTGTGCTCCTCTTGCTCTGCAGACAAAGCGAGGTCAGCCCAGAGATGTTAGGAGTCCAGTCCAAAGTGTTTCATAACGCTTGAGTGAGAAAATGCGGCTCAGGACCTGGATTCCTGTCTCGACGTGGTCAGGGCTGGGTTGCAGACTCTGGAAAGCTTTCCCGCTGATGTCAAGAGAGATTTAACATGCGACAGTGTGTGGAAACTGGCTGTGCAAGCTGTTGCAACATATAGTAAGAGCAGCAAAGGCAGTAGGAGTCCTGCAGGCACTTTGCTACCATAGCAGTTCATGCCAAAGAAAATCCCCATAAAAGGCACTTACAACCACTCTCTGGCAGAGGTTGGTTAGTAAGATGGACAGGAGGTGGGATAACTGGAGATTCCTTACAGCAGCCCTGGCAGTTCCCATACGCCAGAGATAAGGCTAGGTGCTAGCAGGAGCCAGGAAAAAGGGGAGGTGACATAAAACAGAAGAGGATCCACGTTTTTCCATGACCCAGGCACTTCCTCCAGGGCAAGAGAGAGCAGAAATCAGAAGCAGGTTGGCTGTTTCTTCTTTGAGTTAAAGAAGGAATTAATCACAAGGGGAAAATGCCTTGTAATACCGTGACTCAGCAGAAAAACGTTACTTGCTTGGAAGCAGCTGGAGGACATGGCCAGGACATAGCAATGAGTCAGGGAAATTTGGGGTTTGGGCTGTTGCTCAGCCTTCATCTAATAACCTGAGCACCTGGGAATAAGGTGATCACTTATAAAGTGATACCTCATGTTGTCTTGTGTAGCCCGTATGGATTTAAGCTACACATCATGAATAGAAGTACAGATGTCTTTTCCCCCATTTTTGGGAAGTGATTTTTGGCATTGATCTTTCTCTGGCAGCTCCTGTGGTGTGGTCCTAGCAAAACAGGCTGGTGAACCACAGCCGAGTCCTCCAGCACATTCAGTAGTCTATAATTTATAGTAACGCAGACCTGGATCACCAGCTTTTCCACAGGAAAAAAAGATGTGAGGAAGAAAACCTTGTATCACCACAGCCCTATACTTCATGCTGGTTTTAGAGGAATACCCCTCAGAAAAGAAGATAAACCTTCTAATAAAATCATGTGTTATCTCGTCTGAGAACCACCACAAGGGCTCTGGAGCAGTGAAGTGTGTTTCCACAACAGTCACCTAACTTGACCTTTCATCTCATGGATTCAGAAGAAGGTAGGAAAAAGTCTCATCCTCAAGAAAGTCACTGAAAGGGTAGGATGCAATCCAGCTGCTATCTCCTATCTGATTTACTTAGGTGGTGCTGCAGAGCACTGAATGGTGTCTGAGTACCTCAGTACTAACTCACAAGATGAGTTATAGGAGTTTTTCAGACTTTTAATCTGTCCTGCTCACCTTTTAGGAAATGTTAATTTTCTCTAAACCCTTCAGATGGACCTACATAGTGTTTTTCTTTTCTCCATTCAATGTTAAAACTTCAGTCTAGAGACCGCAGACAGAGGTAAATCTCATGGTCAGTGGCAGTGAACAACTCACCAGGAAGCTGACTTTGCCCCCTAGATTTTATAACCCAAGATATAGACAATAGGCAGCAGGTAAATAGGAAAGGGAAACTAAGTAAAATAAATAGCCTAAATAAAACCTAAATAAAATTAAATAGTGGATAAGGGAAAGGTGATATGTGGTGACAGGGAAGGCAGGTGTGATTACATGACCTAGTCACCACAGAGCAATTCCAAGATGTTTCTGGACCATTTGTGTGGCAGATGGCATGAAAAGGTAGGATTTGGTGAGGGCCAACTGATGCTCTCATGAACCTGAAATACTGCAATGTACAAAACTGTGAGGTTTTTTATTTCCTGGATGGATTCATGGATTTACTACAAGTCCATGAAACTCAGGCTGGGATCCACAATGTTATTTTTATCAGTCATGGTGAACAATCACTCTTTCCTTGTTGCCATTCCTCTCTTGTAAGCCTCATGGCTCAGCACTCTGACATCTTCTAAAACATTAAAATGAGCAATGCTGGTGGTTTTCTTTCCCTAAATTTCTGCTGACAAACCCTGGCGACGTGTTAGAATACACTGTTAGTGTTGGGCCGCTGCCAGAGCATGACCCAAGAAACCGGCTGCAGGAAGCGCATCAGTCCTTGCAGCTGAAATTACGGGAGTGAGTTAAATTCAACTTTGCAGTCACTGGGCACGGCTGCACACTCGCAGATGTAGCGAGGTCAGGCTCCTGGCTCAGGCTCTGGTTTCTGCAGTGCCTGAGCAGCAGTTTCCAACCCAGGATGCCAGAGGTCATTCAAGGACCACCATGACTTCACTGGTGCCTCTCCTTGGGGACAGCTGTGCAGGCGAGCTCAAAGCTACCCGTATCTTCTCCTCTCAGGAGTCCTCTCTGAAAAACAGCCCTCTCTTTAGCACTAACTAAAACAGAGGCTACAGCTTACCACGTCTGTGCCAAAACAAAAAGATGGCAATAATCCCTCCAGTCCCACATTGTTTATTCTCATCCGTGTTCTTCTTCTTCCCCTTCTCTTCTGCCTCCTCTCCACCAGCAGCACAGGCACGAACCAGATCTGCAAACTGTTTCAGCTGAAATCCATATCTCACCACACATTTCTTTCTGTTGGGGGCTTTCTGGTAGGTTGAATGCACATCAAAATTCAGTCTAAGGAAAAACTTAAAAGACTATTTACCAGCCTAGTGACGCTCTTGCATCGCCATTCCTTTGCTTTGGTCCAAAGGTACAACACTGCTCCCCAAAACCTCAAAACAAACTGCAAGGAAATACCAAGAAGGCTTTAAAAAAAAAATTTTAAAAAGCCTGACCACCTTGACTTATGTTTGCTAGAGAGTTCGTAACTCAGATCCCTGTGTACTTCCCCTCTGTCACCGAAAGTCATTGCATGCACCATGGGCTCACTGATGCAAGTGACTTCATAAACTCTGAAAAACATGCCAGGCTGGAAGACAAGACGGACAAAACATCTCAGAAGCTGCTGGGCTGCAACAGAGTGACAAGGAGCTGAAGTTATACTAGATGTCCCAAGCAATCTAGTCTTTTATTTCACAATTTGACGTGAGAGTCAGCCTTTCAAGGCTTTTCCTCCATGCATACATGGTGGCAGTGCCTGGAGAATGGGCTTGTGGTCCAGTGAGGGAAGGACACAGGCAGAAGGACACAGCAGCAAAGCAGCAAGCCATAATTCTCAGATGTAAAAAGGACAAACCATGATGAGTTTAGGCTCTTGGTCAGCTCCTAGTCTCCTCCTGAGGGCAGATCACCCACACCCTTGGGCAAGTCTCTCACCTCCTCATCTGTGAGGTTTATGAAGTCGCATCAAGGAGACTGCTCTCAGCAGACCAGGGCTATTACCACCAGGACCACCACACCAGTCTGGGCAGCAGCCCAGAGAAGAACACAAGAAGCGCCCTGGCTTCAGAAATTCAATCAAGGCCAGTTGCAACACCCATGGGAGATGACCCCATGACTGTTATTTATGCTTTTGAAAATCTCTCCCTACTCACTTAATTCCCAAACACACTAGTAACATTACTGAATGGAGAATCCCTCACACCACACAAGACTGAATGCAGCCAAGAAGTCCATTATACTTCCTTTGAGGAATTTTCAGTTCTTGAAAGGTGTATAGCTTTTAGTAATCCTTACCATGTATCGGTACCATGAATATCAGAAAGAGAAAAGAAACTTTTGAGATTTTATGAAGCAAAGGCCAGCTGTACTAAACTGATGCCAGCAAAGATGTTGCCTCATTTGAAGGGCAGCCTGAAGTTCTTATGTTTGCTTGACAGGGTGTTTAACTTTACTCTGCCAGTAATGTCACCTGCATAGTTTATATTGAAACAAAATACCAAATAAATCTGCCTTGTCTTTTTTTCCTTACACAGTTTATCTGCAGAGAGAATGACTACCAGCATGCTGAGGGCAAGCGTTTCTTTAGTCTCATTCACTTTAGAGCCTCATGAGCTCCCAGTAATATTTATTAAGAGTTCCAGTACAGTTGGTACCGTTATTAGAGCTGTAATAGCCTCAGAGCCCTTAAGGTGGACTGGAATTTCAATAATAGCAGCAATAATGATGATTATGGTGATGATGATTACAATAATAATAATAATAATGTAAAGCAATTACCAAGCCTTGCATTGAAAAGCAGAAGCTTGAAAAACAGCAAAATATGCCGCAAAATCTCAAACCCAGTAAAGCAAATGTAGGAAGAAACAAATATTTATTATATATTTAGGCTCTTACTCTCTGGAATGCTTGTTTAGTGTTCAGTGCATGATGTCTGAGAATGGCAATGCTGCTCCTCTATCCTCCTGATAGGACTCATACTGTGAAACCACGTGCAGTGCAGAATAGAAGTGGACAAACAGGATTAACTAATTGAGATCCATTTTTTAAAGAGGGTTGGAAATACAGTAGAAAGTCGTCAAGTTTGTCTGAGGAAGCTTGAGCAGAGAGGAGAGAAAAGAGGTGAGGATCCTCTCACTCTGCCCATCGCTATGCAGAATTCTGGCTGGGGCAGGAACCGGCACTTCCACTGCCATTTCATCCTGAGGGAGAGAAAGGATGGTTTTCTTTCTACTTTTGAGCAGCAGTAAAGAAAGCATTTCCTCAGCTGACCTGCACCAGGGCTCCTATACATTATTTGCATCATTGAGTCCAAAGGAGAAGGCAGTGAAAATGCCTGTCAAAGAGCTGTTCAGTGCAGGGCATGAAACAGGTCTTTTCTGCTAAGTGAAGGGGGGGGTGCGTTTTAGCAACACTAAGCAAGTTCAGGAAACAGTTCTTGTAAACTTGCCTGAAATGATAGCAAAAATGGAAGCAAGACAGAGTTTTAAAATGGGAAAACTTTAGTTTCTTCACTTGCCAAGTTCTTCTTTTCTAAAACTATGAAAGCAGCCAGGCCAAAATAAGAGGGTTTGATTTAATTGTTTGGAGGTGTTCTTTTCCCTTTTTTTTTTCCATTTAAAGTCTGCATTAACTTATATTTATAGATGAGGTGGAAAGAATAATAAGTAAAACTTCTTCTCACATGTGTAAAATTCAAGTGAGTTTGTTTCATTTATATTTTTTTTGCTTTTCTAGGACCGGGGCCTGGAAATCATGTTTTCTTTTCTCAGAAGACTTAGAAACCAATTCACATTCCAAAAGCAGTTACCAGTAACAGTTTATCCCATTTGCTTTTCAAAAGAATATGAAAAATACATTTTTAAATGGCAGAAACAATTTCCCATCACTAACCATTTCATCACCAGACAAGAGCCAGAGTCTAGTAACACTACTGTGAAGTCTGTGAAAAGGACAACAGGAAAAATTAAGTATTAGGTGGCTCATTTAGCTTACAGCTGTTCTGCGTTCTTATCAAACAGTATTCTATGTCAAAGAATGAGATTTAATTTCCTTTGCTGATTGCTCTGTTTAGATCACTTTGACGTAGACTACTGCTTTTATAAGAACATAGTCCAGCTGGAGGGCAAACCTCTCTCCTAATAATCTTTTTCTTTTTCTTTCTTTTTTTTTTTTCTGTTGTTTCTTCACTGTGTAGCAGAGGTGCAAAGTCAAACTGTAAAAATTGGAGGTTTAATAGCTATTTTGATATTTTTAGGCATTCAGGTATAACGTTCGTTCTCTAAATTACAGGACTGTAAATTTAACTTAGCCTGGAGAAAATGATTTCATGAGGTAATTAAAGAAATGGCAACTGGACTAAGCAGGATCAAGAAAACATTTAAACCAGGGATGCAATTTCAATGGATCTTAGGTATGTTATTTTAACTTCTGTGTGCATACAATTATTGTCTTGAATAGAGGCTAAACGAAGCACAAGCTGCCCTGACCTTGAGCCAACCAGTGAGTGCTTACTGGAGCTTATGCATACAACCCAGGTAATTGTACTGGAGTGACTGGTGCTTCTACTATCACGTCTGTTGTCCAGAAGTCAGCACAGCAAAATCTGACACAGAAGCTGCAACACTTGGAATTTCCACTCCTGACAGCTCATCCTTAATTGACCCTTCTTTTACAAGGGGATTTTGGTAAAGACCTTGTTCACTATGTGCCATCTCAGACCAGGCTCTCCTAAAAAGGCTCTGTGCAGCCAAGTGCTCTCAAGGTATCAAGCCCCACGCTGTCCTCTACCTTCTTGTGCAGGGAGACCGGTCTGTGTCCAATACCACCAACATGCCTTTCCCCGAAGCTGTTTCAGAGCTTATGAATGCTAAACTCTGACCCCGCACATTTGCACCATCTCTTGGGTGATCTTCTATTTCACTGTTTCCTTTGAGGTACAACTGAACAATATAAAAAAAAATAAATCATAGCTATTGGGTCCTTTTAATCTATGGCCTATTACAGAATCATAGAACTGCCTAGGTTGGAAGGGACCTTTCAGATAATCTAGTCCAACCATCAACCTAACACTGACAGAAACCATCACTATATTGCCTGGTAACAGCCTAAAGCAGCTGTTGAAGCTCTATGCAAGTACATCTACTCTATGCAAGTACATCTTCCCTGGAGAAAATAAAGCCACTTATACCAGCCCCACTGCAATGTTCTTGCCAAAATACCTACTTGTAGACAGCACTATACTGAACATCGGGCAAATCTCTCCCAAGAACGAATGCACGTCAGGAACATGACTGCTGTCTGTAGTAATTACCCCTACTTGTTAGATGTGGCTGAGGTCCCTGCAATCTGTCCACCATGCAGCCCACATCAGGTTGCTGGCACTGCCCATGGCTGACTCTTCATATAGTGCTTGGACAAAACCTTCCTGTCCCTGTGGGCTCACTTCCAACGCATTCCCCAGGCACCTTCTCCCATTTGCTGCCTCAACACACACCAAGTTCATACCAACCACCTTCCTCTCTTTTTCTTTCCATAGAGGACTGTGCACCAGCCATGACCCTTACCTCCTGAGGTGGCACTGGTCTTTGCAAGGCAGTGGTAGTCAGTCCCAGCATTAGATTCAAGCCCCTGCAGAGGAGTCCTTGGCATACTGGAGCTAGTACGGCTTTCCTTTCACTGGTCTTTGGATGTGCTGCAGCAGCACTGTCTTTAAGATACTTGCATCCTCTGCTAAGATGGACAGACTACAGCAAGGGGGTGGAGAAGGACAGCCAGTCCAACTGGGAAAGCTGGATCAAATACAGAAAGGTCTTTGGGACACAAAGCAGGAGAGAGAGAGACACAGAGAACACACTGCAGGAGATAGATCCAAAGACCACAGGTGACTGAGTGCTCCTCAAGTTGAAAGGAGCTCATGAAGGGGCAGTAGCAAGGACATATTCCAGAGGTGACCCTCAAAGACCGGCATGTTCAGAAGAGGATGCAAAGCAAATTTTTAGCCACTCAGAGTGTCAATCCCACTAACGATAACTGCGGTGAGAAAGGCAACATGTCCTGACAGGAAATGTGTGCAACGTAGAGAGATTATCAGAGGTGAACATCTGCAGCTGATTGTGGTTATTGCTTATAAGACAGCTACTCCTTGTTGACCACAGTGGAAAAAGGAAAGACATGTGCGAGAGAAGTGGAAGAGAAAGCATTTGAGAATTCCTCGTCTGCACAAGCACAGAAACATTTTGGTTTCCACTTGGCCCCTTCTGCAGCATCCAACTGCCAAGCCAGCATACTTCTTTACTGCTGTGGCCTCGGGTGCCAGGCAGCCCAACCGAAAGTGCCTAATGCCTTCCCCAGAATGACGTGTCTTCCTTTCAGCCTGTGCGTAACCGCCCTGGGTCTTTAAGCCACTGGAGAGATGCCAGCCCACGCGCTGCTGTCTGTCTCTGGGCAATGAACACAGGGCATTTCCAAACCATTCAAATAATTATATATNGTTTTTGTTTCAGTGCTCAGACCTGTGTCCCTGCCCGTGGCCGTGCTGGGAGAGCGGGGCACCTGCCACCTCAGCAGGCAGCCCCTCTGTCTGTGGCCTCACGTACATGTATGCAGAGCTCACAGCACGGGCTGAGAGCAGCCACACTGATGTCACACAGGTCCCTCTGAGCCACCCACGCGATGGAGGCATCACTGGAGGGGCAGCAGGGCACCAGGAGACAGAAAGCTGTGCCTTGGCTCTCAGTGCAGGGCTGAAGAAGGGTCCATGCACAAAAGCAGAGGAAAGCTGCCGGGAGGGGCACAGATGGCTGCCCTCCACCTCGCAGGTATAGAGATGCCAAGACTCATGTTTTTTTAGGGCTCATCCCATTGGCCATACCAGGAGAATCACACCATAACTCGGTGCAGGTTTGTGCTTATATTTTGGATACATAACCTGGGGTAAGCTGAGGTTTAGGCACTGGAAATCACACAACTCGTTGTGTACATCTTTAGCATCAGAAACAACAGCTGTAGCTCAATCTACAGATTACCAAAAGCATATGAAAATTTCCTTTACAGGTACAAAAAAAGCAGTGAATAAGATATCCTTTTAAATTAAAATATCTTTTAAATTACTCAGTTTTTCCCCTTGTATTTTTTTTTTTTTTGCCTGCTACTTCAGTAAAAAAAATACAGTTTTAAAAAATTATTTTCCTGGGCATTCAATTATAATATTTCTATTGAGCTCAGTAAAGTATCAGCCTGGTCCTTGCACATGTGTTTCTGTGTTAATAGTAGAACTGGACTAAAAGCCAAATTGCCTGCATTTACCTCAGTGGAACAACATTGGCAGAAAACTGAGTTACAAACAAGAAAGGGCCCTGAAGATGATCAGAGGGCTGGAGCACTCTCCTATGAAGACAGGCTGAGAGAGCTAGAATTGTTCAACCTGGAGAAGAGGTTTCCTCCAGCTTTCCAGTATCTGAAGGGAGCCTACAAGAAGGCTGGAGAGGGACTTTTTACAAGGGCATGTAGTGATATGACAAGAGGTTATGGCTTCAATCTCTAAGAAAGGAGACTTAGATTAGATATCAGGAAGAAGTTTTGCACTACAAGGGTGGGGAGACACTGGAACAAGTTGCCCAGGGATGGTAGATGCCCCATTCCTGGAACTGTTCAAGGCCAGGCTGGATGGGACTTTGAGCAACCTGGTCTAATGGGACTTTGGAACGAGATTATCTTTAAGGTTCCTTCCAATCTAAACCACGTTATGAGTCTATGCTCTTTCTTGTTAGTCTCAGGGATGGATGAGCCTGATGAATCAACTGCCCCTGTCCCCTAGAGATGGTCCTACCAACTTACGTAAGCTCACCAGGGAAGATGAGGAATTAGAGCTGAGTCAAACTGTTATTGCTGACTAAGCCTAGGCTAGTGCCCCATCTTTTGCAAACTCTACAATTCCATGATGCAAGAATAAAAGCCAGGTCAATTTTGTCTCCCCACTTTTATTTCACTTTCTAAATGACTTAGTCTGTGTCATTGGACCTACCAAAGAAATTCGGTTTTGCAAATCTCTTCAGCAAATCTGGACTTCTCCTCACCTCCTCTTTCTCCTTCTTCCCTTTAATTCTCTTTGATTCTTTCATTTTTCCCCTTACTCTTTCTCTATATCCTCATTCTGCCTCAGCTGTACTTTTGCACTGAAAAATAGTAGTTTTTCCAATACTTAGCACTTCTTTTTGCTCATTACTTGGCCGTTCTCAGGTCTCCTGCAAAATACCCTGAATCTTGTGAAAAACATTATTGAGGAAATGAGTGAGAAAGACAACCAATAAATAATTTTCCAAGTTCCTCTGTATCAAAAAGTGCTGAGAAGGCATCATTGCTGCTGCTAAGCTGTGAGACCCAAATACTAAGAAAGATGGCAAGACATGTTCTGTCTTGTCCCTGCACCCTGCACATCTCTCCTTAAGGCTCACAACCTGGAAAGAACACCTTGGTTCTCGGGTCTCTTTCCTGTCTACCACTTACATATACAAAATAATCCTGTTATAAAGGTCTGCCTTAACAGTATTTTGTGTTTTGAGGACTATTCCTTTTCTTTTTGCTCCTCACTGATGCGCTGTGAAAGGTGTCTGGGAGCTTCTTTGTTCTAATGCAGCTTGGGATAATCCAGGTGGAAGGCACCTCTGGAGGTCACCTAGTCCAACCCCTTGGCTTAAACATCCAGTTCAACGTGGGATTGAGTTGCTCAATGTCTCGTGTAGCCAAGCTTTGCAAACCTCCAAGGATGGACACTCTCTGGGCATTTGTGCCAGTGCTTAACCAATCCCACTGCGAAATTTTTTCTGGTTGGGAAATTTGTTCCCTGGTTAGGAAGCACTTTCTCATTTGAAACACACACTTCTACTCGCGGTAAGGCTAGTCCCATGTGTTCAGTGGTGTCCTCTCTGGTAGTCACATTGCTGATAGGAAGCCATTCTGGTCCCCTCTGAGGCTTTTTTTTGTGCTAGATTAAACACAGCACCCACTTCCCAGCTCCTTTCCAGCACAAAGCCCTCCACCCCCCTGACCACTCTGGGCACCCTTTAGTTTCAGGCCATCTTTGTTTAACACAGGTAATCAGAAGCACAAGCAGCATTGACAGGAAATCCCACAAACATCTTTGAATCAGGGCAGTAAAATTCCTTCTTTTCTGCTGGATATACCTCACCAGACCACCCTAAGATCTTATTAGCAGCACATCCACCATATGAACCAAAGTCCTTCCACAGCTATTTCCATCCATCACAGCAACCAGCTCATTATTTCATCCCTCTCCACATATTTATTAACACTCGGCAGTGCTCTCTCCCTTTTAGGCAGCTCCGTGCACACTTAGTCCCCGTTTTCTCACAGCTCCCTCATCACTGCATCCCACAAGACTCCATGAAAAGGCTTAAGTGAAATACCTGGGAAGGAAATGTATGTTTCCTATGTGTAGGAAATAGCTTCTCAAGGAGTTTATCGGGCTGACACAATCCAACATTGTAAATTCATGTTTCATTTTACCTCGTTCACCTCCTAACCTCTACTTATCCTTTCCTCCAAAGTTTTCTTCAGAGCTTTGCATACTGTTGCAGCCCATCACATAAGACTGCCTGGTCCAAACCTAAGAACACTTGCTACCAGGGCTGTGCTTCCATGTACTAATCCCTCCAAAACCCACAGGCAAACTTTTTCCCACAATAATCCAGGAGTTTTCTGGGAAAATGCTGGACTCACTGCATCTTGAGCAGCAGAGGGGACAGAAAAACGGTGACAGGTTTGAGATTCAAAATGACTTATGATCCTCCCAAAAGTGTGCAAAAAGAGACAAACTGAGCAATAGTTGGCAGTATGTTCATAGCTGCGGAGGCAATAATTTCTTGAAGTCTATCTCTATTGTCAGAGCTTATCTGCTAGGATCCAAAATGCTGCCATAAGTCTGCAGTTTTATTTCTGGAGTTACTAGCTGAAAAAACAGTGAGGAGAAGAGGTGAAATCATGAATGATGAATTAGTTACCAATAGGCAAGATTTCAACTTCCTTCTAATATCTTTCTGTGTCGAGACATGTCTGTTTATCCCAGTCATGTTATCCTTTTCAATCAGCATTCCCAGCAAAACAGTTACCAGCACTGCTATTATAGTACCCATAACTAAAAGAGTTTTGCAATATGGGGAATATCAACAAGATGGATTTTGCTGGCTTCCTCCCAATCTTCTTGAACTCTTCTTGAGCTCTTAAGTGGCAAAAAACCCTTGGTACCAGAGGTGCCTGTATAAGAAAACCTTTTTTTCCTGTAATCTTTAAGAAATCTACATGTAGAAATGGATTTTTAAACAATTATTAATGTGATACTCCACATTTAAACAGTTTCACTCTCTAGATTCAAATGGAGTTGTGAATAAAATCCCAGATCCTCTCTGCTCAAAACACCCTATAAACGTCCTACCACGTCGAGTGGAAATTCTGAAATTTCATCCTAGCAATTTAAACCAGGCCTAACTCTGTCATCTGCTCAGTCCCTTACAAAACCATCATTAAAAAAAAAAAAAAAACCAAAAAAAAAACCACCACACATAACATGACACAAGGAAAAACTGCCAACAATAACCCCAACCTTCTGTTGCAGTTCAATGGTAAGAACACTAAGCTTAAAAGCTAAAGTTTGTGGGCGCTGCTATTTATTTAGGAAAAATGGCACCTCCATGGTATGCTTTTTCAAAAATTAGATTTATCAGTTCTGTAAACTAACTGTAATGAATAGAATGCAGAAGACTGGAAAGTTAGAATTCAGCAGAGAGAAATGACGCAAATGACATGTGAATGCAAATGGTTATTTGTAATAGGATAAGACTACATTATTTACATAAAACTGACTATTTACTATTCCTAAGCATGATGTTTTCTGCCAGAATATCAGATGTCTTTGTTTCCTGGTGTTCTCTTGCTCTGTCTGTAAAGCTGCCATTTATTTTCAGGAGACATTTAACATATTCCTGCCACATTGCATAAACTACTGCCTGAGAGAAAGGTACCTATCTACATCTGCCAGACCTGTGTGTGCTGCAAAATGTGCACTGGAGCTAAAGGCTTAAGACAACAACACCTTAAAAAGTCCTTTGTCGTAGCAGAGCCCTGGTCCCACAGACATCCTCATCTGTTTCACTGCTGCGTGGGCACAGCATCACCAGCAGCGTCACCAGGGTTGCTCAGAGACACGGGGCTAAGCTTCTATTTGAAGACCTTCCCCATCTAAGACAACACTGTGAAAGGAGCTGGAGAAAAGGAAATGCAAACAGACACTTAAATATCTCAAATTAGCATCCACAACGTGACCATTGGGTGAACATTAAGAACAATTCCAGCCACGTGAAGAGCCTGAGCCCATCACATGTCTCCTTGCAGAGCCAAAGCCAAAATTTTCATTAGAGACCATCCTGCTACCAGAGTTTCTCCGCTACAAAGTGGAGAGTGATCACTGTTGCTGTCTGTCCCATGGCAGGGAGAGGAACCAATTCCTCCTGACTCTGGGTCTGCAAAACACTGTGTTGAGTTGTGGGCAGCTTTGCTGGGAATCAGCTCAAGGGAGCTTGAATCTGAGGGGTGGGAATGCCTCTGGATGGAGAACCAGGTCCAGCTGCCTTTCATTCCTCTCACTGTCAGTACAGCTGATGCATAGTACAGTTGACTATACTGATGTAAGGCATAAATACTGTCTATCATACAGGTATGGATCATAGAATCATCGAATTGCCTACGTTGGAAGGGACCTTTAAGATCATCTAGTCCAATCATCAACCTAAACCTAACTCTGATAAAAAACCATCACTAAACCATGTCACTAAGCACTGTCAACCCAGCTTTTAAATACTGCCAAAGATGGTGCCCCAACCACATCCCTGGGCAGCCCATTCCAATGATTAATAAACCTTTCAGTATAAAACTTTTTCCTAATATCCAATCTGAACCTCCCCTGGTGCAACTTGAGGCCATTTCCTCTTGTCCCATCACCTGTGACTTGGGAGAAGAGACCAAATCCCACCTCCCTACACCCTCCTTTCAGGTAGTTGTAGAGAGCGAGAAGGTCTCAGCCTCCTCTTCTCCAGGCTGAACAACCCCAACTCCCACAGCCTCTCCTCATAAGACTTGTTCTCCAGACTCCTCCCCAGCTTTGTTGCCCTTCTCTGGACTTAATCCAGCACCCTCATGTCTTTTTCTGTGGTCTAAAACTGTACACATTACTCGAGATGGGGCCTCAGCAGTGCTGAGTAGAGAGGGACGATCACCTCCACTCACCACACTGCTCCTGATACAGGCCAGGATGCTGTTGGCCTTTTTGGCCACCTGGGCACACTGCTGGCTCATGTTCAGCCAACAGCTGACCAACACTCCAGGTCCTTTTCCACCTGGCAGCTCCAGCCACTCTTCCCCAAGCCTGTAGCACTGCATGGGGTTGTTGGGACCAAAGTGCAGGACCTGACACTTGGCCATATTGAACCTCATCCCATTGGCCTTGGCCCATCAATCCAGCCTGTCCAGATCCCTCTGTGAAGCCCCCAGCAGAGGGTTTGTCATCTGCAAACATAAGATAGCATAGCTGAAGAAATTATGCCCCTTTTCTGCATCAGGAAGAGGACAGCTACATCACTGAGGACAACATTCAAGATGATGGCAGCTGGGGTTCAGAAAGCTCGTCACTGTGGCTTCTTAATTATTTGCCTTGCGGCAGTGCCGGTTGCCAACAAGACCGGGCGGCGTTACACTGCCAGGCCCCAATGCTGGCAGTCCCTGACCCTGGGGTATTTACATTTAGTGTGTAACACCATCCCTATCACCCTTGCAGCATTGCTACCAACCTCCAGAGCAAGGGACATCACGAGCCAATCAGTCATGAACCAACAACATAACAATCAGTTACAGGTCACCTAATGTACAGTAAGTTTCTAAATAGCTACCTCTTTAAATGTGCCCAGTTTTAGCACAGCAAAATACCCAACATTCTAGGCTCTCGTTTCCAATTCACTTTCAAGACAAGAAAGCTGAGCAGCTGTCACAGCTGTCCTGCAATTTAGAGACATCAAGATCCTGATTTTTTTAGAGTATTCCCAGCTAAAAAAGGAATATTTTCTATTTCATGGAAAATAATTCTGATTTACTAAAACCATTCCAGATTACTGAAGGGAAGAAAATGAGGGTGATGCAAAGCTGTCATTCTTTCTTTTTTTTGCAAGGCTGCAGAGTAAGCTTGGCTTGTGGTAGTGTAACTTAAGGATGCTTTTCACGTGATGTTTTTCTTCCTGATAAACTCTTGCTTGAGAATGGCAGGTTAGAAGTGCTAAAGCAAAAGAGAAAAATAAAACAGGAAAGAGCAGAAGAAGAATAGTTATTTGCACAAGCTGCTCCAAAGGATTTTGTCAGTGCTTTACCAGGAAAAAAAAAATAAAACTCTCTGATGCTAACCAAGGAAATGGCATCTCATAGCTTTTTCAGATTAGTCCTACCTGAAATTGTCTGTACTTCCTAGTGCGATGCTGTATTAACACTGAAAGTGAGCTTCCTGCTTATGCACAAAGGAACATCCTACACAAAAGCTGATTTGAGGGAAAAGACACTTTGGGAAAGAGGTGATCAGTGCAGGAGGGGTTCTGAGGATGCAAAAAGTATACATATAAGCAGGGAATTAATAGCAAACTTCAGGAGTATCAAGAGACATTGCACTGTGAGATTACAGATTCCTACAGATTTCAGGAGGAGCTATTGAGGGAAAGGCCCTTATTAAACCAATTAAAAGTGTTTCACCATTTTTTTTCAAATTCAAAAACCAATAATCTATTTCAAAATCTTTGAAAACAAGTTATCACTTTTGGCAAGTGCCTGCAGGAAAATTATTTTGAAACAAAAAGCTTGTCACTCAAAACAAAAAGCTTGTCACTCAGGAAAACCTGGGAATGCATTTTGGAATTATGAAATGCCACGGTCCCGTCGTGTATGTTGTGACATTTAATCATCGCACTCTTCTTGTTACTCCAGGCTATGTCAAGGTTACCAGTGCTTCAGGGGCTCACTCGAAGGAAGAAGTGGCAGAACAGGGAGAGTGACTTTGTACCCTGGCAAAGAAGTGTCCTGTGTCAGTGGCAAGCAAAGGATTTCAAGCAGACGTCACCAAACATTTAGGACCAGCAGTTCCTCCTTTTTCTGATATGATCTGACTTATTTTCTTCCTTGTGGTAGCTCACAAATATTAGATCTATTTCTCACTGTGCGAACCTTTGTTCTGATTGTAGTACTTTCAGAAAAGTTTTCTCAGAAGTTTAATGAGAAGGAGCTGAGGCTCAGAAGAGAGTGAATAATATTGTACAGGGAGAAGGAGGGACAGTAGAAACTATTTCCCACTTTATCCATTTGCCTCTTTTTCCTTTTACGTATAAGACAGTGCCAGGTTCGTAATGAATTAAATGGAAATGCTGCCATTGAGTTCATCCTCTTACAGTAATTTGACCATACCACTGAGGAAGTTTTAAAACAGCCCTCCCTCTGTGTGACGCTGATTTTTCCCTTTTGAGAAGCACTGCCCCTGTGACCAGTTCTCTGAAACAATATACAAAAATTTGCTCATTATTAACACAATAAGTAAGCTATGAAACAAAAAGTAATGGAATTCTAGAAATGTTAAAGGAGCCTCCCACACATTTTTTTCATCATCATCACAAGCCAGAAAATGTCTGTTGGGAAGCCTGTTTGCAGGCTTCTGGTTCTGCAGAGGTTCTTGGTAGACCCAAGAGCACTGGGGAGCTCTGTCTAGACCATCTGTCCACACACCAATGCTGCTTTCAAAACCTCTGCTTTCCAGGGGTTAGGAGCTCCTGAAATTTGCAGTCTAAAGGGTCTTGCAAGCCCATCATGTTGCTTAGTAGGAAAAATTGCCAGCTGTGGACTTACCTATTTGGATGGCAAAGCATGCCCTGACAGTGGTCTGTGGCTGCAAAAACTCTCCAGCTTGGCGCTCGTTGTTCTCTCATCAGGCAAGAGGAGTCCTGTCAAAATCAGTGGAGTTACAATGGCATAAAACATGTGCAATGGCTTTCCATGGGCAAAAGGGAGTAAGGCTGCCTAAAAAGACCATTCAGGGGAATAGCAAGCATGTCCCAAGCATAATCTGGAACTGAAAGTAGGGGGGAGACAAAAGTCCTCATGAATTCAAATTTAATTTTACTACAAACTTTGTTAATAAAAAGCAATGAGCATGTCAACATCTTAAACTTTATTTATTTTTTTTTTTAATCTGGTTTCAAGAGCATATGCTGCTTTGAGGATGTGAGAGGTGACTGTTACGTTGAGATGAGGTAAAACATTTTTGTTACTGATACAGTCCTAGGAGCTGCATTGCCACTGGCTCCATCATACTGACACAAGCAGACTGGGCAGACACACTCTGACTCAGACCACATAACGGATCACAATGGAAACATTTATATTTTTTTTTTAAATTAAATTCCTTTGGTGGCTTAGTTTTCAACTAGATCCTCTCCCCAGTCCAACACAGCTGCTCAAACACCAGCTATGACACACATGGGAGGTGGTGAGAAAAAGTGACTCGTGGCACAAGTCAGACTATGGACTGGCAGTGATACTTTTTTTGGTAGCATCTTTCCCACATTAATATCAGCTCATCACAGTTGTGGAACCCCATTCCAAATATCAGGCAGAAAGGAGCAGATTTTACTGAATATGCATACGACATCCAGGCTAAATGGGAGACACAGCACGTAGCTGGTAACTGCATAGCAGTATCAAGGAATGTCTTCTCTGCAACATTTTAAAAGTCCTTTAAAAAAAAATAGTGGAAAAAAAATTTTGAAAGTAACAGTTTTGCAAAATGTATAAAATATGCAACTTCACCAGAAATTTTGTCTAGATTATTACAAACGCATAACAAAAATATTGTAAAATGAAACATAAAAGTTTAATGTCTCCTTTCTTAAAAGTGCCTGTAATTCTGACCAAAGCCTTTGCTCCCTGTTCGTGTTTGCCAAGGCTTACTGTACTCACAGGGAATAAAGAGAATACACCTGGCTGCACTCACAGAGACATGTTTTGGAAGTCTATGCGCTTCAGCCCGACAAGTCCAGACAAGCAGTATCAGGAAAAAGTAGACCAGAGAAATCCCAAGATCTGAGCATTCCTAAATAACAATGTAGGAGATCAAAGTGAAAACAGCAGGGAGTGACTCTTGATGCTGCAGAGCTAAAGTGCAAAGGGAGATACCCGATGTCTTCTCTCTCCACACCACAACTGCTGTTGCTGCATGTAGCTTCGGGTGCAGGGAAGAGACGGGGGTTTTTCAGATTTGAGCAGTTCAACAAACTTCTGGTTTTGTTACTTTTAAGTTTTGGTTTCACATGTATTTTTAACGTCCAGCTGGGGAAATGGAGCACATTCTGAGTTTGTGATGAGCGATACCAGGGGACTTTACAGTGAGCAGCACCTGACTGGGGCAGTCAGAGCTGTGGTGTTCCCCCTGCCAGGCACGGGCAGATCCCCCACGGAGGAAGGGATAAGCAAGAGCTGCTCTGTTGCATGAGGAGCTCTTGCACCAACCTGTAAGAAACTCTAGGAACAGGAGATTTTTCCCCCCTCGGAAAGCAGGCGTCTCACCCAGGCAACCAGGACCCATTGCCAGGGAGGGTGCAACATCCAATCCTCCTGGGTTTCACCACACGTACCAGCTCTTCTTCCCAAAAGGCAGCTCATGGAGAAAGAAAGGCCCTCACCCCTGCCCAGGCTTACCCAACAGCTCTAAGGTCAGAGCCCTCCATAGGAATCACTTTCTATATCTGACCAAGGGGCAGATTTCTTGTGCTATGCATTTGAGCAAACATCACCTGGAATACAAGCCAGTGCATCAAGGTGGCAGGAGGACTCCTGACTTTCTGACAAAAAAATGGTTCACTTTAAGAGGAGGGACTGGAAAACATCTTGACCAATATCATTCTTAGGAGCTGGGGGACTTTCCTGTAAAGTAGCAAATCTGGGTTCATAATCCTTTTAGATAGGGAAGGGATATGATTCAACATCTCCCACATCCTGGTTGAGTAATTTAAACAAAAAGCACCAGACCATCTAATTGGCCATCTGAAGGAAAAATCTAGTTGGACCTAGACCACTTGAATCCCCTGGTGATGGGACCAAAGTCCTTATAGTCAGACTGTCTCCCAAGATACTTTCACTTCAATAACACCAGTGTGGAAGAGTGAAGACTAGAGACCCAGCATAACCTATTAATCCTATTAGAGTCTGCTGGCATGTAATTAGAAAGAGTTCCCCTCGTAGTAAGTGGGTTCCCTTTCACATATTCCCTTTAGAACAATAAAGGAGTTTGCTAGAACTCACCCAGAAAGGAAGAAAGACCCAAAAAAACACCCCAAAGTGTGAGGCACTTTCTAAGTAGTGATACTGAGGTTTCTCAAAAACATTGTAAAGTCAAATGTTGTGACCAAAGTGGCAAACTCCACAGCAGCTCCACCACATTGCTACAGGATCCTGGAGCTCAAAAACCTTCATGAAACTGCACAACAGCTATTGCAGGTGTAGAGTGCAGCTTGGTTTTCTAGTTACCCATCTCCTAAGAAAAATTTCCAACACATATATAATGCTAGTGAAATATGATCTCCTGAAAGGAACGTGCTGAAGCCTTGCATCTGATTCTGGTGATGGAGTTACAGTACTTTTATCAGTGACCTGCTAAGCAGTACTACCACGTTATAGAATATGTAAAAGATAGGCCTCCAGTTGGACAGTCTACATGTCTCATTATACTCAGATGGGATACCAATTACATCTACCCACATTCAGCTTTATTTCCCTATTCTAAGTTCTGATGTAGAAATAAAGCTCCCTGAAGCATGAGAAGTACGATCTCTTGCATCATTTTGCATACAGTGGCAAAAATAACCGCTGATGCCACCCAATTTCTCTTCTCAGTACAGAAAGAAATTGCTACTATCCAGGAAAAACTACAAAAAACCATCATTTAAGTGACTTGGGTTACGCGTAGATAATTTACAACGTCACAGAAAGGCAATCACCTGAAAAAGTAGCACGAGGATGCACAGCTAAATGTCAAACTGAGCGAGACAATAGTCTGATGAAGAGATTACGGGCACCACAAGATTAGCCATGAACGAGGGTAAACACATTTTGATCTACAGATGTCTCATTGAGCAACACTTCATGGTTTTTATGCAAGAGTGAAATAGATCCTATGGTTACTGAACTGAACCAGATTGGGTATGCATTCATGAGTGTCATTACTTTATGGATAAATATTGACAACCCTTCGGTTTCCTTTGGCATTGAGCAAGCTCCTCAGAGAGAGAACTTGCCTTTTAAATGCTTTGTAAAACACAATCTACATCTAATGTACTATGTTAAAAATAGCAAATGATAAAGATAACAAATACTTGTACCATTCAGTACCTCCCATACACCCATGCTCCTCACTGTGCTCTCTGTTCAGCTTCATCATCGTTCCCAGTGACCGAAAAACCTCCCTTTCCTCCTTTGTCATAAAACTTCTTTGAATTTTCATCTGTCACGCTTAGAAGAGAACGCAAAGGGAAACAAGAAGTTCCTTAAACACAGGCGGAAATTACAGTCTATTTATTTTTAAAAGGGGACAGAGATTTTCCATAGAAGCACAGCCCAACAAACATGATACTTGTAAAATGGGATCCTTGTCGAAACAGCGCGTGGTCGTAGCAGGTGATGATGACAACCAAGCCAGATAACAGTCAGCGTGCAGGTATCATGCTTCTGAAAGACAAAGGGCCACCAGGGTATTTCTAACTTGGCTCTGGTCCCTCACACAGCCCTGTGAAGAGGCATCACCCACCGCACCAAGCACCACTGTGCCATGACGGAGACAAAGCGAGAGCTACCTTCCTCCCATGAGAAAAGTTTGTGGAATCACTTTCTGATGCTGTCTATCAGCACAGCCACAGCAGAAAAGTGCTCCTAATGCACACCTAGGTCCACGGGTGAGCATTACAATATTCCCTCTCTGGAGTTAAAATGCCTGCAATCCTTTTGATTTGAAGATGTGTCTATTTAAAGTGACCTGTGTCATTTAGATATTCCCCAAGACCAGTTATCTCCAGGACCCCTTTCACCTAGGACCACATACCTGCCAGCCTGGGAGCTGACTAGAGAAGACCACGGCATGATTTATCTTCCCAAGATTAAGGAGATAAAGCTGAAAATCAGGACATCATTTAAAGCTAACTAAGAATTTTTCCTCTAAACTTCTGGTTTTGCTTAAGGCATGGAAATTCATGGTGTTTGCATGTAATATACACAAGTAAATAATTTAAGTCTATTACTACACATCCTAGTCTTGTTTAAAAATTATGCAAGTCTGCCTTTAGGGAATTAAAATGAGCAATCTGCAGAGCTTTTCACCAAAAAATCCCCAAACAACCCTGCGGGTCCCTGGCAAACAACCAGCAGAGAACCAAAGAACTTGCAAAGCTGCAGAAGCAAAGGGCCGTTAGTCAAGCGCTCCAGCGCTCTGCGGTGACACGCAGCTTCTCAAAGCAATGTTTGCTCATGAGAAACATGAACAGAGGATATTATTGACCTGTTCAACCTGTTCACTTCAAACACAGCACAGGGCAGCTTGGTTTGACACTGACACATTCAGGCTCTCAGCAGAGCCCGTGGTGACCGTTTATTTGAAAATGCATGGGCGAAAAAAGTTCCTGTTTTTGAAGCCTGGGATATTTGACAGATACTACTGAACATGACACTACTAATGCTTTTTACCATGAAAACTCCAAAAAATGTAGAGGAGAAGCACATAAACATTTACAGACCCTGTAACGTCAGTGCATGCTTAATATCAAGATCCTTAAAGTAAATGAGCTCTAGAAAGGGTAAGTGTTCATATCACGATGGACTATGAAGAACTCATCTCCACTTCTTCCAAGATCTGTACGATTTCAAGATTCCTCCCTCCAAGGATTCAACCAGAAATATGTTACAGGAACCTGCACATCACCTTTCTACCTCACACAAGACATCTGGAAGTTGTTTAGTCATTGTCATGATCCCAATTGAATGGTCTACCAACAACTGGTATTTTCTTCCACAGGCAAACTAACACTTTTACAGAAGAACGCCAATTTTTTAGTTGTATTTTCTTCTCTTATTACCAACAGTACAATCTGAAGTCATATTCTCCAAACATTAGTGGTTTGTATTACTACTGTAGAATAGTGGAGATTATTAGAAAGAAAAATCAGCCAAACCAAACATACAAATAATCAGTGGAACATACTGCAGCCCTAGTAATTCTCTTACTTTATTAAAAGACCTTTTTTTTTCCATCTAGGAATGCCATTTATATAGTCATTTAGTTGACTCACAGCATTCAGCAAGCAAGGTCTCCTGCTGCTACGAGTAGCACTGGGTTTTACCTCTGCCTGTGGTGAGGCTCCTTGCAGACATGTGCCTGATGGCCAAAAAAGAGGGGTGACAAGCTTTGACCACGACAGCTCTGCAGTCTGTAGAATTCTTCAGCAATGGTAGCATTTCCACGCTGGTGTCACTCACCTCTTCCGAGAGCAGCCTTCTGTCTGCAGATCTCCTGGGTTATCAGGGGAAGAGTGGCAGGGGCTTGCTCCCAGGCACAGCAATTCTAGAAGAACCAGAACCTGTTCTGGAATAGATCTGTGAGTTGTTCAGTAGAAAACAGTTTGACACATGGGATGATCCTGGACTGGCTCCCTGGCTATAAACTCGCTCTCACCTGTAACCAGGAGCAATTTCCACGTGTGGACAGTCTGAGAGGAGAGATTTTTTTGCAACATTGAGAACTGGTCCCTCTGTTCCCACAAAAACGTACAGTAGTAACACTCATTACTCAGAAGAAAAAGTCGGATAAGCATCCAGAATTTCTGAAATCCCACCTCAGGAAAGTTATGTATGTCGGGATGCAGCCACCTGGCTTATAGCATAAAAGACAAGAAACAAAGAACCTGTACAGTGAAATGAAGAACAACAGCAATAAAAAGATAAAAGAACAGTAATCTGCAGTATTACAAAGATGCTATGCCAGAAAAATAAATTCCTCTGTATCTAGAAATTTTACCTTAGACCCTCAGTAATACTACTTAAGACATTTTAAAGTATCAACAGGCAAATCTCCTGACCTGTAGCTAACTCATGAGCAAGTGCAGCTTGGTCAGAGCTTACCAGATTTTGAACAATGTGGCTACTGATGAATCAGTGTAACTCAGTGCAGCACAGTGCAGATTCATTAACCCCCTTTAAGCCCTCTCCAAACTTTAACCAAAGTATCTCTTTTATACGCAGTACCAATTTATAAAAGTGTTTTTCCACACAAAACTGTCCGGATTGATAGCAGAAGTATTTTAATGCTATTGCATAAATTTGAGTTCCTCCTTCCCTTGAATGCTACGCTTTGTCCTAGATTATCAAACTGAGTTTCTAAGGCATTAATGAGCAACTTGCACTGGGGCACGCAAGCGTACTTTGTCCTTCTGAAAAGTCACACAGATAATCATATAAAAGAGTTTGAAAAAAAACCCACAAACCAAAAGCAAAATGCAAAAGGAGACAGTAATAACTGTCCCATTAGGGACTTTTAGATGAGGAACAACAGCTGAAATTTGTTTTCATTTCACTCCAATGATGTAACTACACACATCACCAAGACTGATCCCTGTACAACAGTGATTGACACAAAAATGTTCTCTGGACATTGCTAAGGAACAGAGGTTTTCATGACACAAGAAGAAAAGGACAACTCATAAAATAAGGTTACTAAATTAAAAATTACAGAGTTACAAACAAGACTAACTCACAGAATCCCTGCTGAAAAGACGTTATGAAGGAAATGTAGTCTTTTACCAAGCTTTGGCAATTTTAGGAACAGTCAGTATTTTCCCTTGGGTGAGGCAAGGTTTGGCTGTCTGCAGTGAACAGCCTACGAACTGCCTTGCAGAGGAAGGAAATCCCTCTCCGAGACATGTACGTCCCTGTGCTATCAGGAGTTCCCGTCCCTGCTGTAACTGCCCCTGATGCTTATCAGAAGGCAAATACAGGCACTGAGCTCATCTGGGCTGGCTCTTTTAATCCTTTGGCACCTTGCAACAGGATCCTTTAATTTGATACTAGTCAAACATACCATCAGTGGTATGCTTTATTCTTACGCCTAATGCCACAGACCTGGTCGGGGAAAGCTAATGTTACAGAAGATTATTGCTACAGCTGCCCTCCCTCTGCCCAGGGGCCTGGGCAGGGACCAACCAAGAGGTGGCTGCTCTTGAGACTCGCTCCCTCACACTTGCATCTCAGCGCTAACATCTCTCCACTGGGCAAAATTACTGCAGCCACCTTTCCGCTACTGGCAGGAGCAGACATCCAAGAAAAACAAACAAACAAAAAAACAGTAGGAGGACCCTCCTTCTTTCCCAAGACTCTCTATTCAGGCTGTTCTTAGAAAACGAATTAGCAGTATCTAGGCTTTTTTAAACGGGAGAGTCCAAATGATGACACTCAAGTTCAGCCTCTCTCTCTCAACTCTCTGATGCCCCATGTCCTGTTCTCCCCACTCTACACCCTCATGGAGCAGAATAAAGTCTTTCTCTGGTCTTCTTTACTTGAGAAAACAGCACCAATTTAAATAAAAATAAAAAAAAAAAAAAAAAAGGAAAATGAAACAACCAAAAAAACCCAAAACCCAAACCCAAGTGTGTTTGGCCAAAATCAGTTCAAGACACTCCAAAAGTTCAATGTCAGCATGCCTTGCAGATTGACTCAGTCCGTGTTCTACACGCTTGAGCCAAATGGGCACACATGCCCTGGGTGAAGAGTTCCTCTGTGAAAGGTGAAAATTCCCCCCACGCTTCCCAGGTAGGCAGGAAGAGATAAGGCATCAGGATAGGGGAACTGCGTGGCATTTCCTGCAGCCGCTCTCCTCTTGGAGCTGTAGGAGCTGGCTTCGGCCCATTCCCTGGGCGTTTAAAGCCCTGCCCGTACTGAGTTCACAGGGAGAGAGGCAACTCAGGGCTTATACACATGCAGCACCTAAATGTGCCCATATAGTTTCATAACAAATAATTAAATACGTAAAATAGATAAAATCTGGGGACGCTCATACCTAATACAAAATCTATGAAACATTAAAGCACGTGAAAAATCTTAAAATACATGAAAACATAGGTAAAAATGAAAAACGATAAAATATATAAAGTATGTACGTATGATCTTCTGTGACTTTGTGTGTGGCTGGAGCTGGCAGGCTCCGAGGCTACGGGCAGCGGCTCCGACCCCGGTCCCGGGGGTCCAGGTGAGACGGCGGGGGTGTTTGGTGGGGGGACGGGGAGAAGGGGCCGGTGTTACCCGGCCCTCAAGGAGTTACGGTGCAGGAGAAGGATGACTTCATGCCGCCTCGGGCCGCTTTCGGCTGGCCCCCCCTCGCTGGCCGCGTTTCACAATCCTACCGCGTTCGGCCGGGGCGAGCGCTGTGTCAAGCCCCGCGCCCTGCGCCCCGCACACCCCCGTGTTCTCACGCCGGATTTTCCCGGGCCATGAATAATCTCGAAGCCCCCTTGGATAAATACACGTTCAGGGATGCCCGGAGCTCATTCAACCCGCCAGCCTCGCCGACGAGAAAGGGCCGGGGCAGCAGCCGAAGAGCCGCACCATGAAGTTTCCCCAAAGCTGCGACCGCGACAGAGCCGCCCGCCGCTGCCGGCCGCCCGCCCTCCGCGCCGCCGCCGCCGTCCTGCTGCTCCTCCTGCTGCCGAGCGCCGCCGCCTCTCCGCTGCCCGTCGCCGACTCCTCGGGGGAGGCCGAGCTGGAGGAGGCGGCAGTGCGGAGGGCATCGCTGCCCGATAGCCTGCGGCTGGCCCGGCTGCTGCACGCCCGGGCGACCCAGCTGAAGGAGGAGGTGGGTGACGGGGTGGCCTGGGGGTGGGATACAAGGGACTCGTACACTCACTCCCGAGGGGCCCGGGGGAGGCTGCCTGCGGGCGAGGTGCGATGAAACCTCTTGGTGTCTCTCCCCAGATGTGCGAGAAGTTCACCGTCTGCGAGAACAGCATGGAAATGCTCGCCCAGAACCACCTCAACCTCCCCAAGGTGACGGAGGAAGATGGGTGTCTGCTCACCGGCTTCAATGAGGCAAGGAACCGCTCTCCTTTCTGCTCTAACCCTGTAGCCCCGGGGCAACATTCTTTTTTGCCTGCTCCAAGAAAACCTGCAGAAGTTGACTTAAAGATTTGTGCCAGTTCCAGCTGGCTTTGGGGCAGCAGAGACCTCCACGCTCGACATAAGCAGCACCCACTTACCTGCTGTACACACAGCGTTGCAATCGAGGCACTTTCACGCTCTGAGTGACTTTCTCACTTCCCTCTCATTTCAGGACAAATGCTTGAGGAAAATCTCCAGCGGGCTCTACGCATTTCAGACATACCTTAAATACGTACAAGACACTTTCACTAGTGAAAAGCAGAACGTCGAATCGCTGTGCTATGGTACCGAGCACCTGGCACGTACCATAAGGCAGATGGTGAGTTGGTTTTAAATTCACCCCGCTAATTGTTATGGCTAGGTGAGGATGTGTGGTCAGAGAAACGGGATGCTGCATGAAGTCAAACATTTCCCACTTTCATTTCTCTCAGCAGAAACAGGTGATGACTCCTTAACGCTCAGATACTCCCCCCTTATAACTAACTCACAGGTTTTACAAGGTTTTGGTTTCTTTTCTTAAAGAAACAACTCTTCTTCCTGCTTTCCTTTGTTACTTCTCATTTCCAACAATTCCAAACAGCCAACAATTAAATGCATCATATTGTTTTGAGAACAAATATACTAATGCTGCCTGGCTGATAGAAATAAGATTTCTCAGTGAGTTTGTTCCTTATCGCAGAACTGCAGTTCAGTCCAAGCTTTCTAATGTTGCAAACCCCCAAGAAGTAGAAAGAAATAATTAAAAAAAAAAAAAAACAAACCCACACATAAATATAAGCAAATGTGCTTTTACAATATTATTAATCTTTAAAACTCTCCAAAACAAATTTTCAAGCCAAGCTGTATGGTATACTGAGACACCACTAGCTTAAAAATCAAGGAAGGCTGTTAAATTCAGAGCAGAAGTTAAGAACTGGACTAAATAAGAGGTGCTGCCTATTGAAAAGCACACTTTTAGCATACAATTACGATGAAAGAAAATAATAATCTTCCTTCTTTACAAGCAGCTAATTCTCTTTTGATTTAGTAAACTAAACGCTATTCATTTCTGACGGTCATTTCCTATGTTTTGGAGAGCTCTGAAAGATCCCACTTCAAAAAATCACTTCATTCCTGCAGTTCTTACTCATGTTAGTAACCCTTAACACGAGCACTTCGTCAGCAGGGAAACTATTTGCCTGAGTAAGAACCACCCAGGTGAGTAAGGACGGCAGAAATCTCCAGCCATTATTTCCTTCAAGGTGGTTTTTTTTTTTGGCATCTGAAAAGCCCATTGTGTGTTTGCTGGACCTTTTCAAACACATTTATTTATGTCCATCATTCTTTAAGTGAAAGGGAGCTGAACTGCCTTTTTTTGTTGTTGTTGTTGTTGTTGCCTCCACGCTGTACTAGCTAAGAAGAATAGTCCCATCATAAGACAGCAACTGAATACGGGCTCCCAACTTGATCTATCAGTTTGTAGAAAGTTTGTTTCATAAATGGGGGAGCTTAGGCTTTTTCCTTTTCTTTTCTTTTCTTTAAATTAGATGGAGGTAATTGGAACAGGCAGAATTAAACACAATGATCAAAAGCAATATCTGTTCTATAGAAACTACAGGGGGGTCTTGATCTCCAGGCTGGAATTTTTTCGTTATGAGAGAAGTCATCTAAAATGTGCTCTTTAAGGCAAGGAGAGCAAGGACAGAAGCTGTCACTTGTGGTCAGGCAGATCCATCAGCACGATACCTGTCTGGGTACCCACATACAAACTTTGAGAGCATGCAAGAAGGAGCTGGATACACCAGTAACCAGGTGTGCAATCGCAATCCACTTCCAAGTAGTCTGGGCAGAAGGAACATTCGTATCTTACTGAATATCAACAAAAAAGGATGATCCAGGAGGAGGTCCACATACTCTTGTCTCTTATTGAAGGGCAGATCCTAAAACCAGAATCACAGAATGGAATAGGGTGGAGTAGATATTTTACTGTTAGGTTTCTAGACCCCAGATCACAGGGAACAGCTCCATGATTTGGGTGATGCTGCCTATGCAGGGGACATCCCATTTGCAGACGCTGCCACCCCACATCACAAGTTCTTAGAAGGCACTTGGGTACCAGGTGCCCGGCGCTGTCAGTCAGCCTTGGGTACACAGCTCCTTTTACTCATCTTGCAGTTAGGATCCCACACATCAGTGAAAGTGGGTGACAGTCTCCCACATGCCTAAATGCCTGGAAGGTAAGAATTAAGCAGCTAAACAAGTCAATCTACGAAATACAAGGTGGCCTAATTAACTTGTGACTCAGGATGTAGCAGCCAGTGCAGGTTAGGACGAATCCCGCTCAGCGTTTCCCCAGGTAACCCTGCAGTCAGGAGGCAGCGGGAGGGATGTAGGGATCTGTTCAGAGCAGCCTGTGGGACCGCGACGCCAGATGTTGCATCCCAAGCCAAACAAACGGTGTAGATCAGATCGAGACCCTCTGATGCTTCCACGGGGGTTGTAGCAGGTGCCAAGGTACCTCAAACCCCACCGCAGAAGCTGTGGGAGGCTGTAGGGAGGTCCAGGTCCCAGGGAGGTCCAGAAAGGGCAGGCAGATACAGAGCTGGTTGGGAACATGCTCACCATATAAACTGATGCTCTCCAGCAAACTCATTGACAATGTTTTAACCAGGGCACCCCAACATTGTCTTTCTCACAGGTGATAAACCCCGATGAAGTGATCATCCCAGACGCAGCTACCCAGGAATCCCTCCGCGCAAAGCTCAAGACCGATAAGACCTGGATAGAGAAAATCACCACCCACCTCATCCTCCGAGATTTTACTTCGTTTATGGAGAAAACCGTGAGGGCTGTTCGCTATTTGAAAAACACCAGGAGTTTCAGTGCCCGAATGTTTTAATTCAGGCACAATCCTTTGTTACAAATCTGTCATGTGGCAGATGACAGTGTTGTTCTGTTTTAAGAACCAGAAAGAGTAACAATGGTTTGCATTTATGTATATTCTCGTGTCCTTGCAGGAACCTATTTATTGTATTTAAAATATTTATTTGTTTAGAACGTTTCCTATTTATATTTTCAATATTTAGAAATAATTTAAACAAAGGGCCTATTTTATTTCATTTCTAATGGTACTATTCAGAACACCAACTTATTTAATATGTATTAAAAACATATTTTTAGAATCCAGAAAAATTTTTGTATAACTTATGCATTTCAAATATTTGAGATGGTATTTATGACTTATTTATATTTTTAGAACAAATAAAAGCTGATTTTAAAGAAAGCACCTGTATAACTTGTTTGAACTTTAAATAAGGAGCTCTCATATTTCCAACTTTTAATACCAGCAATTATCACTTTCAAGATCTTAAATTTTATCTGTGTAACTAGGTCAGTTATCAACGTAGCACACACATACAGACAGGTTGATCAACATATCATTCTTAAAATGCAATATAAAGGAATCAGATGCACTGCACATGGCACTCCAGAATGAACACGATAAAAGCATCATTGCTCTTGAGAAATAAATGACAGAGTCCCCTGTATTTAATAAACACCGCTCCGTAAAACTGTAATTGTTTTGAAGCAGATGATTACAAGTCAAGCAACCTCTTTTAAGTGAATAAAATGGTAAGACACGAAGTTAAAAGGTTTCATGTGAATAGTAGACTATTAGTCTAATATAGTCTATTATTACTGCTGTCAACCAAGGGAATTTTCCAAGTTTCATTAATCATCTCTCTCCCCTTCCCCAAGAAGCAGGAAAAAATAAATAAATAATTGTAGGTTCTTTCCTTAGGTGATATACACCAACACAGTGCTGCTGAGACCTCAGTGACTCCTGACAATCAAATTAGAAAAGCCATGCATTAATATCCCACTAGCATGGACAGGCTACACAATGTGAATGTGAATTCCTGAATATCCTGCAGAGAGAAAAAAAAACCCCACATCCTTAGCCTGAGTACCAAAGCGCTGAGAGTTCCTTAACTGTAGCATCTGCTTCATTGTGGCTGTGCAGGTACCTCCTGTACCCAAACTCGGAGGAATTCACAGCCCACACAAAGGATGGAAGTGGCCAGAGCCCCCTGAGCTTTGTCCCTACAAATGGTGAAACATTAATTACCTTCTCTTTCCCACAGCACGGTGATGAAACGGTTGCCCTGGAATGTGGATAAGGATGTCACTAAATTCTCCTCTTCCTGAGCCATCTGATGGTCCTCACACACATTCCACTGCTGGGGATGCCAAAACAGTGACCAGTCTGCCCAGAGCCCCCATCTCAGAGGCTCAAAACAAAACAAATCACAGCTTTGCCCAATATGGTAAAACCTACATCTTTAGTCGTGCATCATCTCAAGGAGGAGAGCTCAAAGTAGTCGCTTTCAAGATGTCTGTGGCAAACGCGTTTTTCTTGCGCCACAGAAGAACCTGCTTTAGTTGTCCTGGCACGTGCTCTAGGAGACATAGGAAAGCCTGGTCTGGCTTTTTCACAGAGATTTTTTTAGTGACTACCAGGGTAGAGACCATTATAGCCCTTATAATGTCCATAAGAGCTATAAGACCCAAATGTAGATCATAGAATCATAGAATTGCCTGGGCTGGAAGGGACCTTTCAGATCATCTAGTCCAACTGTCAACCTCACACTGACAAAAACACCATTACATCATACCTCTAAAACTATGTCTACCTGTCTTTTAAATACCTACAGGGATGGTGACTGAACCACGTCCCTGAGCAGCCTGGTCTAATGCTAATAAACCTTTCAGTGTAAAAATTTTTCCTAATACCCCATCTGAATTTCCCCTGGTGCAACTCAAGGCCATTTCCACTTGCCCTATCACCTGTGACTTGAGAGATGAGACCCCCACGTCACTACAACCTCCTTTCAGGTAGGTATAGAGAGCTAGAAGGTCTCCCCTCAGCCTTCTTTTCTCCAAGCTGAACAACCCCCAGTTTCCTCAGCTGTTCCTCATAAAGCTTGTGCTCCAGACCCCTCATCAGCTTCACTGCCTGTGGATCCCACATTGGACTTTTTAGGGACTTTATGATGATGACATGAGAACAGAGTTGGGGAAAAAAAATGAAAGAAAGGAAGGCCAACCAAAAAGAAAGACATCTCCCAGCCTCACCCCTCCCAGTAGTGGGTGGTTGCCTGAGAACACCATCAGTTACTATGTACACTGCTGCTAAACAAACTCATGCTGTTTCCTCCTTGCATTCCAGGAAGCACCTAAGATAGAGGGTACTGAAGGCTCACACAATTAACAGACAAGGTTCCACACACTCCACTGGCACCCTTCAGCTGGTGGCCCCCCTAGGCTGACCACCATTCAAGTAAAGATGTAAATGCTACCACATTTTAGGCTGCAGAAGGTAAGCAAAGATCACTGCTTGCCAGGCAGGGAGGTCAACTTCAAGCCCTTCCTGGGGGGGAACGGGTATCACTGAGCTGCCACCAATTTACCCGTGGCTCCTCCACAGCCACCAGCAGTTCTTAGGGTACTTCAGCACAGCTTGCTGCCCTGCTGGCCACCGTCTTGCTGTCACTGTGCCAACCTCGGGGACTGTCCCCGGGACAAGCACCGTGTGCTGAAACCTGCGCTCATTGTCGCCTCTGGCACATGAAGGCTTGAAGTGGGGAATTCACGGGGAAGTCACAGAACTAAGCACTTTGACCATGTCACGGGGCCTCTCAAACTCACTGTCCTGTTTCCAGTTTGCTGTGTAGGAAGTATTTTACAGCAATCCATGAACACACACAGACATTGATTTTAGTTGGCAGAGCAGCGCAAGCACATACAAACCCCCACAATGATAGTAAACCCAAGTGCTTCTAACTCTAGTAAATCAATCCTCAAAAATAACTGTGCCACTTTAGGAACAGTGAAATACCTCAACGCTTCTGTTGGAGAGAGCTCCTTCTAACTGACAGCTAACTCATCGAGCAAGGCAAAAAAAACAACCCCAAAACTAACAAGACCTGCTAATAATTGCCTATAGAAACTAGGAAACTACCCAGCAAAGGCAGCTTTTGACTGCTGCTGTAGAGGACCTGCCTCTCCTGGCAGATCCCAGCTACCTCTTCCCTGTATTCCCATTGCATCCCTTACTCATTCACCTCACACAGAGAATTAGGAATGCTCCAAGGATTACTAACTTGCTTCACCCTGAATTTGGTTTCCCAATGCAGGAAGAGGGTAAAGCTATGTTAAAAGGCATGCTTACACTCTACAGTATGGAAGAAAAAGCCCACGGTATTAAGAGAGTGTTAAACACGTGAAACAAAAATATTCCTCTGTGCTGTGGACATCACACTAAAATGTTAGACAAGAGAGGAAAAAAAAATTCAACCTAACACTGATGTAGCCTGTAATGCAAAATTACTTAATTTTTTTTGGCAATGACAGACTCTGAAGTATAATTTTTTCTGTTTTTCATCAGATCAGTAAGAAACTTTAATTAAAAAAAAAAAAAAAAAAGGAAAACATTTCAGCCTGACGCACTTCCCAGGTTGCAGCACCATCCTCTGCCAAGTCAGCCTATGCAAATGCTAAATTTTGGTGGAAAGAACAACAACGACATGAAAAAGACTTCACAGATTTCATTAGCAGCTGACAGCAAGTGAGCTTATCAAGGCAGAGCCCATGCTACAAGAGATGGAAGATTTCTAGATCACTTCTCAGCAGTAATGAGCCATTAGCTTGGCTTAGTGCAATGGGAAACTTCCCCCTAAATTCGCCACTGGTCTTTGTGACTAACAATCTCTTCTGCATTCAGTTTAAAAGATAAAATGGTGGAAAGGTCAGTATACAATAGTATACATCAGTCAGATCCTAATGGTCCAGAAGTGCTACCAAATATATACATACTACTACAAACCTTGTGATAATGGGTGGGAAGCTCTCTGTAAACCCTTGCTTCCTGAGCAGAATGATTAGGTAAGAATTTCTGATCTCTCTCAATGAATTTCTTTCTTATTCTTGATAAGAGGAAAAGCAAAGCCTCACCCCTCAGAAAATGCGATCACTGCAGGCTCCAACACTGAAATACCATTTCCTCCCTGAACTCTTAACAAAATCAACTAATTCTTGAAATCTAAACTTACCTAACCAAATCTCGGTACACTTTTAAGACTGAATTTGGCGGTCATCAGAAAACACACTTTGGAAATTTTGCAATCTAAATTTCTATTGAGTGATCAGAATCTAAGCAGATTTACTCTTTCATGAGAAAAATCTATTTTTAAAAAAAGTTAAACATTAATCTTCAGATTCAGAAGAGATTGGACTTGCTTTACCATATTTATGCCTACAAGACAGTGCGTACCTAACACAGCATTTTCAAGATTTTATTCTGTCTCAACTGCACTGAGGGCAAAATTCTGACTGATTTCAGCAACAGCAAGTATGTTTATGATTAGTTGTATCTTTATATCTTTGAACCTACATATTAATACAGTTGTATTTTCTGTGCCATATAAATAAGAACAATATGATGTATAAGCCAATTTCTATTAATGGTTTTATCACCTGAGAGAATCACGCAGAGATGTTACACACACAAAAGTAAAATCACTGAGGGAAAGCTCAAAGTCCCGTCCTCAGCTCAACAGACCTTAAAAGACAAAAATCAGCTACTGCACTGTGACTCCTGCACAGCAATAGTCTTTGTCTCCTTTTCCATTTCTCCATGAGAATGAGGTGAATCCCAAAAAAACCCAGAATTGGAACAAAACTAGAAATCAGGTTTATCTCACTTCCCAGGCTAATAATTGCTCCCTGATTTGCAGTTGCTCGAACTTCTTGGGTTTGTCAGAAACTTGGAAATTATGTCTTAATCAGAAGCAATAACCAGAGAGTAAATATCCTTTTCCACTTAGCAGATAAGCATCCCCTCTGTCTTACCCATCCCCTAATCCTGAATTAACATAAGCATAACCACGAAACAATGCACGTAGCCCACAAGCTTAACCAAGAACCAGCTATTGCATTGCATAACATCATGGAAAACTATTTAGAAATTGCAATTAAGTAGTCACTTGTAAAAATTAAATTAGTCATATGACATTTCACCAGGATGTGGTCTCTACTCCTGTGGTGAGGACAGATGTAACGAGCTTTTATTTCCAAATATATCACCAGTATCATCATAGCTTAAATTCCAAGTCTGTAATGAAATACTTCCAAAAATATCCAGCGTATGTAGTTTGTCTTAGCATTTTTTTCCTGATAAAACCCAATGCATTAGATTCCTGTTTCCCTTACAACACAACACTGTAAAAGCGTATCTTAAGAAGCACTTTGTCAGCTACATCCATGGTGGAAGATGGCTGTATAAAGAGGCGAAGGATGGGTTTTATACATTGGCTCCACAGGGGCCTGTTGTGACAATATTACGAGCATTGCTTTGGTCTGCAGAGTTTAAACGTTTGAAAGCTGTAGAAATACGTTAACATGAGCTTTGCTGATTAACTAATTCAAGAAAAAAAGTACAGACCCTCTCTTTTATAACTGTGATTAGATACAGTAGTGACTTTATACCAGCCATACCTACAACAGGAATTTGTAAAAGCATTAAATACTTGTTGTAAATTTCCCATTTTTGTATCTGTTTCCTGTTCTCTATCAGTTCCTATTTTTACCTCACAGCTGGACAGGCTTTAAGGAGTTTTCGGAGCAAACAAGTAGGTCCCTTCATAGATTCATTTATTTAGAACAAATTTATACTGAAAGCCAGGTATCTTCTAGATTATTTTCTTTTCTTCCTCCCTTGTTTAGGGATCACACTAAATGGACCAGTTTTTCCCACCATCCACACGCCGAGACCAAGAAAACCACCAACCTCACAGGACTGCCTTAGCATCACACACCAAGACCACAGGGCTCGGTGGCTCCTTCTCTGACATGCATTCCTTTTTTTCACTTCTTACTTAATTTTCACCTTTAAAACTCCTGTCCATTTTTCCTACTCTTTATTCTTCCTCTGACTGACCTCCTTGTCTTTATTCCCTTTTCAGGACCCTAACTTTCTCCCTCCCTGACTCTTAGCCCAACAACTTTGTCCCCCTTGGCACTGCTTGCTGGCTGCACCTGAGGGCAGCTCCTCAGAGCGGAGTTTGCAGGACAAGCTTTGCTCAAGGGGCTGTCACAACTGCCAGCTGAAGAGTTACCACCCACCATGGTACCAGGTCATAACTGAAGTTCTGCCTGCAGCTGAATACAATGACAGGAGAGGCAGTTTTAAGAAAACATAGAAATGACAGAAAATATAGAAACTGCCCCTGAATGGTAAAACCACCAGCAGGTGTTGTGGTCAGTGGGACAGTGAACAAGGTAGTCAGAAGACAGGATACCATACTGCTCCTTGCCTATCATAACTTCCTAACACTTTGCTGGTATTTCTGCCTGGAGGAGAAACAGCCCATTTTTTCAGTCATAGCTTAAAGACAATCCCTTGTTCACAGACACCCGCCTTGGAGACCAAACAAAAGCCATTGCTGCCACTGTCACTCTTGCAGGAGACAGCTGAGAGGCAGACCAGAATCTTCTGGCAAGGAGAAACACTGCCTTCCTGATGCAAAAGGACCACGGGCATGGGACTACAGGTCACTCGAGATGGAAAATGGGGCATTCTTCTTGCATTAAAATCCTCAAGATGCCTTCATTTCTGACAAGCAGCATAACAAGCACAGCAGCCTCAAATCTTCCTAAGACTGGCCCAGGTGGAAACGTTCCCCTTGGCCCCTTGGGCAACTGGTTGTCACCAGGTGCAACAGGCTCCAGGGTCAGTCTCCCACCTGGGGTACTTCCCCGACACTAAGGCAACCACAGGCACGTTCCACCTCCACTTTGCAGGCACCAGGCACACAGCCCAACAGCTCCTATCTCCAGGCAAGATCAGATGAAGATACCTCAAAGTTAGTTCAACCTTCACAGCACACAGGAAAGCGCCAATGATTTTACTTTGCCAATCTCAGACTGTAGCCTTGAGCTCAGCTGTGGAAGTCACAGCTCGATTTTCAGTTCACTACGCTCACTGGCTTTATTCCAAAAGTAAGAGTCTGTACATGGTCCTGCAGGACTTCATCACAAAACCCACTACAGAAAAGAATCCATAATTGGCTACGGAAGACACTGATTCACTTGACAGAGATCAATACAGTCAAGCAGGGGGGCTCATGATTGTTCTTTAAGAGTCTCCCATCCAACAGTAAAATAAAAGTTTCTCAGGTTTTACCAGAAGAAAGATGGAAAAGCAAACATTAGAGATTTAAACACTTGGAACAAGTAACGCTCAACGTCAAGCCCCTGTGTCCAGCTTTGGAGTCCTCAACACAGGAAGGACACGGGCCTGTTGGAATGGGTCCAGCAGAGGACCACAAAGATGATCAGAGGGCTGGAGCGCTTCTCTTACAAAGACAGGCTGAGAGGTAGGGTTGTTCAGCCTGGAGAAGGCAACACTCCAGGGAAACCTTACAACAGCCTTCCAGTAACTGAAGGGAGCCTACAGGAGAGCTGGAGAGGGTCTCTTTATCAGGGAGTGGAATGATAGGACGAGGGGTAAAGGTTTTAAATTGAAAGAGTGGAGATTTAGATACTATGAAGAAATTCTTTCCTGTGAGGGTGGTGAGACACTAGAACAGGTTGCCCAGAGAAGCTGTGGATGCCCCACTCCTGGAAGTTTTCAAAGCCAGGTTGGATGGAGCTTTGAGCAACCTGGTCTGGTGGGAGGTGTCCCTGCCCATGGCAGGGGGGTTGGAACTTGATGATCTTTAAGGGCCCTTCCAACTCTAACCATTCTATGAACATCGGAGTCCCTCCACTTACTCCAGAGACCTGCCCTCTTCTCCTTAACACCACCACAAAACCCCCCCAAAAAAGCCAACAAAAAAAAAAAAGCCATAGAACCCCTGGCATATTTGTTGAATTTATTTTAGGGAATGAAGGTTCTTCATAGGAATCTGTTTAACATTTAACAGAACGTTGATCTGCTCTTATAAGCACATCTGCATTTCAAGAATTGACAGTAACTGCTAAGTGATTTCAAGATGCTGCTACCAAAGAGTCCTTAATTTTTGGACTTGAAAAAAAAATTTTCCCCAATTCTTTTTTTTTTTTCCCTACCTTACAATTAATTAGCAAGACTCACAATTAATGCTTATTCTGTTTTTCAGGAAAAAAAAAAAATAAAAAAAGAAGTGTTGGTTCAAGGAGCTTCAGTCACCTTTAGTTACAGCGAGAGGGTTAACCCTGAATGAAACACCAGCTGGTTGTACAAGTGAAAAATATTCTACTGCACATTGGCATTCAGTTTCCCTCAACTTGAATGCACTGTGACAGCCACCGTTTCCTCAGCACAAAACCCCAAAGACTCTAACAGGCCAACAACTTCCCTGAACTATACTTGATTTGTCTTAGAGAGAAAAAGAAAGGATTTCACTTATTTCCGCAATAGTAGCGAGTCACCGGAAGTGTGCTTTAAGCGACACTTTAAAAGTCAGAATTGCATAAGCAATATTAATGCAATAAAGTCTTGTCTTCAAGGAAAAAAAAAAATGAACCACAAAAAATTTTAAGGGAAATTTTCAGGATGCTGAGGTCACTGAATCTGGCCTGTGCTTGATACCTTATGTAAAACTTTTAATGAAAGAGACAAGAACACTTCTCTATTTCTCTACCTCTTGCCAAATACCATCATTCATGGAAAGCAGCCAGAGCAACCACGTGGTGGTTAAGACCCACAAACCACATCCCGAAGCGTCTGACACAAAATAGAGCACAAGAAATATACCTCAGCAGGTGTTTGGGTCCATCCACCCACTGCTGCGTTGTATATCCTTGTGAAATACGGTATTCAGTATAAAGTAACTCGGATTTCTCAAAATCAGATTTTGTATCTCTTAGCATTGAGTCTCTTGGGTTATTCCACAAGATTCAACAGAAGAAAGGTGTCCCCGATCTTGATTAAAGCCACTATCAAGTACCACAAGATTATTTCCATACTATTGTAATTACTACCAGCCATGAAAAATTATCAGAATTTGAACCCCTTTCATAATTTAAGACTCTTTTCATAATTTGAGACATATCAGCGGTTACATTCACAAATTACTGTTAGAAAAAAGGCACTAGAAAAGCCTTATCAGCAACAGGATAGAGGGTCACAAGTGTTTGCTGTTCTGCGTTCAGTCCTTGTTCTGTTGCCCCATCAGTGATCTACTATCATTAGCTATTCCACTATTACATGCCATTTCATTTAATTACCACCAATTAATGGAATTTTAATGAACACGCTGATTTGCATTCGCTCTCATCAATGTTTCCTACTTTTTTGTTTATTCCCAATTCTTGTCTTTTAATTTAATTTTTTTCCTTTTGGTTCATCTCCTTTCCAATCACGTCTGCCCTTAAGTACAGTAACATTTTACCATGAATTTTCAGAGCAGATGAGAAACTGGGGAATCTCCTATTCCTTAAACATTGAATTAATGTAAAAATTGACTGAAAAAATCTATGGGTTTAAAAAAGCCAGTCTGAAATCTAGAATATTTTTGTTGCAATCATAATTTGGAGCAAAGGATAAATGTTTGTTGTGTTTTTTACCATGGCAGCATAGATAGAAATTAGCCTGTACAGTTCTAGAGAGGAGAGAGTAATTTACCCAATGCAGCTTCTATTTCAGTGCTTGAATTTCAGTGTTAAAAGGGAAAAAAACTAACTGGAAATCAAACCAACAAAATTCCAAAGGGTGAGATTTTGAAGTAAAAATAAAGCATATACCTTGTTTAGTGTACTTGGTTTCTTCCTTCAGTTGTACATTAACTTCCTCTTACATGAAGAGCACTATATACCCATAAACACACACAGAGAGAGCACTTTTGTCATGGCCTCCCATCCCATCCAAAATTACAGAAAATGTAATGCAATGTAGTGTTTAAATGTATATATGGCAGAAAAATATACTTTTTACTATCTGGCTATGCTAAGGAAAAACATACACATCTCTCAACCCTTAATGCATCCAGAGATGAACAAGTCCAAGAGGAAAGAAAAGGCGTACCAACATCCAGGCAAGAAATTTTTGGAGAATAATTGAAGTATTTGGAACATTAGCTCAGTTTTCTGATTACTGTGAAGACAAAGAGGAATCTTTACCCAAAAGACCATCACAACAGGGATAAATATGGGGATTGAATGCCACCATATTTTGGGAAGGAAAAAAAATAGCCCAAAACCACACAATGGGTTATCCTTTCTGTAATAAGGAAACTTATACTTATGCAAAGACTTAGAAACAATGCACATCCATTCAAATTGTATTTATTTAATTACACTGTAATGCAAATAAGTTAGGTCCATATAAACTCCATTGTGTTGTATGTACAACCTATGTCATTAGCAAGCTGATCACGCCAGCTGGTGTAAGTGTCCGCCTCATCCTCTGGAATGTACGTATCTTCAGACACTTTCTCTGTCCATCGGCTGGTTCTAGAACAGCACCGCCACATCCTTCATCCCCAAAGTAGACTGAAAGGGGGGGGGGGAAAGGAAAGTCAGATTTGCAGCATGTTTTTCTTTCTAAATGGGTATTTGTACAACACATGTCTGGAGGAACAGGCCTGTAAATCCACAGAATAAATACTAGTCGCCAAAATACTGCAATAATGTCACCTTTAAAATAAAATTTAAGCCTACAGAGCACAAACACATGTGCAGAACAATTAGACCAAACACATGCTTCTGGTATCCATGTACATACACTCTGGTACCAAATACATTCTTTATGCTGTGCAGAAACACACTCAATGGACCAGGAAAAAATGTCTCAAACTGCTAAACGCAGAAACTGTCAGCAAACAACTCCAGCAACTTAGCTTTGAAGACAATAAAAGATTTTACTGAAATTGTAACATGATCTTGACACTCTTCCCCCCCCCCTATATTTTCTACTGTTAAGAAGTAGCTCCCTTGAATCATTGAACCCTAAAAGCAGGATTTCTATACATTGTAACTATGTGAAGTTAGAAGAGTTAATATATGACTTTGCAAACAATACAGTCCACGATACAGACCATCAATTACTTGTCTTAGGAATACCTGGTTCTGCACAATAACAAAAGTTAATTAAAAAAAAACCAGGAAAGTCACACTTTCTTCAAAATGTAATTAGTTTGACCCATAGAAGCCAATAAAACTCAAGTACCACAAGAATTCAAGTATTACTAATGCCATGGCATTGCAGCACCAGCAACCAGTCCCACAAGAAAGAGGCAACACGCGCGAATGCACTTTGCTTCATTACAATAACCAATATTGAAGGATACAGCCCTTTATTTCATGCAGTGTTACTATCATATTTGCAAAGGCAGAAGAATGGGGTTTAATTTCATGAAAGAAAGCTGAGAAGTTACTCCTCAGTACAGAGACTTGCATACACTAGCTCTACAACAGCTCAGGAGGGCAGCTTCCACTCAAAAGGTACAGGCAAAAGCCATGCAAGATTTCACAGAAAGCTCTCCCCCATCCCCCCTCCACAAGGACTTTTTTTTTTTGCTGTCATCTCCATTGGATTTTTTAAAGAAATAAGAACGACAGCCAGCTATGCTTTCACCCAAACAACTAAAACCAATGGATGAAAGCAACCTTCACAACTGTTTCCATCCAGAGATAACACCCAAAATGGTAACTATCAGCGTCGGGTTGGTACGTACATTTAGAACCAATACCTACCTCCAGATAGTTGGCTCAGGCATCCCAGGATCTGCACCTCTCTTAAAACCTGAAGTGAAAGATACATTACACATATATGTTTACAAATATGTATGTGCAGATTCCCATACAGTTAAATCGCTATCAGATTATTCCAGCCCATTAAACTGCAATAAAACAGAGAACTGTGATTCATGAAGTTTTGTACTAACCTGAATAAAAACCAAACACTCTCATCAGGGTTAGAAAACAGTCAAAATAAATACAACTGCACACAGTGTCTTTTTTGTTTTGTTTTCTGCTTGCTGTTTTTTAAAAATTCTTACCTTCATCTTCATCTAACTTAAAATTCACAGACAACTAGCTGTGTAAGATGAAGTTATCCACCCTGAAGATCAAAACATACATACAATTTTAAATGGTGTTCAGAAAGCAACCTCACAAGGTAGTACCAACAGTGACACCTGTAACTGGCATAAAGGAGCACCTTGAGTCCTAACAGGAAACGTTCTGCAATGACATCTGGTACAGAACTTCAAAGTAATAGTTCAATTAACAGTTCACTCAACTTAGGATAACAGAATTCTAATGTTAAATCATCCTAAAATCTTCTGTTTTTCTTACTGGCGCTTTTTGAAAAGCTACCTAGTACTAAAACTTGCAAAGAAACAAGACGTTTGTCAATCTACTAACACCCAAGAAAATGAAAAGGAAGTTAATTGTGAAGAGTTCCTCCCCAGCTAATGACTCAAATATCAATTCACTAAAGCAAATGTATGCTAGAGAAGCAATTGAAGCTTCAGTGTATGAAATATTTTTGCCTGCTGGACTGTTCTTGAAGTGAATCATGCAATTCGTGCACTGTTCAACACACTCTCCCCCACACTTGCTATCTAGAAATGGATGTTATATGGAAAATTATATTTTTTCCCTAATTTACAGAAAATACCTAATATCAGCTTGCCTGAAATACAGGCTATGAAGGTTAATGGAAAAACTTCCATTATCTTCAAAGAGCTAACCCAGTGCCCATGAAGTTAACTTTGTTGTGTGATTTGAGACTATTAAACATCCTGACCCACCTTCTTTGGTTGCCATACTGTCCAGCAAAATTGCTTTAAAATTCACACAGTTGTATGAGGAGTCACACTCTACGTGTGTCAATGTTTCTGGCTTTTTCCATCTGCAAGTACTTTTAAATTAGCATGCCAAGTTCAACAGAACTGTCCTCATCTAATTTCCCTACTTAAAACAGGGACGGCCACTTCAAAGCAAGTTTAAAAAATACAACAAAAATACCTGACCAATGACCTATAATTGCACAATCACATACTGGGCTCCCTCTTACTTCTCCCATCTTGACCTAGAAAGCTGTTCAGGCAAAGTTAAGAGCTGACCATTTCTGAAAGTTTCCTCACCTGTGATTAGTTTAGCATGCATTTCATATACAGAGGGGGGTCAATACAAAAATATACCTTAGATCAGTGACACCTGACAGCGTAGCCTCTTGCCCTTCCAATGCATCACGCCTTTCCCCCCAGATTCAAAATGTAACCCCAGTACAAAAGAGGGTCTTCCAATTCTACAGACTTTGAGTGCATGCCATCTCCAGACTCCAAATGCTTATGGCAAGCAAAGGTGGGACATGCACATCCCCCTCCCATCTGCTTACACTTAATGTCCTTTCATTAAAGCAGACAAATTTACAAGAAGGCAATGCAGGTGTGAAACAGCACACTCACTTTCTGGAAACATGAAGTTAAACTACTACAACTTAGTTTCTCACTGCTATGTAACAGAAATATACTAAGCACCCTAGTATTAGTGAAACTATAAAACAATGAGACAGCTTTATATGAGTTGAAGTAACTTATTTCATTTCCTCTAGTGTCTCTCAGAACAAAGAACATCTTTCCCATATTTGTAGATACTGCCATAAAAGTAAAATAAAAAAAAAAAAAAAACCACCTAGCAAGAGCAAAATTAGGTCACAAAACACTGCTGAAATTCTCACCCCAAAATTATCCATTTAAAATAACTGATAAACTAAAAATGGAAGTGTGATTAAACTTTAAATCTAATACTGCCAGTTAGTTTTTTCTACAGTATTTGAAGTGACCTCTTTTACCTGTAGTTGTTAAAGCACTTACACGTAACCGGTGAAGAGATTAACTTTCCTCCAATTGTTATCTACCATGTGAACAATCAAAGCCTTTCAAATTGGACACTGCATTACCCTCAATTAATTAAAGCAGCCTATCTGCTTTGACTGTGAACACATCAAGCACCCAACCCTCCTCGTTTGCACTCAAAGCAGAGGTGCCTGCCTGATTTAGATGATTTTCCCCAAAGGCCCAGAGTCGGGGCAGAAAGTAAGCCAGACGAACTGCAGGAATCAGCCTTCCTGGGACCCCAAAAACAAGTAAACAAGTATGCCAGGCCTACTGCACACATGTGTATCTTAAGTAGGTCAGGCTTTTTAACAAGGACAGCTGATGGCCCACAGCCCAAACCCAGCAGGAAAACTATCATGTGGCAGTGATGCCCAGCCAGCCCCATGACAGGAGCTAGCAAAGAACTGGGCACTAGGCACGACATCAAGGCATCGCCTGAATGTTCCACAGGAGCCATGCCATTTTGGGAGCCGACACCTAGCTGCAAATTCAACCTCAGATAGAGGTTGGCAACCCCCTCGGCACCAGTAAGAAGAGCTCCTGGCTGTGGGCAGCTTTCTCCTCACAAATTAACTCCCTACTGCAAGAAACACACATTCTCAATAAAGCCGTCAGACACTGAACGCAGGATTTAACCGTTCGCCGTTACGCTCAGCCCGCTCCCCTGAAGTACCCGACCCGGTCCTCCCTCGCTGGGCATGCAGGCCCAACGCGCCCTCCCAGGGCGGCAACAGCGTCCGGGAAGAGAAAGGGACAGAAAAAAAACTTTTTAAAGGGGAAAAAAACCCCCAGATAACTAACAAAAACCCAACTACCTCGCAGCTCACTTAAGGGCAAGCCCTCACCCCTTATCCGGCAGGTGCCCACAGGCCGCCACACTGGGCCCAGGACCAGGCCCCTAAGCGCTCCCCCGTCCGCGCATGCGCACGAAGGGGAAGTGAGGGGGGGGTGGAGGGGTAGGGCCCGGTGGCGGCGGAGCACCCCTGCCCCGCGCACGTTCCCTTTCCCGAGCACAGCGCGCGCGGTCCGTAACGGCCAGTAACAGGCAGTAACGGCCCGGGCAGGCAGCGCGCGCCGCCAGCCGCCCCCACCTCAGCAAGCCCCCTCCTCCGCCCCGCCGTGCGGCCGGTCCCCCTGTCCCCACTGACCCAGGTAGAGCACGACGGGGATGAAGCCCCAGCGGATGGCGAACTGGCCGCCCTTGAAGAGCTGCTGTAGCCGCTGCTTGGCCTCCTTGCTAAGCTTCGGCATGCCGGCGGCAGGGCAGAGAGGAGGAAGAGGAGGAGGAGGAGGAGCCCAGCCACCCTCGTAACCCTGCGCTAGCGGCAAGAGGCGGGACTCCATCACCGCCGCGTCGCGGGGAGGAGACAGGCCGGTGCGGGGCGGTTCTTCCCTGGGAAGGGCAAGAAAATGGCGGCCGTAGGGAACCTGGCGCTCTTCCTCGTTCTACTGCGCATGCGCAATACGGCAGCGCGCTGCCGCCTCGGGCCCAGCCGGGTATGACCGGCCGCGGCCTGTCCGCTGGACAAGGCCAGGGTGACCGGCCAAGGTCAGTCTGCTTTTCGAGGATGAGGGGGACAAAAGCTGTGGGGTTTCTTCCTCTACCTCTAGGTCCTGCATTTATTTAATTAGGGGCTTTTTGACCTTTTTTTTTTTTNCGGAGCTCTCAAGGTACTCGCACACTTTGCTCGCCGGCTCTGGAGGCTAAGAGAAAGTGCCTTTTGGTAAGTGGGAGGTAGAGGTGAAGCGATAAGTAAAACGTTTCTCGGTGAAATTGGTAAACGCCTCACTGCCTTTGCTACCGGACTGTGCGGTGCGTTCGGTCTGTAGAAGCGTGGAGTTTTGGGAGTGAAAGCTTGACTAGAAATAATAATGGGGAGAGATGTTCTGGGTTCAGACCTAATATCTAAAAAATGTCAGTACAGTGCTTGGGGCTTGTTGTCCTTAAAAACTTAGAGCCTGGATTAAGTACTGAGGCACTTTCTTTCCTAACTAATAAACGAGTGGCCTTCACAAAAACCCCTTGCAGCACCCTAAACACCAAGCTGTTTGTTTAACACCACTACTTACGAGACATCTTGCTGCATGATGTCTATGCCATTGACTCACCCTGTTATGTCATATCCATACCACATTTTCATTATTTCTCAGGCAGTCTGTTACCTGTTGCTGTAACACCAGATCCAGGTCTTCAGGGTCCCAGTATTACTAATGTGGCTGCAGTATTTAACATTGGCAATCTGTATCATGTCTGCTAACTGTATCAAACTTCTGTCATAGGTTGGAGGGAATTTAATTGCATATTGAAACTCTGAAAAAAGTTTTTAGAAATCACTATTTGTGACTGTGCAGAAATCTACTCAGTTTTGTTCATAGTCACGATTTACTGACCAGTCACAGTTAAGGTTCTGCATGTTATCTATTGCTTTGCCTAAGGCAATTACTTGAAGTTCTGTAGCCATTTTTTTTGCACTAAGAATACAACAGGTCAGTGCTTTTAGATCCACGAAAGAATTCAGGGCTGTAATAAATAACACTTATACAAATACCTCATTTCTTCTTCCAGTATGTGGATACCTTTACTGCCATTCTGAGATGATCAAAATATGAGCTTGCTCCTTGCTTTCTGGGTATGGACAGCTAGCAAACTTCAAGCCTCATGAGGGATTCTGGCAGCCCACAGCTTGCTTTTGCCGTGATCTACCCTTACTCAAAATGTGGAGGATAAAAAGAGTATTTTGGTGATGCGGTGGTGGCAAAAATGTAGTGTCATGTTGCAGAATGCACACACAGCCTCACACAAACCAGTCCCTATGTACTGTGCTTCCTTATGCATTAAACATGTTGATGGGATGTATCGGTATTTCTGGTCATGTGACTGACGCTATTTAATGACAGCTAACATGTAAAGCTGAGGCTTAGAGTTTGTGAGTGGCTTCCTTATAAACTGAATAGCTTATCACTAAAGAAAGGTTAGGCACTAGAGCTGTAGAGTTTATCAGCAGATGAACATGGGTATGAAGCTTGGACTGTGAGCCTGCACCTTTCCCAAAAGCATATGCTTTCACAACAAGTAGCACATGTAGTGCAAGAGGTGTATTCATTTGTCAGTAATGGCTTGTCATACTCAGAAAAACTCAAACCAATGAACCTTTTCTGACCCTTGGAGAGGAAGAGAAGAGGTTGCTGCAGGAACCTATTTTCAGCAGTTTTTATTAAAACAGTTTTCCTTTGTAGAGGAGACCAAATCAGATCTGTTTCTACAATGTTACTACAATGTTCTACTGTTACAGCTTGTTCTTTCTAAACATGGAAAACCAACTGTTCATTACAGCACACAGTTTGTTGATAATCACTTCCAAAATATTGCAGTAAAATGTGGCCAGCTGTATTGGAATTAAATTCACAAGGTATTTTCCTTAAACTTCTTGTAATTCTAGTGTGAGTGAGATTCAGAGGTTTGAATGTACTAAACAACTGATCAATATGGTTAAACAGGTCCGTCTCCTTTGAGTATAAATTGGTCACATGTGATACAGTATATTCTTATTGTGGGTGTTCTTGAGACAGGGTGTTCACAAGTGGCACATGTACCAGCTGCTTCTCTTCTTTCCTTCAAACATCAAGTCAAGGAATAATTTTCAGAGTGCAGAACCGTTCCTTGATAGCTCTCATTTCTCACATCTGCTAATTCTGATGTTTGGCTAAAAGCTTGGAAGTTATTTCATTTATTCCCTTATTTAAGCCAGGAGATTAACAGCAAGAAAGTTAATGTTTCTTTGCCACAGTTTTCTCGCAAAGTCAGTGGTGTGGCCTAGAGCAGCCCAAGTGCATGTGTTCTGTATGCAAATGAAACAAAGCTGATTCTGTATATCTAAGGGTCTCAATTTATACGGTGTTACAGACTGAAGCTGAGAAAGGGTGTCTGTAAACTAAGAACAGTGCCTGGAGACTTCCTCCAGTTTTCTGATGGAAGAGCACTTCTTCCATCATAACTCGTATCCAGAGTCTCATGCTGTTCAAAGTATCATGTTTGCATTAAAAAGAAACCAACCCAACCCCCCAAAAAGCCTTACCAAACAAAAACAAACACACAAACAAAACCCCAAACAACACAAAAAACCACAACGTGCCAACAGTGAAGGTTTGGTACTGACTCCAGGAGTTTTCTGTGACTGTATGTGGCTCCTGTTGCACCGAGGCTATTAGAGGGTCTAAGAGCTCTTTGGTGAGCTATTGACTCAGCCAAAGGGTAGAAGAGAGAGCATCAATAGTCTTCCCTGCAAGTTCAAGCTGGTGGGACATCAATAATAAAATAATTGTAATATTGAAAATTGGCCCCTAAAATCAAAGATACCTACACTTGGGTGTGAAACAATGAGCTGTTTTCAAGGGAAAAGAAGTAATACTCAAAGAAATCGGTACTGTAATAAATTGATGGAGGCAGCTTTGCCTGGGGAAAACAAAAGCAGGATGTGGTACTAGTTCAAGTTTAGAATTTATTGTGCTTCCATGAAGGATTTTGGTTTTACTTTATTTTTTTTTTCTTATGGCTGATAATGGAGAAAAAACCGCTTGGAACACTGTATCCACTAAATTAGAAAAATGAGCCCAAATTGCTGGAGCGGCAAAAGAAAACTAGTAATATGATACGTGTTTAAAGTTTTTTCTTACAAAAAACCTCTTTGAATTTCTTTTGCCTCATAGTTCACATGATCAGCAACAACAATAAAATCAGAAACAAAATGCAGAGGTTTTAACTGGGACAACAGGAATGTGAATCCCTACTGGTTTATTAGCTTGATTAGCAGTGATTCCACAAGTGCAGTGTTTTCATAGCATATAAATACCACTAGCACTGGTAAACCAGACAAATGTTTCCAGGGTTTATGAGTAAAGGTGAAAAAATTATATTCTTATAGACATGACTGAATCACTTAAGTGTCAGTCTGCCTCAGGGAAATAATCAAGATAATGTAAATCCATGCAACAATGCATACAACTAAGTCTGGAGAAAGAGGCAAAGAGNTCACTCAGTCTGGTAGCTTTAGTCTTTGTTTTTCGGTGCAAAAGATATATTTCAGCTTAAAGAACTCCAGACCTCTAAAGCTTTATCTCAAGATAATGTAAAACCATGCAACAATGCATACAACTCAAAGTCTGGAGAAAGAGGCAAAGAGAAGTGACACATCAAAGTTTGTGAAAAATCACTGTAAACCCTCCATAGGAAATCCCTGCAGACTTCCATCATGCACTTACCACTCTCGCTTCTGAGATTCCCCCTTGAGTTTACTGTCAAGAAACTGTGTTAAATTCATCTGCTTGGGAATAAAGTTGGAGTTTGACTCTGTTTAGGAAGAACTTACATTTCAAAGAACTACAGTAGATATTTCCTACTCGAGGATTATGCTGTAAATCAGTACAAATAATACAAGACCATAAGCAAGAGGTGTTTAACAGATTTCCATTACAGGCTGAATCTTTATGCCGTCAGTAGAAACAGTAGTAGATTATGACTAGACATTCTATTTCACTTTATCGTTACGATTTAACTTTCTAGTTTTATTGCACCCTAGTAATGATGGTCCTTTTCAGTATTTCCATTCATTTAGTCTAATAAACCCCAGCTATTCTGGTTTGGGAAACGTTCCTTGTCATTTCGCAGAGACAAATAGAAGTGGAAAGCACTACAGTCAAAATAAAAAAGGACTAAAGCCAGCTGATTATGTTGTGGGAAATGTCAGAATTCTAAAATACCTTTCTCTTGAATGTTGTTAAGAGGTGTTACTTGGAGGTGAATATGTTTGAGTTTTTGCATGTAGCATACTTTCAGAACATACTAGTAATGTGTAGTAATGCATATAAAATGCATATAATGCATAGGAATAAAAGTTCTGTCCAGAGCAGAATCTCTTTCATGTGAATTTCTGTGTAATACTTCTTGGCAGTACTCTGGTCACTGGCTGATAGAGGATATTTCCAAGAATAGTGGTATTGTCAGATGCCTAGCTAGAAAATTAGTAAAATGATTAGGGTGGTAGGAACAAAAAGCAAAATGTAGTAGTGTTTTATATGCAATACTAAAACTATACAACTTGTTTCTTTAAAACTAAAACAAAACTGAATGATACTATGGAGTTGAGTGCAAACACAGTAATAGTTTTGTTTTTTTTCGTTGCAGCTCCTGGGCCCAGTGAAGGAGAAAGAGCAGTCTGAGGTGAGACAGCATTCAACAGAACCCCATCAAATGCTTTTAGAGACCTTCGATAAGAACTGTTGTTGTGCTTGAAAATTGAATATTACCTCTGCAGAACTTCACTGTTCTTTGAAACCTGACTTTCCCATTCTCCTCATCTTCATTTAATAACGAAAACAAAATGTTATGTTTAAAGGTAGTTCTACCTTTTACCATAAGTTGTTCCTTTACCAACACAATAGGTCTTAAACACATGGGTTTATGATTGCATGGATTTCTTGGCCGAGGATGAAAACAGTAATCTGATTCCTTACATACTTTCAATGATACGCAAAAATCTGATGGATTAAAGGATTTTCTGAGGCCAAAACTAATATCCATATTTACTCATTCTTTGTTTTTAAATTAAGCATCTGGTTTTTAGCATCTGAGCAGTGAAGGTTTCAGTAGCTCTAGAAGGATTTTCCTCTAAAGATGTTTGAATGTAAATGTTTTATGTGTCAACAAATCTCAACTAGATTTTTGTTGCTGAAGAACATGTTGTTATAACAGTACACATTTAGAAAGATCTTAAAGGACTTAAAAGATGCTTGGTTTAGGCAAATTTTTACTGTGTTCAAAGAAGATGAGGAAAACAGTGAATGTATTCTAATTTCTAAAACAGCCCTTGCTCTCAGTATACTTTCTTTTATACCAATTCTGACCTTAGTACATTATGTTAAGGCAAGGCAATCATTAAAATGAAAATTTAAGTCTTTGCAGTCAGTTTGCAGCGTTGCACATGAAAATGAAATATTTCTCTTTGACACAGAACATAGAATTAGAGCACATGAAAGATAAGACTTGTAATTAAAACTCATATTCTGTTTCCTCTCTTCAGGCAGCATTTGTTGTAAAAGCCTTTCTTAGCATCCGTCTACAAAAAATAAACATGCTGCTGAAACAAATTTTCCTGACAAAGATTTGAAAACCATAACTGATTGATGCACAACATTGGCTTCGCTGACTTGCAGTAGTGCTTCTGGATGCACTCTTTCAGATTTTACAAGATAAATATATACCACAACAAGAAGCTACTAATTATCTCCTGGCTATAAGCAAAGAGAAAACTAGTAGTAAAGGAAAGAGAAGGACCTCTGAGTTTAAATATGCCAGGTGAACGTAGAACAGGTCTGTGAGGCTTTTCAGCTTGATCACATCCTCCAGTGCACAAGGGTACAGATTTTATATTCCAGATACAAATGTCACCTTGGGCCTGGAATCATGCCAGATGAACTTAAGTGAGTAAGTATAACTAAGATAGCTTCCCTCCCTTTCCCCCGTTACCTTCCTGCTTTATATATGCAACGGACAATGAGTCCTGAGTTAAAAGATGGATCAATTGCATGTGGGAATTGTGAAGGAAAGTTTGTTTTCTAAAATAAACAGAGTAATAAAAGTTCTTCTCCATTCCTTTCACATTTTAGGGGGAAAGATGACTGCTAGTGACAGAGGACTAGACTAGACTGTTAGTGGTCTCTTTTAGGACATCAACACTTGACTAGTACCAATAGCACTACATATTGTAATTGCTAATTGTATCACAGCACAATTATTATCTGTAGTTTTTCTATTAGATATCTTTAAAACTACATGCAGAATGTGATTTTCCCATGTTGTATATTAGTCCCAGCAACTGAAGTGGATGATAGGCTGGTGGGTTTTTGAAAACCCGAAGAGGAAGAATCTGCCTAGATGGGACTTTTAAAAGAAGTTTAGAAATTATTTAACTACCATTAAAAAAAATAAATGCTGACTAAAGGTCACAATTAATAAATTGTACCAGCCTCTATTAATTTAGTTCCTTTAGTTCATTACAGAAAGACGCTATTGATCCAAAATTTATTAGCAGTGCTTCATTAAGCCAGCGGAGGGCAGACTTGAATTGGAAACTATTTTTGCTACTTCAGTTACTTGAACTTAAAATACCAGAAAGTCCCTCGAGCTCAAAGCTGATGACAATCTCATCAGTTCTCTACTATTCTAATTACACTTGTGCTGAATAAAAGCTTCTTCACGATAGCTGTTTGACAAAATGAGTGTTTTGCTATGTCACAGTGAGAATAGCAAGTGTTTAAATAAAGATGCTAATATGAAAGTGGGTAAGTCAGGGTATTAGCAGCTGTGTGTTACTCACAGGGGAAAATCCACACTGCTTAATAACTAACCATGTATATCTTAAAATGGGTTTGAAAAGCTAGTGAATATCATCACCCTCCTTTTACAGCTGAAGCAGCTAAGCAATAGAATGGTAGCCTTCCAAGCTGCCCATCCAGGTGACCTACAGAAGCAAGAACAAAATCCAGATTTCTGAGATCTGGTCCAGTGGCTGAGCATATCTTTTGCACAAATATCCTGTCTAACTCTTGCAAACGTTATGGAAAGGATTACTGGCAGCCCAAATCGCTGAGGATCTTAACAGTGATGAAACAGGCAGCCAACCTGATAGGCAGGTTGTGGCTTTTAAGAAAACTATTCTCCTCAAGAGGAGGGATGGCGATCAGATCAGATGGCTTAAGTTCTGCTTTAATAGTAATTTGTTATTGAAACAAGTGCTCTGCATTTTTATGTATATTTGTCAATCTTTAAGTTAGGTTGTCCTCTTTCCGAGGAATGAAGAGCCTTTCTATGTAGACCTTTAAAGCCAAGGAATATATTGTTCAAAAAGTCCGTTTCCATACAGGTGAAGCATTAAGATGCTAGTAGACTGTTCCTCCCTCCCCTTCACCTTTAATTAAGGGAGTTTCAAATTATGAGCCCTACAATAGGCTTCCCATTAACTCACCAAGCCCACCCTATTTACCTGTGATCAATAACATTTGTGGGATTAGTGTGACTATCCCATTGTCTTTGTGTGCTTAGGAGGTCATTAGCCATTGTAACAGCTTTTTAAATTATAAAAAAAACCACTTTTTTATTATTTATAAGCCTTGATGTAAACTGTTCTTTCCGTTTCTAGAGAAGACTGGAGGCATGCTGTTACAAAGCTTGCCATTTCTAAGATATAAGATATACCACGGGACATTTGGTGCTGCATATTGAAGACTCCATTTGTAGAATGAAGGAGCACATTGCACAATGCATGGTTTTTTCTTACTGCTAATTTGCAGTGGACATTTGTTGATGGTGGGAATTAGTCATCGGTTTATATGACTCCAATGAAAAGGACCGCACTGAAGATTATAAATGAGAATGTGGATGAGTGGGCACTTACAGTTTGGACTCAAATACTGGATAACCTATTACTGTGTCATTCATTTTTGGTATATTTCCAGACAAATCATGCTAAAATAGGAGTCAGAAATATCTGGCAGTGGCTTAAAGTAAATTAATACAATGTGGGAATTATTCCAAAACTTATTACTGTAAATTCAAGCAACGAATTCCAGGTCAACCTGCAAAGAACCTTTCCTTTAGCCTGTTACTACCTTTTAAGCTATATTTGAGATTTTCTTAGTACTGTGTAAAAGCTTGTAAGTACAGAGTACAAGAGTCCAGTTTGAATTCCTTTAAGATTCTTGATTATTTGTCCTTGTACTTTACAGTTTTACACCTCACAGAGCTGACATCTCCAAAACACTTTCTGTAAGAGGTCTGAGAACACGATTACCTGAAAGGAGAAAAAGTATTTTATCTTCTGCAGAAGGCAGAAGTTCTCCTCTTCTCAAAATAACCGCTAATTGAAGTAATTTATTTACAGACTAATTTTATAGTAAACCACTGTGTCCCTTAGCTCAAGAAGAAGCAGGAAAGATAATGATTCAATTAACTAAAACTGCTGCTTTGTGACTTGTTGTTCCCTGCTTTAATTCATCCCAAATTACACATAGCTACCTATAAATTAAACAAAAAAAATTTCATACTCCCATGGAAAATGCTATGATTTTAGGAAGGATACATATAATATACCATATTTTCAGTCTAATATTAAACCTTAATTTCATTGTAGCAACAATACCCTCCAGAATGTTTTAGATTCGCGGTATTTGGGAGGGAAGGGGCTTAGCTCTCTGGTTTAATCCCATCTCTCAGTCTCTTGCAACAGTACTAACGTGTTCTTCATTTGCAGTGCAGAGGTACAATATCCTGGAAGAGCCAGCACGTTCTCCAGCGAGAGAGCAAAGGTGTGTGTTCACGGGAAGGACAACATCCATCTGCCACCCAGATAAACCTAAGCCTGTCTTCCCATTTTATAGGTGGCTTCTTTTACCTGTTGCTCCATGGTAAGAAACAAAACTGTCCGTGGCAGGATACCCTGTATATGAAATTCACAGATAAATCTGCTCTACCCTGTTGAAGGTTTTTTGACAGATAACGTGTAAGCTGGAAACATAAAAATAATGTATAAATAGAAAAAGTGTTGATAAAGCAATGATGTAAAAGAAGGTATATATGAAAATTACTGTTAAAAATGCTCTGAATATGGGGAAAAAAATGAGAGGAGGGTTCCACCATGGACATTATATCTGTCCGATAGATGGAGCTAAAGGAGAGTTTTACATTGTTATTGTTACCTGTATAACTGATTATGTCTTTCAGTTAAAACCATTAATCATTATTAAGGGAAAATAAGCCTGAACTTTTGGAAGCATGGCAAGTTTTCCTCCCATAAGCTGCACAGGTTTACAGCTCTACCTCCATAATGACATTTTCTTACACTAATGGTGTATATTATTCTCTTTTGTTTGTACCCAACTTTCCCTCTTATTTATAATATATACATGTGGAATAGTAAAAGAAAAAAAAAAAGCTATTTAAGAGCAGTTAAGGTATTACTACCTCAGAAGAATGTCGTTGCTATGGACAGTTGTGTTTATTCTGCTGAGCAGGTATAGAGGGACTTGCAGATAATGCAAAATAGCTGTCCTAGAGCAGTAGCTATTGCTCTGGGCAGATTGACCAAAGGCCTCTTTGCTGTATCTCTTTGCACAGAAACAAATGGTTAGATACATACACTGTCTGAATGAAGACCATGACATTGTTGTGTGCCTATGACAAAACATAACCTAGTATTTTATTGGCAACGTATACTTAGCTTTGGATTTTGAAAAAGAAATTTGAATATGCCAAGTATAAAGCTTGTACAATATCAGTTACTCTTGAGTTTTAATGACAGTGAAAAGTTAATTCTACATCTATAAAAATTAAAGCCTGCACTTTGATTTGTGCTGAAGGGTCCTTCTCCCTTTAAGTAAACTAAGCATGTTTATACTTACTGTCACAAGTAGCAGAAAAACACCAAGAATTGCTTCCATGTTTAGAATTTTGTGGGGCCTACTGCCTGGGAGCAGACTCCACTCAAATTGTCTGCAACTACTAATGGCTAATCTTGTTCTTGACATGCTTCAGCCCCCAACAGTCTGCTCCAACTTCTGTTGCATCTTCTGGGAATCTGTGTATAGCAATTTCTTTACCTCCCCAGTTGGCTCCAAGCCAGAAATACATCCATCTGCACAACTGCTTCTTAACCTTGTGCACACTGGGGTTTTCTTTATTTTTATTTTTTCTTTCTGCTTCTCTGGGTGTTGTATGTTTTTATAGGAAATCTAGTACTTACAGAGATTTCTATGTAATAAACCAGTGATTACAGTGCATTTTCTAAACTACTGTTGGCTTTGCTTTAAGTGCACTCATTAAAATTATTTCTCCATGGTCATTTTATGGGCATCTTACTGTAACACAGGAATCCTAAACATTAATGCATTTAATCAGCTTTCTTGTAAGGTCATATTCTTCCTACTCAAGTAGGGCATAAGGCCCAGTTTACAGAGGAGGGCTTCAGCGTTTGCAGTGTAGCCAGCACTTCTGAAGGCTGAAGGGATTAACAGAATGGACTGTTCTGTTAGCACAAAAAACCATTCCCAGCAGTAAAATTAAGGAACTGCTCTGTCTATGTCAAGGCCAAAGACCTGCACTTGCCAGAGGCTTCGCTGCCAGAGACCAGCCACACCACCACCAACTGGTCAGCAAAAGACCCAGCATCCTGAGGCCCAGCCAGGAGGATGTTAGTGAGGCTACAGCATCAGATACACCAAGTAAAATGTCTTAAGTCCAGAGCAATCTCAAAATGACCTTCTCTGGAACGCCTCTAGATTTACAGAGCTCAGGAGCAGGATTTCACTCCGTATTTGTTCACTTCACAATTAATGCTAGAAGGCTTGCAAAGCTTCTGCCTTGGTAGATACTGGGCACGTAGTTTATCTCAAACCAAAAGATGAGCCCCGGGGAGGAGAAAAGCCTGGTTTCCTAAGAACCATCTCTGCCAGCTGATAAACAGGGTAGGTGACCCGAGGGACACGCTCCTCTCAGTCACGCTGCCTACCCAGAGTTGTTAGAGGCAGATGACCTGACTACAAGGGACCACAAGAGGTCTAGACCAGGCTGTGGTGACTACAAAAGCTGCTCCCCTGGTGGTACTCAGGACCTCCCATGCTACATCTGATCCCTCACAGCCAACCACAACAACTCTTTGATTTGCCAGGCAAGACAGGTCATAGCAGCCCAGCACAAAGAATAATCCACTTTCTAGATCATCTCCAAGAATAAAGAGTCTTACTTCAGGCATTACTAAATTACACAGACCCAAAATTACACTGTTGGAGTTTAATTACATTGTGAGAGCAGCCAAGTGCCAGATGCTGACAGTAATTCAGCCACACCACGTGCGCTCGGTCTCAGTGCTGTGCAAGCCTGCAGCATCCCTGGTAGGCAGCAAGGCAATAACCAGGGGCTGGAAGGAAGAGGTACATGAGCCACTGCCAAAATGTGAAGGAGCTGTCATCCAGCTGTACAACACCTCTGTTTGGAAGCCATCACCAAAGTGTTTTCATTAGCAAATAAACACGTTCATTGGACAAACCCTATCACCATGCTGAAAAGCCCCATGAACCTACCTGCATAGAAGTGGATGCAAAGCAGCCAGCCCAGGCATCACTTGCAGATGAAGGGCAAACTGTCAGATCTCCAAGAACATGAGACATGTGCTGAGGAAAAGGTTTGGAGTGTTAGTCTAGCCACAGAGGAAAGGAGTGCTCTATCACCTGCTGACAGGTTAAGTACAGTTTTGAATAACGAATTGCAAGAGATAAATCTGAGGGAAGCTAACTGAAAGGTGGGCACCCCTAGCAATTGTCTTGTGAAGTTTATGTGAAGCAGCACTACAAAAAAAAAGTCACGGGCAGATCTTTGACCCTGAGGGCCAGAATTCAGCTACGTACACAGACACCTTTGGGAGCCGACAAGAGTGGGCAGGAGATGGAACAGGGCATTATTTCCTTTATGTATTGAAGACAGGGGCACAATGGAGAAGACACATACTAATCTTCCTGACATATTTTTCCTTGTAAAAGTCCCATTTTGGAACAAAGCATTTCAAAGTGATGGCACTTCTATGTAAGAGAAGTTCCTGCTCCCACCCAGCCCTGTACAGGGGTGGGTGTTTCTAAGATTCTGAGGTCATAATTAGACCTGTCAAGTGAAATACGAAACATCAGAAAAGCACAGTGCTGCTCAGCAGCAACACCCTTTTTCCTGGTCAGGCCAGTGAGAAGAAACTGCAATTACGGAATAGATGTCTTGACATCGTAACCATAAAATATGTTTTAATTAGTGGGATCAGTTCCCTTCCTCCAGAGCCAGGTTTGCACTACAGTCAGAAACTGCGGTTCGCTCTCACTCACCTGAGGATAACTGAGTTTCTGTTAACACAGAGGGCAAGAAAGAAGTTTGATAAACACTGCTAGAAGACTGTTACCTGAAATCAGGTGGTCTGTTATGAGACAAGAAGGAATAAATTCCTTTTACCTCAAGCCATAACACTGTGACATCAGTGTAGGTGGTGCCATCATGTCTTGCTTTTGTGTTTAACCTCTTCATCCGGGATATTCCATTTCCCTCCTTCACAGGAACCACAAACAGCAGTTGTTCCTTATGCAGAAGGACTCCTTATTTCCTTGTTCCCAGTCACTGCAATTTCCAAGTAAGTCTACAAACAAAGTGGAGGCAGCCACCACTAACCCAAGAGCAGCCTCAGGAAGAGCTTACACTCCTCTAATCCTGGGAAAGAGACACACGTTGCAAAATACCATCTGAGTAAAAGGGAAAAGGGAAAATGGTATTTTTGTTTATGCCTGACAAAGCAGACTCATTCCATAACTACACAAATGCAGCAAGTGGGATGTATGAATACTTACATTTTCAGTTCAAATACCAACGTTTCTGGGCATGCTGCCCCGAACAGCCTGCTGTTTGAGTAGATACCAGCTCTTGGATAGATTTTTCTGCTTTCAGAAATTACATCCATCCTGGCCTTTTGGAGCAGAGAGCCCCAGAGCGACACCCGTCGGGCCCCTGTTCATGTCCTCCTATGAGGGACAAGGTGAGGGGGAACAACCCAAGGCCAAGAGCAGCCAAATTAGAGAGGGAATACATGACTGATACACCTTTTGAGCAGCCACCATGTGACTGAGAGTTCCAGAGGTGCTGCAGGACGAGCTCAGAGCTCTCATGTTCAAAGCTCTGGTTCCACAAGGTATCCCAATGGTGGCCTGAAAAAAGCACCAACGAAACCAAATTTGAAAGCCATTGAGTTTCAGGTAACAATCTGTATGGAAGAGGTGATTAGTTATGAAACTGTGTACTCAAAGAAGGAAAGGAAAGGTAAGTGCAATAAAAAGCACCCAATCTGAGACAAAAGTAATGTCTTCAGTGAGACTCTGATTTATTGAAATGAGGTTAATTTTGTGCTGTCCTTTTGGAGCAAACCTTTCTGGCTGCAGCCATCATGAGGAGAATGGGGCATCAAGAATGGGCAAAGCATTAATTATCCTTTGATTTTCCATCTGTGCTTACACTGAGTTCTCAGTACAAACATTTAGATGGGCATCTAACTCCCTGTTTGCCAGACACGGGTGGATAAATGAACATGTAAGTGGTGTGTTTGCTCCTCTGCTTGAAGGGAGCTGGACACTTTCTCGCCTCAGTCAACCTGTAAAGACTCAACTCCCCTTTTCAACAAGATGCCTCATATGTTACTTACCAGTTATTATTTAGTTAACAGGGAACAAAAATTACCAAACACACTGACTGCCATATGCACAGTCTAATAAACTGGCCTAATAATGGCTTTCCTGGCACCACAAAACATCATATTTTTTGCGTGATATCCAATATTGAGCTATCTGAAGCAGAATGGGAGATACGATTGATCTGTGTTGGAAAGCCCCTCCCTTTCACAATTAGCCTGGCTGGCTTCATTAAGCTCACTTCTCTGCCCAGCTCTATTGCCCTGCGTGCCAAACACATACTGTTACCGTCTGGGTTATCCTCACAGATAACGAGTGCTCATACCAGGGAAGTTAGTGGAATGTCTGGCAGCATATTCTAGTGTATATTCCTTACAGTCCTTTTTAACTATGCCAATAACTGTGGTCCCAGGCTCTGTTGCACCAAACAACTGGCCTCTTGGGTTTAAGGCTTTGTCTGCTTTCCCACACTCATTTGTGGCATCTGCATCTACACAGCCCCGTCCTCTGGCCTGAAAATTCATCAGGAGGGGTGAGGTAGAGGAGCAATTTCTATGGCACGCTCATGTGAAAACCACGTTTACTTTCTAGGCAGTATTTTACATCAGGCACCATTAAATAGAAAACAAAGATTTGAGAGAAGCAACCCTTTAGACAACTCTGCCTTTTCTTTTAGCGGGCAACCAAAGCTGCTGTAGATTAAAAGTAGCCAGTTTCTAGTTACGTGGAGACACTAGATCAGTTTGAGATAGCTCTGCTTACCTTCAAGAAGCCAACAGAAAAATTGGCCCAGGCAACATCTCTTTTCTCAGTAATTCTGTGCCCACTCGTAGGGGCTGTGTCTGCCACTTCATCTATTTCTTTTATATTTAAGTATATTTACAGTGAATAGCAATAGCGGAAAAAAGAATTCACGTATTAATAGGACACACTAAATGGATGTTAGATTCCAGTAGGGTGTTTGGCATAATTTTAACTCCTACATTGTTGAATGAAGATTGGTTTTATGCAATGCTGAAACCAGTCAGACTTCTGTAAGGCCTCTGGTGCAGGGGTACGACCGCTTTCAGCTCCACCAGCGCGGTGATCAATAACGTGACATATTACTGTTGTGCCAGAGCAAGTGACATCTGGCCACGTAGCTGCACATTATAATCAACCCCTGATTTACAGCGGAAAGAGGATAGACTGTTACATTCAATTAACTCGCCCTCCTTTCAGCTGACAGGCAGCTGAGTGCTGAACACTTAATATTCTTTTTTGCAAATTTCCTTCTCCGCAAGCATTCTAATTGCTGTAATTAGCACAGATCAACTGTGACAGCAAAACTATCATTTCATCTGTACAGTGCGGTAGCTTATAAAAAGTCAGGATTAACCAGTTTTATGGAGTAGCTAACCAGCATTTCTCTGTTCTCATACAGCTCCAGGAAGCTTTTTTTTTTTCAGATAATTCAGTCATCTTCTGTGTAACTCAACAGGAAAAGAAAATTTCCCCAAGAAATACAAGTTGGGATGAGTTCAGCTGATGACAGTCACACACTCACCCCTACAAAGAGGTAGAGCAGTATGTGAGAAGTGACACAAGGGTTCCACGTTGGCTGTTGAACGAGAGCAGGTCTTTTCTGTCATGCCTTTTCTTTTCCTATGAACTGTCTCTTAGTCTTTCGAAAATAGGCTGTTTGAACACCCTGAGCCTCCTCCTGGGGCTTTTTTCTGTTTTTCATATGACAGCCTGCTGTTATAGGTGCTCAGTGTTTTATTTGACTTGCTGTTCGGATTTGTCTGTCAGAATATAGCGGAGGTTAGAAGAGGTGACTGGCAAGGGCATGGGGAGCTCACACAAGCTAATAGCATACCCACTGAGTGGGTGTTGAGAGATTTGAGCATCTTCCTTCTGACTGCTGGAAGGACCCACAGAGTGACTTTGGGCCTGTAACCCTGCCGTGCTTCACATCATCTCTCCAGGTAACAAAAGATGCAAAGAAAATATTTAATGCAAGTATTTCCATAGAGCAGAGCACAACAAACTACAGGGAGTCTTCTATTACCTTTGCTTGAAGCCTCGAGGAAAGTAATCTGCTGTGGTAACTACAAGCTCAGAGGAGGTCAGCAGGTGACCCCGTGTGTCACTGGATTGTTCTTGGCACACGGAGTCCACTCTACTCAGACCACGTGGCGTGGTGTGTAAATGAACCCGCGGGGCTCACCCTGGTGCCCGCAGTGGGAATGATGAGCAGCTCAGGCTGTGCACTGCCCAGGACACCCCACCTTTCACTGTCAGTTCAGAGAAGCAGTTGTGACACTGACTGTAGGAATGTAACCCCACCTTCTGCTGTAGCCTTTGGATGTGCCTCGCTGTGTCCTTGTACTGACTGGCCATGGGGTGGCAATGCCAATCTTCTTGAAAACACTTAACAGTTGCTGGTCTCAGCCCCATTCCTGCTCCTCTGGCTTTGTGCTTTTTCCCTGGTTCTTTTTGTAGTTAATCTGTACATGTATTTTCATTCCCTTTGCAAAAGTCAAATTTGGTTTTGTTTCCTGGTAATTCAGTCCATGATTCCACTAGACCATACACTTTCTTCTTCTCCCCCTTCATTCAGTGTCTTACAGTTCAAGTACACATTTAAAGGGAATTCTCTTTCAATGCCAGCTTTCCATACAAGGTTTCTCCCTTTCTTAAGGTGCAGAGGGCTCTATACTTTAACTAAAGTTTCTTTGAGCTTTTGGGTTTGTTTTTTAAATAAACAAACTTCACTGTCCAGCCATCTTCATTTCTCAATTTGAAATAAAACATCCTTTTATTCAGCACCTATTTTTTATTGTCTGAAACAACAACAATGTTATTTTATATAACTGTCTTTTACTTGCACAGTGTAAGCCTTGCATAGTGTGGTACAATGAAGTCTCACAGAGCCCCAACTGAACTTGGTGTTTTACATCCCAGAAGGGTGCTCTCACCAGCCAAGTTCCCACATAGGGCTGATTTACTACTTCTCCCAGTTTCAGGAATCCACAACCCATCCATATGCAACAAAAAGATGTGTAATACCTGTAGCAGCAATGCCCTGTTGTTGGTTCAGGAACATTTTGTCTGTTAGGACTTCTGGAAGCAATAATGAGCTGTGATTGTTGATAGGATCAGTCCTCCCATCTATAGCAAGAAAATTTAAGTCTCTCCTAACGACAGTTTCTATTCTTAAAACCTATGTGGCAGAGCACAGCCATCAGTACTGCCCACAAGTGCTCTCCTAGTCCCACCTTCGGTTGTTTCAGCATTATCTTCCTGTATTTGTTCCTGTGGTAGCACCAGCACTTGGGTTCCTCTCAGAGGAGACAGAGGCACAAGTGTTAGATGGAGGGAAGGGGCAGAACACCGTGGCACAAACCCTTCCTGATGGGCAGACGCCGGCCCTCCCAGTCAGGTGGGAGCCATGGGAGAAGAGGTTTCCTCCAAAGCTCTCGGCTTTATGTCTCATTTTGTGCAGTTTCTTCACTCATTCAAAGCTGCCCACAGAGGGGGGCAGGGAGTAAGCGTATTTTGAACTGCTTTTAAAGCTTCTGCTTTAGCCTCCCATTCACCTCTTTTCCCACAGCTCGGTACAAAGTGCACTTTATACGACGTGTTCCTCCTTTCAAGCATGAAACAAAACTATCCCTCAGTACTTGTGCTGTACAGTGCCTGCTCTTATTGGAGTAGGAAGGAATAATTACAGGGATTCTGAATGTGGTACTGAATGTCAAGGCATATTAAAGCTCTTCAATATTTCAAGGTTGAATAAAGATTCTTCCAAGGTACTGCTTTTCTGCCTGAAATTAAATTACGGCATCAAACCCCTTATGAGTGGATCTACATGGTAACTGATTTTGGTGGCGTATTTAAGAAGTTACTCATCTCACCGTTACCAGAATGTGTCAAAACTCTTTGTGCTCACAAGGATCACAGTTCTTTTTTATTCAATCCTGCTCCTCGGGTACAAACCCACTGCCGTTCATCGGGAATGAGGCACACATAGCACACTGCAATACCTGTGTGTGTCCTGCAGGATCAGGGTGGATCATCCAGTGTGGGATCTTGGAGAAATCCATTGCTCGGTAATTTCTTCTTCAAGTTATTCGCCTGTAAGCACGTTTTATTTTGGGCAGTGATGTCAAAGCAGTGAACTAATCTGTTTAGAAGCTGGATTACAGCAGTTCAGGAAGATTTGAACACCTGAAACACATTCAGGTTCATGCTAGATTCAAGGACAGTGCTCTTATAGAGTGGCTTCCTACACTGGTAGCAGGAAGAAGTAAGATCTCATGGAGAACTAAAGAAGCTTAAAGTGATTAATTTGATGGAGTACACAAGGCAGTTGAGAAGCTCTTTTCCAGGCTGGGTAGTTAAGAACTGAGCCTCAGATCTGTCAGAGGATTCAGCTAGAGCTGAAAAAGCGTCATTCAGCAGTGAAGAAGCTCCAACAGCCTTGCTGCTATTCTACCTTTAAATTCAAAAGCTGCTAAAGCCATTACATACTTCTAAGTGGAATCTTGAAGCGAGAATGACAGAAACAGGATTGCTACAGAGAGATTTGTGCTCCAGTTCTTTCCTTCTTCCCTGCTTTAGGCATCTATAAGTGCAACTACTTTATGATTACTCACATAATCCAAAGAGGTGCAGGTTGAACCTTAACTCCCAGCACGTGTCCGCGTTATTTCAAGCTGATCTTTACATCCTGGCCAGCAGAACTCCTGAACCAGATCTTTTCTGCCCAGACATCTGCCTGGCTACAAGGCCTGTAGTAGAAATAGGGCAGCTGCTGACATTTGGAGCTCTGCTGAGGTGACTGATGCTACACTACAGCTGACTTTGGCTGTTACTTGGGAGATGTGTGGATTCAGTTCAGTAGGAAGCAGTAACAAGGCAGGAACATTCAGGATGAGGAGGAAGCGAGAGATGGGATGAAGGCTTTTGGGGTGTCAGAGAGTATCTCTCTCCCCGTCTCAGGATGTGCTGAACGAGTTTGACAGTGCCCCTTGTCCTTCTCCAGTCAACACAGGGAGAGCTGAAATTAGTAACTCAGCTAAATAGCAGTTGGATTGTTTTCTTCAATGGCTGAAATTAGGAATGTAGACCCCAATGAATGAACAAGTAAACAATCTGCTGGGGAATATCAATGCTGTTACTTTGCACAAGTCTTTCTGGTTTGTGATTGCTTATAGAAGATTTCTCAAACACCAACACTGTAGGGGTGAGACAGTCTGCTGAAAGCTGACATTAGGTGTGGCAGGGCTTGCACTCGATTCCAAAATGTTATTGTATATAATGTTATCCCAATTCAGTTATTCAATCCAAATTATTAGCAAAGCCTGAGCTGCAGGTTATTAATGATAAAAAAACCACAATGCATTTTAACAACAACAAAAAAAATCAAAAGAAAAAATACAAATATTGTGATTTTTTTTTCAAAGTTTTTTTTAAGGAATAAGTGCAAGATCCCTTTACCATTTATATTCAATTTACTCTGGGCAGATAATACCACAAGGAAAACACACCAGTGACAGTACAGCTTTTCAGTATCCAACTGCATTCATTTTAGATGGTGTCACAGGTCATTGCCATCAGTGCTGGGTCAAGTCATTGCCAGCTCCAATAGTCTCCCCGACACTTCTACAGCCTCCACACCTTGACTAGCTGAAGAGGGAACCATATATATGTGTATAAATGCATACACATACATATTAAGATATATATATGCGTGTGTTAAATGAGTCACTGTTCTGTTCCTGCGTTGATAGGAATCAAGATGATACTCAGATTTCCTGCACGAGCAAAGTATCTGTTCTGAGGAAGCACCGAGTGTTTGCTCGTTATTTTGGTTCACTATTTGTATTGCAGAAACTGCAGAAAAAAAATCACGTCCACACCAAGGACTTCCTGTGCCCCTACCTGACACTCCACTCCTTCCTTTGGTCTGCGTTGTGGAGGTCAAAGCTGATGTTTCCTCTCACCTTTTCAGAGACCTACCTTCTCGCCCCAGAAAAATCCACTGTCCTAGACCGAGAAACTCAGCACCACTCACTCTCCCAACCCACAGCTGCCAGCGTCAGTCAGCACCGAGGGGGAGAACAACCACCAGGTACCGTGTGGGTACGGTGTGACTCAGCCTGACTTCCACGAGTCTTTCCGCACCATTACATTTCAGTATTGTCCCAGCATATTGAGAGTAACAGATGATTAAACACAACCTCATTTCAAGAATCAAGTTAACGAAGCGAGGGCCGGGCAATGTAAAGGCTTGTTTCACAAAGGTTTCTGGAGCCACGGTGACATTTTCCCCACTATTCTGAATTAGCAGGTGTATTTACTCCCCGGCAGCTGCGCGTCAGGAGAACACCCTCACACTGAAATCACCTTTAATACAGAGCTAGATTAATGTAAAAACATGAAACATTATTATTACAAGCTCAACGAGCTGCAAAGTCTGTAGCAACAAATGTCATTTCTGTAACTGGTTATCATTTCAGACATCCCTCTCACCGTGAGTTGCCCAGCAGGCTCTCAGGTTCCCTCATCCTCCAGTATGGGCTGGATTTTGGGACTACTAAAGTAATGGTTCCCCAAACACAATTCGGGAACAGAGAAAGTATTAAAACTCACGCTTTCTTTCACTAATCAATAACAATTCCTGCACGAAACCATATAAGAGCCCATTCAAAACATTGCCTTTCACCCACTGTAACTGAAATAGCAAATCTTACAGGACAGTCACAGCATCGAGCCTAATTTGTACCTTTCAGAAAAGAAAATTGTGAGCTTGTTCAAGTGAAACAGCAGCAATCTCAGGTTTCCTTTTTCACCCATTCGCATGAAGGGAAATTGAGCTTTGCCCATTCAAAAGAACAGCTTTAATATTGACATTGGAGGGATTTTGAAAAAAAAACAAAAAAAAAAAAAAAAAAAACAAACCAACCAAAACACAAAACCCCCAAACAAACAAAAACCCCCCCAAAACCAAAAAGGTGAATGCAGAGCTTTTCCAAAAATACAAGATCTCCCACTGCTGCCAACTACTACAGCTCTTCCATTCATCCAGGTTTCTCTGCACCACAGACAACATTTGTAAAGGGGAAAGAAACCTTGAACAAGAAGTAGGATCTCAAGCCTGGACACACAGCACAGAACTTGTCACTCAGACCAAATGCTCACTAGAAGCCCACAGGACACCACCCTAGAGTGGCCCAAGAGAACTGGTTGATGTTCAAGAACCGCTCCCTCCAGGCACAAGAACTCTCTGTCCCAACACACAGGAAACCAAGCAGAGGCAGCAGGAGGCCTGGAGGCACGAACACAGAGCTCTTGACCAAGCTTAGAGATGAAAAGGAAGCACACAAGAGGTGGAGGAAAGAACAGAGCAACCAGGATTGTAGAGGCACTATCCAAGCACGTACAAGAAGGGGTTTGGAAAGGCAAAGCCCAAATGAAGTGGAATCTGGCAAAGGGTGGTAAAGGGCAACAAGAAAAGCTTTAGCGGATGTGTCATCAGCAGCAGGAAGACTAGGGAAAAAGTGGCCACCACAGATGAGTTGGCCAGAGGACCTGGTGACAGGGTAAAGTCTGAGGTACTCATTGATGCCTTCATGTATCTTTGTGACCAACAAAAGCAGCTCTCAGGATTCCCAGGCCTCTGAGCACAGAACATTGCCTCAGCTGCCAGCATCTGAGGGCTCTGACCAGCAGCACAAAGCCCAGCTGGAGACCTGGCCTTACTGGTGTCTGCCAGGGGTCAGTACCTGGGCCAGGACAGTTCAACATCTTCAGCAGCAACGATGGGTGATGGGACAGAGCTCACCCTCAGAACGTTTGTAGGTAACACAACACCAGGAGAGCAGGTCAATACCCCAGAGGGGTGGCTGCCATTCACAGGGACACCAACAGGCAGGAGACATGAGTGGACACATGAATCTTAGGAAGTTTACAGGGAAAGGCAAGTCCCGCCCCTGGGGAAAAACACCCCAGACACCAGAGAGCTGGAAAACAGCTTTGCAGAAAAACCCCTGAGGGTCCTTATGAAAAAGGGGAACATGAGCCGGCCACATGCACCCTTGCAGCAGAGATGGCCAACAGCCACCAGGTCACACACACGGAGTGAAGGCTGCTGGACAGGAGATCTAACAATAAAGACACATTGCAGATAGCAGTTGTGTATCAAACCACTGTTATATCAAGACCATCAAAACTACCACGTTGTCACCTAATTTACAACTCACCTGCTCGAACCCCCCTCTCACCCATCACTCTGGGTTCCTCAGGCAAGTGGTTCAGGCACCGTGTCTTGCCTGGCCAGGCTGCAGTGGCAGAGCCTACGCTCTGTAAAATGGGTATTCAGCATATTTTAAATAAGGTGGTCAACCTTATTGTGACTTACAGACATGTATAATGAAAACTGAACAAATACATTGCTATCTCATGTGTATTTCAGCAAAGCCTGTACAGAAGGGGCAAAATTTTCTGCTGTACAAACTATTTACAAAAGCATAAAACTTCCAAAAAAACCCGAGTTTATTTTACTGCTCAAATTATTGAACACTAAACAAGACAATCTGTTGTTTATACATTAGGAATGTTAAGTTCTCATGTACAATTCCGAAAACACTTCACTGTAAAAAAAAAAAAGGTGAAATACTGTGCTGCTAACAGAGAACAGCGTCCCAGAGCAAACGGGAGAATACAAACAGCACACACTCATTTACTGGGATCCTCAGGAGAGGACAGACATCTACAGAACGATTCCAGAGACTTTGGTGAATGTTGAGAAATGTAGACATGTAGCCTTGGAATTGTACAAATACAAAAGGCAATATATTACACACCTATATACAGCACTGTAAGCCTCAGACACTGACAAAAGGTACCAGACATCATAACTAAGAAAATTCTAGAATCCTCACAGAAATCAGAAGAGACCCCCGTAGAGAGAAGTGTGGCTGGAACAGCTACGGATTTCTCTACCTGTTAAATCTGTCAGGTGTTATTCGAGGACATTTCACTCTACAGCAAGTGGTTAGAGGCCACACGCTTTTTGCACAAACGTTACAGATTTCCTACAACAGAAATAATAAATCTCAGTTTGAATGTTGGGAAAGCGCTGCTGTTCGAAGCCCCGCTGGAAACAGTGAGTGCCCTTTGATTTACAGGCGTAAGGTCAGTTAGAAAGGTCAGCATTAAACCTACTTCTCTCGCTATAATTTGAGATGATTCACTCCTACAGAACATTTGTCCCGAGGAACGTTGCAGCCATGTATGATGTTTGGAGTGTATTCATCAGAACTACCCACTCCTGGGCAAGCTACATGAGGGGATTGTCTTAATAGGTTTTCCTTACGCTGACGGGCAGAAGAAATGTACATTTTTCATTCATCAGTTCGAAGTGATCATTGATGCTCAAAACCCCGAGAGCTTGACAATTTTAGAAGTGGCATGGAAGAAATACCCGCTTCCTGCAGTACTTCCCCCCCAATTCTACCTTCCCCAATCCTGCACTTGTGGGTATTTGGACAACAAATAATTCTGCCCTCCCTCTCCCTGCCTTTTTTTTTTTTTTCTTTTCTATTTTTAAGACAAGAAAGAAGAAGGACACCTGGAGGTTTTATTACTCGCATCACTCGACTGGAATCAAGGTGTGGTCAGTTCACAAAAACACACTTATTGTGTAAATTACTCCAGAGACCAACATGTAGATACTTAGACGAAGCCACACACGTATAGAAACAGCAGCCTTCAGTACCACAACCTTACTTTTTGTGATTTTCTCCAAAAAAGTACAAAGATTTATGTAATTTCAGTTGTACCAATATGAACCTATGTCTTGGGTTAGAATAATTAGCTGGATAAAATAAAAGGATAAACTAATTTTACTTTACAGAGTAAAACAACTGGTAGCCAACACTATTGTAAACATATTGCAGATCTACATCTTATGGCATTGTAGATACATCAAAATTCTAATAATTTATAGCTAACTAGTGACCAAATCCTCCCAGTATAAAAACCATCTTTTTATACCAACACCCAGCTTGAAAGAGTGTCCGCTGTGGAGATACTGAAACAAGCAGGAACTAAGTGAAACAGAACCAAACCAGAAGAATTACTTTAAAATTCTAGTCCTTTAGTTTATGTTTTTATTTAAATTACTGTCAGGTGTTCCCAAAGTACTGTTAAACACCACACTGCAGGAGGCAGCTCTAAGTTCTGCAGGTTATTTCCCTGTAACACCTAGAAGACCTTTGAAGGAAAGGAAGAGCTGGGTGTGAGCAGCGCCTGCCCGTGCCTGCTCTCACCTGCCTCAAGCCCTTCTATTCCCTGTGCTCACGCACCCTCCAGCAGCCACGTGTGTTAGTCAGCCTGAAACAGACACACTTGCTGATGTGTATTGCAGAAAAACCCGCAAAAAAACCCAAAAATAAAAAAAAAAAAGAGGGAAAATTTTCCACTGCACAAAGTATTTACCAAACCATACAACTTCAAAAACCAGATTATTTCACTGGCCCAAGTATTAACCACTAAACAGGACAAATTTGTAGTTTATACATCAGGGATGTAAGTTTTCCATGTACAATTAAAAAAAAAAACCCACTCTGCTGTGAAAAGGTGAAATAGGGTGGGACTGGAACAGAAGTGTCACACAACAACCGGGAAGGAGAACGTGTGACACGTTCATTTACACTCAGGATCCTCGGGCAAAGACAGACCCCTACGGGCTGCTGCAGTGACTCCACATCCTCTGGGGACTATCAATGAACACACACATCCAGTCTGCAGTCTTAGAAGTAGAATGATACAACTTTCTTGTCCCTATCAACTATTTTCTCATCTCTTTTCATTAATTAACCAGTTTATTAATTGCTGTAAACCTGAATAACATTAGCTGCTTAAAAGTTACTTGTGCTTCAGTTAAGTCAAAAAAGGGATATATAAACTTTTCTCCAGGGAAACAGAAAAGTCTATCAAAATGTGATTGTTTTCTTCTGAGGTTCTTGATAATAAGGGATCAATAACTGCAGAAGTCTGGACATTTGGGAATGACTTAGATCTTCATCCTATCTCTCCACTCATCATAATATATTGTGTGTTTATCAGCTAATCTCTGCTGCTGGAGTGGTTTTGTCAGCTCTTGCTTCTCCAAATTTCTGCATAAGAAATTTTAATGTCCATTTTTAATTAAAATCTTTGTGCTATAAAAGTTGGCATCAAACAAGGTCACCAAATGAACTGAACATTAAAGGTTAGGAAACCTTGAACAGGCTGCTGCTCTAGAACTTCAAACTACAAAAATAACAGATATAAAAGACTAGGAATTACAGTGCCTGTTATATTTACATTGTCATTTCCCTTTGTGCTTGCAAGTTACCGAGAGCAGACGTCCTTTGGCAGAAGTCTCTTAGTCTCACTAAGTTCATGGTCAGCACATTCACACTCCTGACCTTGCCCGAGTCAGCTCAACGGGCTCCTACCTTATTTCCTACATAACATGGTTACAGAAGCACGTCTCTTCCCCACAAATAATACAAACACTGATGACAGAGACTCTTCAATGAGTAGATTTGTGCCTGGTATTTAAGAACCTGAAGGAAAGGCCGAGTCTGAGAAAGACTCCCATCCGCAAGCACTGCTCCTGTATGGCTTTTGGCCCAGTTCCAAAACCAGGCAGACAACCCAAAATGCATCTGTAATTGGGACTCATCCAGGCACAGAGAAGTGTGAACATTGCAACCTGTACTGACCACTGTTAACAAAAACTGCCATAACGTCAAACACTGAGCTGATGCCTCTGGTTGTAGCCTGACACACAAGCACAGCTCTCTCTGACGGATAACACAAGAGAACGTTGATGTTCTTACAACCCCGTGCCCGTACTGTGAGACTCCTCCTAAACAAGTACTTGCAGCTTTGCCCGTGCCAAGCTGTGGTGAGAAAAGCAGAACCTGGGAGAGGTTGTTCTCATACTGTGCCCCTGTACAAAGCCACACACCGTGAGGTGTGCCTAAATCAACACTTGTCCAAGTGGTGAAGCTGTAACCTTCACACGAAGCCGTAAGCAATTGGGTGTAGAAATACAATCAGTCAATTCCAAGCTATTAGAAGTTGGTGCACAATAATTACAAGTGTTGTCTATCCATTATTACCACCAAAGGTGAGCCAAATAAGAATGTACGGGCTGGAGGTTTAAGAAAGTAACGTGTGGCACGTTACGGAGCTTAATGTACCAATAGCGTCATAAACCCTTGGTACTTGACTTTTCATACTTGCCAATTTAACATCAATCTGTTGACAGAGTTATGCTAATACTGGGGGGTCGCTGCTGATTAGGTTGTTTGCTTAAAATGGGAAGATCTGTTCTTTCAGTTCCATAGATCAGTTTTTCCTCCTGAAGACTGCAAGCTGAAAACCTGTTTGCCTCTGTACCAGCCACGCCACCACGATTATTTGGAACGGTGACACCACTGACCTGTTCAAAGGATTTACTAAAGACAGTAGTGGTCGTTCTGGCCAGACTGTGGCTGCCAGGCTTAGGCAGGGACTGGCTACTTGTCAGTGTCAGTCTCTTCAGAGAGACAAGCTCTAGATTCTCACTCATGGCTCTCTGAGTCTGTTTTCGTGACAAGTGTTCTCTGCAGGTTTCCCCTTCTTTTTCTTTTCCTCCCGCTTTGCTTCCTCCAGACCTTCGCTGGCTCTTCCCTAAAAGGTTCTTGCTGCTGTTAGATGGGGCAGACTGACTGGTGTTAGAAGTCGCCCTGGAGTAAAACCCTTCGTCGTTTTCAGATACTTCCATCAGTTCTTCTTGAATTGCTAAATCAGTATTGCCTGCACAGGAGAAAAAGAAATGAAGAATTAGCAATTGACTTTCTCACATTTATTGATTTTATGCACTGCTAGATTTTGGTATTTGCAAGCATGAAGCCATACAGCAGCAGAAGAGAGAAGAGAAAACACTTACCTATTCCATTACATTTTGGAATTAAGGCTCATTAGGATACAGAGCTACAGCAAATAACGCTGCATTAACTAGATCAAAAAGCATGCCCACAATCATGTTGCAGTGATTTTGAAAAGAAATTTAAAAATGCAGTCTTGTTAGTTCATGCAGAAGATTAGAAATCTATAGACTAGAATTTACCACACAGATCAAAAAAGTATAAATTATTTTTTGAGCATGTGCTCCGATACATGATTTTGCAAAGCTCATTAATTATAACCATCGATGTCCCGGGACACCCAAATGGCACCTCCACATTCAGCAACCCAAGAATGCTTTAGGACTGAAAGGTCACCTTCTGCATCACAGGTCTGGTGGTACGAGCTGGAAACTCAGGCACAGTATGAGATCTCCAGAACACCATGAAAAGTGGAATTTAGAAAATCTGAGGTACTTGTCACATCCATTGTGATGGATTCTTCATGCCATTGATCAGTGTATTTTGTAAACCCAATAAATATGCTTAATGAACTCAAAAGTACGTTGAGTCTCACAGTGTATTTTTTTCCAGATTAAACAAACCTACTTGGAAGTCTCTCATCATTGTCTGTGGCACAGACGAAGCTGTGTGCAATACATGCATTTGTGTTATTACACATGCAAATAGATTAACTGCAGACTTTAATTCTCCAAACATGCAGCAGTGACCCTTTCAATCAGCGGTACCTTAGAGCGCAGCTACAAGTGCTCTGCTAAAACTGCACTCTGCCAGATGAGTTTATTCCATCCTCCATCATTTTTCTTACAGATTTTTGCCTCCTGATTTCTGGCATGCCTTTGCTGTCAGTTCTAGGATCTGCAGCTGTTTCCTGTACTCCCTGTAAATGCTGAACATCATTCTCTGCTAGTGCTCTGCTCTTTTCCCCATTCCCGGTCCTCTCTCCAGCCACACTTGTGACACTAATCTCAGGTATGATAAAGTTGCCCAATTCAGTAGCATCATTACCATTCTCTGGTTGTTCTAGAATTAAAGATGGATAAGAAACAAAAAAAAAACAAAAGATGTTTGAAACAAAACATGAAACAAAAGCCAACAGATACAGATGACCAAAGCATTATGAATTAAAGCAGGTGTTCACATATTAACCTCCTGTTAATTAGCAACATGAGCGAGTATGGAATTTTGATGTAATTCTAAATTGCACGCTTCAATCTTCCAATTACCAGCTGCACCCACGCACTGGGAAGCCCCAATGCTTGAGCTTTCAAAATTGAAAGTTCTGAGGATCATGAAACAAGCATTCAGAGACTGTCAGACATCAAAAAAGTCTCCACGATTCACCTTTATGACTACATTGTCTCTGTTACTGTGCCAAAGGAAATCTTATTTTTACAATGAAATGACGTATCTACCACACGTTATCAAGGAAGACTAGAAATTCTACAACATCCTGATGCTGCAGTGGCCACCCTGAAAAATAATGGAGAAAAAACTAAGCCAAATTGAGCACTTTCACTTCCATTTTCCTTCTTCATTTAAAAAAAAAAAAAATAATATCTATTTTCAACCAGAAAGATATTTACAATTAGGGAATTTCACTAGTTATTAAAAATCAGCCTATTCAGACAAAACCTATGGAGTTTTACTGCAGTTTTTGCCACTTACTAATAACAGAACATGAATGTAGATTGCCTCAGCCTTTTAAAGCTGTTTATATGAGCTTACAACTAAACGAGTTTCCAAGAAACTTATTTGTGTCACACAAGTCAGTTGAAGTAACTGAGAAAACAGGGATTAAGCTGGGGGGAGGGAAAGCACCACAACTTTCTGCAGCACTTGGGGAAGGGAGGGAAGGAAAAAAGAGAAATTAAGGCAAAACCCGATGCACCTTGGTTCTAAAGTGACTTTTTGTTTGTTATCAACAGCAGATATACAAGTGCTCAACCTGACCAAAAAATTTTCTCAAGACAGATGCCTGAAGGTGTAGCCAAAAAAATCCCCAAGCAAAACAAACAGAAACCTCCACGGCTCCTCAAAGTGTGAGAACGGTGGCTGCGTGTGAAAAAAAAGAGATTGAATAGTGATATTTAGAGATAAGCACAAAAAGCAAACAAATCCCAGTTCAAAAGATGCCCGTCTACATGAGATGAAGACAGGTCTGAAAAGGATGAACCCCTGAGAGGAGAAAAAGTGAAACCAAAAAAGGGTGTTGAATCTTCATAGAAATTCCACGTATACGCAAGAAACAAGTCACAATCCTGGTGACCCCCCAGACCCACAAACCCTGTCGGACACAGAGTGTTTGGAGAGTTCTCAGTATCCAATGGGCTTTTTAAAAGTATTCAGAAATGCTTTGTCAGCACTAGCTCTACAATCACAAAGCTGCATTTAGGTGACCTGGAGAAGAAAAAAAAAGAAAAGAGAAGCCATGACTTTGCAGATAGTCGTGGCACATCCTCCATGAAGATGTGCACCACAAATGTAAGCAAAAAGCAATAACTACACCATATGCTCTATATTCTATACGTGCTGTACGTGCATACTACATGCAAACGTGCCCAAGTCAACTCTGCTAAAAACTGCATTTCATGTGCCCGCAGCAGATGAAGAAAAATGCCATTGGAGTCGCATTTCTGAACGCTTTGAGTAGTCCAACCAACCCTGATAAATGCATTTCATCATTACTAGCTACTAAGAATTAATTCCAAAGATATTTCAGTCGCAGTCTAACCTTATTATTACAGTTCCCTACATCATTTACTTCAGATTGCACAGAGAAACTGCCCATTTGGATTGTAATTCAATTTTAACCACCACAAGCTCAAGCTGCATTTCCTGCACAACAATGTTAGCATTTTGAATTATTCACAAAAGCAGTGATCTTTTATACCAAAATTAACTTGTAGGAATGTGGAATGAATGCTATAAGTATTGCAGGAATTAATACTCATTCAAAAAAAAAAAAAAAAAGAAGAAAATTCTCTCCACGGAGATTCAAGACTAATGTTTCTAAACCTCGTGTACTACATGAAAGTCAAATCTCTGTGACTGGATAAATAAAAATAACATATTGTCCTTCTTCTCTAGTTGATGGCTTTGTTTGTGTGTTATGTACCTCGCCAACACCAGCTGCAGCTTGCCTTACTCAGCCTGTTACCTCTGAGTGCATGTAACCCCTTCCATGCATTAGCTCTACAGACAGGAGGTTTTTTCCCGGAGCAACACTTACACAAGGCAGTTTGGCAGATTTGATATCAATAAGGAACACTTTGCTAGGGCTTGCTTTGGTTTTTCCCTCACTTTCATAAATAAGCATTCATTTAGCTGTTTATGTCCCTTACACACTGTATGATTTTTCTGGTTTTCTTTTATTTGTGAATGGAAGTGGAGGTGCCACACAAAGGTTGTTTTTAAAAGACAAATACTACAGAAAACCTAACACTAGGTAGAGGAGCTAATGCTCCTCTTTTTAAAGCTTTAAGATTTATAGGCAATCAAATTCCATAGAGCTACATAATTTGTTGATAATTGGTGGCTGACACCAACTGACTCTGTAAATACGATCCATTTGTGATTAGATGGATCCATCTTGCAAATGGCCTTCACCTTTAGTACCTCTGAAGTACCTACCTTAAAAGGTTCAAATCCACAATACCAATTGGGTTTTGAAAACACTCCTGTAAGTAACAGCTCTAACAAATGAGTTACAGCGTTGAGTATCACAAGATCAAATGTTGACACTTTTTCAAAGCCTACTTCAGTCTGGAGTTCGAGCAAATATTAGTAGATCCAACATCTGAAAACTTTTACAGTAAAATGTTTTTTAGAAGATAAAAAAAACCCCCAAAGCCCATGCTTCTCAGCCAGACGTGTGATTTGCCATAATTATTTTATTTACAGAACTAGCTAATGACTGAGAATTGCTGCCCTTGTTTCCCCAAGGGACATGTTGCTTCATCAGGTCTTCTGGTTCATATAATGTATAAGGTCAAACTACCTCTCAGCCGTCTCCTCTGGTTTCCTAATCCATTTGTACAGCTCATTTTTATCATACTAAAGCACAAAAATAAAAAGCCTAAATACATTTTTTCCCCTTACACTGTGGGAGAGAGAATAACAGTCAGGAGGTACAAGGTTTGTCAGCTGATTACTACCAATTCCAGTATTTAATTCAAACAAGCATCTCTGCCTGCTGACCCTGAAGATCTAGCCCATATCTTTTCACCAGGACCTGCAGGGTAATGTATTTTGTTATTAGGAATTTTGAAATCAGGAGAAGATCCAACTCTGACTTCAAAAAGGCTTTTCTAGTCATAAACAATAATTTTGTTAGTATCTTTTAATGAAAATTTGGAGAAGATTAGCTAAAGTGGTATAGGCATGGAACATTTACCATGTAAAAACAACAACAATTGGACAAAGACACCAGGTTTGGCCTTTAAACTCGCCTAATGTTGACATAGCCTTCAAATTTACAACTATTCCCACAACCTGCTTTACAAGTTCCCCTCCACCAAGTGATTTTCTTCCTTTTCATTAAATCCTGTACCTTTGAGGCGAATCCAAAATTTTCCCAATAACAATACCAAGTCCTTAGTCTTTCCGACCTCATCCCTGAACACTGACTACTCCCCACTTGGGTCATACAAACTAGTTTATCACAGTTTCTCTCCACTTGCTGCTTTTTAGGAGACTCCTATAGAACACAGCATTCCACCCCCCATTTTCAATGAGTCCTACTATTATTCTCACTTCCCTGTCACCTACTGCAGGACACACTTCTCCCATCTATTTTTCATTGAACTTCACCAGCATCATCCCCTGCAAGAACGCAGTAAGTGTGAAAACTCCTAGATTCCCGTATTTGCTGAAAAATTTAGTCTTAAAAGGATGGTTCCAAAACTGATTCCTTAGCATTCTTATTTCATTTTTTCCTGCAAACACGAAGATAAAGGGAATGTTTATTTTAATACCCTTTGAATACCTCTGAATGAGCTGGCACTTGATTTGTAGGAATACAAATTCCTACAAAATACAAATTCCAAATGTAGGAATACAAATCCTTGATTTGTATTCCCCGCAACCACCTCACTTGAACCACTCAAAAAGGATAGCTGACAAAATTGCCAAGCTTCAGAGAGCATTTGTCCATTTAAAAGCTGAGCTGCCAGACAGTTTTCTTGCACCTGGTCAATCACCTCCGCTTAACAACTGTAAATCTGAAGAAAAGAAAATAAAGACTAAAATGGTCCTTAGCAGTCTTGAGATTTCAGTAATGATTTACTACTAGACCTCGTTCAAGTTAAAGACACTAATGTTTTGCTCCTCAGCTTTGTCTGAGAGTTTTAAGCAGTTTTTAATCAACTGAGAAGAAATTAGGTTATTTTACCTTTCACTGCCCCTCGTCCCCTACGGCGGCTTGGTGGTGGCAGTACCAATAGTAATGTGTATCATTACTGCTAACAAAGCTCTATCATTATTTTAAAGCCATCTTCTACCAGCATATTTATAAATAAGCTTTTTCACTTACCTGAATTACCTCTTGGCCCTTTGTAAGTAACTTGGCAATGTTTTTCTAACCAAATTGTCCATACTGTATAAAAGCTCACAAGTGCACATCATACAGAAACGCTTATGATGCTACTTCAAAGTCTTTATTGAACCTATTAAAAGAGCGTTCTTATCTACACTGGCTCACTCACTGTGTCATCAGAATTACAAACTTCGCAGAACAAACCATTTTTCCTCAGTTTTCCTCACTGGTCCAGAGGTTCTTCCCTCATCTAGAGACTGTAGAAGTGCAATATAACATTTCTCCTTCTGCAGAACATTCAGTGCCTTTTTTTCTACTTCTCAGCCCCAACCTGTGTTCTCTGTGGAAGCCTTTATGTTAGTTTGCCCAAATGTGCTGGTTTTGGCTGGGATGCAGTTAAATTTCTTCATGGTACCTAGTATGGTGTTACATTTTGGACTTGTTCTGGAAACAGTGTTGATAATAGACAGAGGTTTTCGTTATTGCTGAGCAGGGCCTTACACAGCATCAAGGCCTTTTCTGCTTTCTACACTGTCCCACCAGCAGGTAAGCTGGGGAACACAAGAAGCTGGGAGGGGACACAGCTGGGACAGCTGACCCAAACCAACCAAAGGGATATCCTGGACCATATGATGTTGTGCTCAGCAATAAAAACTGGGGGAAGAAGAAGAGGGAGATAGAGTTACAGTGTTTATCTTCTCAAGTAACCATTAAGCATGATGGGACTCTGCTCTCCTGGAGAGCCCATGGAAGCTGTGAATGAATTCTTTGTTTTGCTTTACCTATTAAACCATCTTTGTCTCAACCTACAAGCTTTGTCAATTGTATTCTTCTAATTCTCTCTGCCATCCCACCAAGGGGGAGTGAGCGAGCAGCTGTGTGGTGATTAGTTGCTGGCTGGGGTTAAACCATGACACCAAAACGTTATAATATACCCCTCTATTGTTAAATCCAATTTTTATTTAAGTAATTTACCACAGGACCTCATTGTCTTAAAGTTAAGTATTTGCCTAGCTTCAGGTATGGCTTTCCAGAAGAAAACAGGAATATCATCCTCTTTAAAGAATCAATAACTTCGTAAAGTTCCTTTTAACAAGAGGGGTGTTTTGTGGGTGTTTTTTGTTGGGTTTTTTAAACATGATCAGGGAAATAAAGAAATGTACTTCATCTGAACTGCATTAAGATTCACATTCACCGGTTAAGAAAACAGAAGCCTCCAAACTGCTGCTTGCTTACTAGCAATGACGATGTGCAATAACAAAATTCTCAATTCTATTTTAAACACATGCAAAAAGCTAAGAATTTATTGCAAAATGTACTTCTTACCATGCCTTTTCCATCTATGCCCTCGGATAGACATGCTAGTCACAGCGTTTCTTGATATTCTGGATGAAGTAGGTGTAATTTCAACCTGAATGCATCTTGTGCCTTCTTTACTAGATTTCATGGCACCCTGAGGCAGTGAAGCTTTTATTGCATTAGCAACCTGAAGCAGAAAAGATGCAGTTAAGTTCTTAACATGAAGATCCAAATTTTAGAAAAATTCTATCAGAGGATTTGTATTACTTGAAGAAGAATGCACAGTTCCAGTTTAAGGTCCAAAAGCACATTAGCTTGGGTTCTAAAAACGCTGGTTGCAATTATGTCTCAGAAGTCAGTTACATTTAATGCCTACCACTTTTTAAAAACAGACTTTCTCCAGTTAAAAAAACTTAGCCATTACTTAACATGAGCTTCTGAGCCCTTCTGCGTTATCTAAGCTTTCAAGTGTAAGAAACATTCCACTGAAAATAGTTTGTTCACTAGGAAAGACAACAAAATAATTAAGTGCATTGGAAATATCTGTGTGCACGTGCACATACTTGCAGATCCAGCTATTCACACAGGCACTGCCACACAGATCTCATAGGATTAAGGTTCCTGGTGTGATGTTGCATCATGCACATTCATAGGAAGGATTTCCTAGACCAAAAATTCTACTAAATAAAAAAATACCCACCCAAAAAAACAACTGTGGAAATACAGCACCTACCAGGAGAGGTTCTGGATAGAGTTCCAGCTGTGCTCTGTACAAAACATCATCCATAGCTTTACGAGCCAGATCCCATTCTCCATTATAACTACAAAGGTAAATATATACATAATAAGCAGATTAATAATACCGACAGATGAACCTTCTTGGTCACATAATCATGACAGATTTAATGTTCCTTGAGAGCACAGTTTAGAGGACCTGAACTACTTGTGTTCATTAGCAGCAAGCCTGCTATTTAGAGAACTTGTTCTGAAGTAGCATCTATGGAAACAAGGTTTTATTTTCATTGGCCACCCTGAGCACCTTAAAAAATGACAATGAATTATTGATCAGCTCATTATTAAAAATTCAGAAATTCAAACAGGATGATTTTAATATTGTTCCATCTTTTGAATATTCCTATGTTACTAATTATTCTGGTTAATAAGAGAGCTTTGTGCACTAACATGACTACCAAAGAGTAAATGACATCAGCATTTCGGAGAAAGAACAGTAAGACCTTTTTTCCTGAACTAGACAGATGTCAAAACTAAGCACACAAAACTATGGACAGCAGACACCAGTTGGAAAAGGGTTTTTAAAAGATTTTTTTCACATCAGCAATTTCACATCTGTGCTGGTTTAGCTCTCTTTCCCCAGGATAACTTCAGCTGGCTAGTTGGAGAACTATGTTTTCTTCCTGAAGGCCTTACTGCTAGACACACCATCTGCCCACTAGAAAACAAAACATTTCAAAGGTAGCATGCTGAGTAAAAGCAGAAATTAAGCTGACATTATTTTGTATGCATACAAAAAAACTCCCAACTTACAAGGCATAATAGATCCCTGTTAGCATTTGCACCATGAATTCAGATGAAACTGGAATCCTACTGTTGACTCCCTTGTACTTTCTCACTTGTTGGCGAGGGTATCCACAGACACAGATTCTAAAGAAATCATTAATTTGTCATTAGCAACTAATGTAGAACACATTTGTGAAGAACTCTCCAAAGATAGGTGGCTAGTAGACGTTTTAACTACAATGGTCCCATAGGAAGGTATCCACCAACAACCCCGTGCTGAAGCAAACGATTTCTTCTTGTGGGAGAAGGGCATGCCCTCTGCTGGCAGAGTTCAAATCCTTCAAAATAGAGACACCCCAAACACTCGTGTTGCATTTTGATACCACAGTGAACTCCCAGTAGAAATGTGATCGGACAGAACTGACAGTTAGAAAGAAAAAACATTAATGCAGACACTCTATAGATGCTGGTATGGATTACTTTTAAAAAGCCCCACTGTAATCTGAGTTACTGACTCTAAAAGGGCTAGAATAACAGCAGCAGAACTGCTTTGCTTTACTTCAGAGTAGGATAATTTTCTTCTGAAGACAAGACTTATTAACTGAAGATGCCCAAATATGAAAAAAAAAAAAAGGATTTACAACACTTGAGATCAGCACAAAATAGTTGATGCTGCAGTTGTCACATTTACAGTTCATGTTTGTAAATAACAAGTACTAGAAGCTTTTGCTTCATTAGAAAAGTCATAAAACTTGAATTACACTTACTAGAAGAAAGCACATTCATTTTAATTGCTTTTGTACAGAGCTTCCAAAAGAAACCTGAATCCAACACTGCTCAAACCAATCAAGGCAGTTACTCTCTAGATTCCTCTGAGAATTTTGTCAGCACCACATCCAAACAGGCTACTGAAAAGATATTCTGGGCCTTCTGACACATATCCCCTTGAATCACTGAAATGTGTCAGGGCAAAATTTTCAGTAAGAGAAACACAGATGCCAAATCCAGTAGGGAATGAATAGCGAAGATAAAAGCAGAATTGTTCCATATCCAAACATTTTGAAGTAGAAAGACTTGCTTGCATCCACTGGTAATTTGCTTGGTGTCTTTGGAAGCCTTTTAAAAATTATTTATCCCAAATACAACCAAAACCTAATCAAGCAGAAGCAACAAACAGCTTCATGTCCACAATCCTTAGCTTCTAAATATTTTCTACTGTAAAATTTAGACCTGCGTATCTATATAAATATCTTGTAAAGACTATTGTAAATATTGCCAAGTGCTCCAATGCTCTCTTCACCTCCTCTGAAGAGGAAAGGATCTCACAGGCACCCATTCCCATGTTTAGTTTGCAGGAAGTATCTGGCAGCTATGACTGGTTAAAAGTTGCTGTTGTTGACTTCTAGGTCTCTCTTGGGTTTCCTGGGTTAACAAGAGCATTCTAACTTTTTCCTTAACCCAATGTCAACTTCCAAAAAAGCCTACAGACAGACATGTTTACTACCAGTTCTTCCCCTTAGAAAAAAAAAACCACAAATGGATGAAAAATAGACATTGCAATTAAAGCTGAGGTGAAGGTTTCGGGGTTTGTGTTTTGGTTTGGTTTTTTGAAGTCACAGCAGATTTCAGAAATACCCAACACGTACGTGTAAGAACAGATGTATTTCTAATTTCAAGATCTACTATAATATCGAGAAAGTTTCACTTTGTACAGCATCCAAATATATTTAGCCAGCTTCCAATGTAAAGTTTACCAAGATTTTAGAACACATTTCTGATTTTATTTAGTTAACACACCTGCAACTGCTTTTACTAAAACAAACAGTTCCCATAATTCCACTCCTTCACTTGACAGCACTGCATATAAGCCAGGTCATTGCTTCCCTGTTTCGAGATCTCAACCCAAAGTTACATAAGATACTTCAAAAGCAAATAACGCAGCTGTAAATACTTAAGAAAAAGCCCCAGTTACAAGAAACTTTTGGGAATCTGAACCTTTTTTTTTAAAAAACAAATAAACAAACAAAACCTGTTCAAACTGGTTGCATTTCAAGCTGAAAATGCCATTTTAAGTGTAACCAACCTACAGAAATTACCTTGAACAAATCTGACACAATGACTGAAGAGAAATTGCAGGCATGTAGCTTAGGGCAGCATTGTAGCAGAGCAAAAGAAAAGTCAGCACTTCAAACCTGGGATAATGAGAAACAGAATTACATTAACATTTTTGAAAAGAAAACAAGTTTACATTTGCAAGAGTTATTTGAATAGATTTGATAACTTGTTTCAATAAAATTGGCAATTGGGTAGTTTGGTTCGTTAAACATTTCCAGTTCATGTAGTAACACACACTGCTGGTCTTTCTGCATCTACATTTACATGTGTTTAAAAAAACAAACAAAAAAAAACCCCAAACCACCATAAAACACAGCATATGCATATCTAACTTCAGTCTATAACCACATTAAAAATTCTAAGACATCAAGATTCGTTAGTGATTCCCAAACAAAATCCCACTCTACAGTTTCACCTGTTCTGGGCTGTTAACATCTCCCTCTGAGGATGAGGTCCGCTGTAGACAACCCTGGACAAACCATGCTGTGACAAAGCTCCTTCAGTGAGAGCCATGGAGCCAATGCTGGAAGGCTAAAGGAAAGAGGGTCATTCAAGACACGTCCACCTGAAGTCTTGCTACGACGCAAGTGAAAATGGAGAATGATCAGCATCACCATATTTGTTTTCCAACTGCTTAGTTAGATTTGAGGAGTTATTTTACACCAGATAAAATATATGGCTTCAGANATATGGCTTAAGAAAAGAAAAAAAAAAAAAAAAAAAGACATAGTTGGCACACTGAGTTGGCATTATGATTATTCAGTCTCAAAGAGGCCTTGGATAGCTGTTAGTAGTACTCAGGAGACCAAGAAATATTTTCCTATGTCATCGTGCAACGTATTAAAACTACTTTTCAGTTCTATTCTTAACAAATAGCCCCCCCAAAGCGTACTTTCTCAATCAGTAACAACTTCATGTTGTACATGTCACTTACTTCATGATAGACTGAAGGTTTGGACAAAGATGGAATTGTGAAACTCAGCACTTTGCTATGTCCTTCTTTATCAACTATCTCCTAGAAGAGACAGAGGATACCAATGGTTATACTGTACTACAGAAACCAGACATTCAGAAATGCTGAAGCCTGGATGGGGTTGAACAGATAAAGAAAACCAACGAATTACGATAGGAACAGAGAGGGACACTATAACAATCCAAGCTACAACCCAGTGCATTTGCTTTGTTTCCCAAAATTATTCAAATGACTTAGTAAAGTGTCCATGCATTTGCATACATAGTCCACTATATAAAAACATGAACTGGAAATCTCAATATGTTTAAACAGTTTTATCCATTTAAATCATACGCTATTTGCTAATTGTGAAGGTTAACCCTTAGTAATTCTGTTCTCAAAACTATTTACTCATCAAGTAATGACTCTACAAGTAATTTGCTTTAGAAATACGATAGCAGGAATGATTGCATATAGTTTGATAGAAGCAAACTTCATAATATTTGCAAAAGTCCAAGACGGATAATTCTATACTTACAGGGAGAGATGGACACAAAGCTTTAGAGAAGCTACTTTCCTGCAAGACACCACTATAGCAGTATGTTGGCAGACTTCTGTAAGCAGAAGACTGATGTGTAAGGCAAATAAAGATTTGCCCAAGTACTACAGAAGAGCATCGAAACGCTTCAAGTAAGACTTCAGATATTCCAAAGCAGACCTCATCAATAACCAACACCCCACACAGTTGAGTACTAAGAATTTGTGGAACGTGATTTTTTGTGATTTCTAAGCAAGTAGACAAAATACCCCAGAAAACATGGGCAACCAGTTCAAAAGTAGCACATCTAAAAGCTCTTAAGCAGAACGTAAGGTTAATTACCAAGAATTAAGTAACAAAAAAAAAAAGTTAGAAGCCTTCCTTTGGGTCCTTCAGACATCAGTGACTAACACTTTTTAGGAACCACAAGAAGAGCAAAGATGTTCACCAAAAGGAAAGAGTAAAAGTTCATGTTGCAGATTTCTGACAAGGATACCAATCTGAGGAGTCAACACTCAATCACTTCATTTCAATTCTGAAGGAAAATTTTCAATTATTTCCCAATAAAATACTCCGCAGAATCCCCCAAAAGCACACTAATATTTCTCAGCCTGAAAAAGGGAATACAAACCAAGTTATAAACTCCTAGGAGAAGAGCCTCTATGCATCCACTGCTCTGCAAATCTCTGCTGGCTGAGACAGCAAGATAGCACCACATCAATTCCGGTAGAAACTGCAGCGTAAATCGTAGCAGTTGTTCCTCACCACTGCGATAGAACTCAAAGAGCTGATGGCAAACTGGCTCCAGAAGCTGAAATATAAATTACAGTCATGAATGAATAAAACATTACAAGAAACTGCAACTTTATGTGGCTTAATCCTCTGGACAAAACGGTAAACTGATAAATGTTATATTTTAACTATTAAGGAGTGACTGCTGAAACAATTGGCCAAGCCCCCTTATACACTTTCACACCTTTTAACATGCTTTGAGACAATAAAAGTAGAGCCCTTCCATACCATGTGAAGAAAGAATTCCTGTGGCTCCTTTCCCCTCAATTTTGATTCAATTCCTCCAGCCTCAAAGGCATAAATAGAGGACGCTTCTTTATTACCACCACACCTCATACCATGCCCCCAAACCAGGACAGTACAGAATATTATATTTTTGTCATCTAGATAGGCGATTTCCTAACTTAAGTGGGAAATACTGCCAAAGCCAGCTTAACTGGACACTGAATTCTCCAGCAAAAACTCAAAAGCACATACTCAAAAATACTGTTTGGCAGCAAACACAGTAAATCATTGGTAAGAGGTTGGAACTGTAAAATTATTTTTTCTAAAAACAAAAAAAAAATGGGATAGGGAAGGGTATTTTTAATTAAACACTGTAAATCATTTATTTGCAAGCAGTGGCTTACAGGATGGCTTCAAACTGCAACAGGGTAGGTTTAGGCTGAACGTTAGGAAAGAATTTTTCACAGCAAGAGTGGTCAGACACCGGAACAGGCTGCCCAGGGAGGTGTTGAGTCCCCATCCCTGAATGTGTTTTAAGAGTCGTTTAGATGTGGTGTTGGGGGATATGGTGTAGGGGAGGACTTTGTAGAGTGGGGTTGATGACTGGACTTGATGATCCCAAGGGTCTCTTCCAACCGGAATGATTCTATGATTCTAATAACAAGTAGGAGGACCCAATCATCTAAGGAACTACTTCTTGAAATCTAGGCAGTTGATGCATTTATGTTAGCAAACTTTACAAAATGAAACCTGAGATTCGACATATTTAGAACTTGTTCCATCATCTCCAGTTAGTATATAAAAAAAAGCATCACATAACATGTGACATGCTCCAACTGCAAATATCTGAAAGACAGGATTAAAGCATAACATACCTATAGGACTAGTTTTGCTACCTTGCTTCTTCCCTCCAAGATTGAAGGGTCTTAACAGATTATCTACACAACTGACAGAAATAGACTCTAAAGTTATTTCAAATCCAGGAATGTTCAGACTAGTAATAAACCTTCTCCAAAATTTATTTCTGCACAAAATTCCCCCGAAAGTGTCAACCTCAAAACGATGGAATCCAAGTCAGACATACATTTTAGAGATTGCACTGGGAAAAGATACCATCATAACTAGAATTGCCACTTCACTTCAGAAAGCAAAGAGTATTACTCAATACCTTTCTGAAAATCCTTAAGAACTGGAATATAGGTGTGTATTTTACTGCTAGCAACATGCAGATCACATATTCCAGTTTGTTCTAACTAGAACACTCAACTCTTCTGCTCTTTGTCTAGGTCTCTCTTTCAGTTTTTCAACAAAGCCAGCCTTACGTAGTTCACACAATTTGCATGTTTCCTTTAATAAAGTATCAGTACAGAATGATGTGCTTGAACTTTAAAAGGCACATAAATAGCTATGACAGGTATCCATGTTCATATCATTATCTCAGTTGGGACAGCTTTAATATCAGCACATTTAAATGCGTAATCAGTACAAAAACCAGATTTCCTTCCTCAAAATGCCACCACATGCTACAACTAATATCAAAACTCACTAATGATTGTTGCCTTTTCAAGATATTGCTTTACACTAGAACAGTTCTAAAAGGTATCCAGACTGGAACAATTTTTAATGCTGGAACAGAAGAACATCCAAGCAATTTCATCCCTTCTTTTTAAGCTGCATCCCAATGTGTTTGGCACTACAAACACTTTATATTTCCTAATTCAGATGCCTGCAATGCTGCTACCTAAAAGGATAGCAATAGCATTTTAGTAGAAAGCAAAAGAGTCTTGAGAATTTGTGAAGAAACATACTTCAGGATGTTTTAAACCCTTGAACTCTTGAGTCAATTAAAAGTCTGTTAAATTTTCACATCTACTGAAGACTCTCCTTGTATCAAATTACATTTTTCACCTATCAGTGGCCCAGAAACCTCAAAAATAACTAACAAAGTCTTTATTAACACAGCTACTATGAATTGGATATTTCTTTGCTAGCACAAAACAAGTAGTTAATTCATCTCAGAAGTTGATTATTAATTTTTTGGAAAAGCAAACCAAAAAAATCCCAAACGAAAAGCAGACAGGAACCAGCAGAAAGATGCAGCCACAGATGCAAATACACATGGTTAATTTTCAAAGGCTTAAACAAACCCAAAAAGAACACATCTGTCCCCCAAAAGCAGATTAATCACAATTTTAAGGTACAGATAATTATTATATTGGAAGTACAATATTCAAAGGTATACTGGTCAGGTTGTTTGTTTTTAATCTCAGGAATATTTGTGGTGTTCATGCATTAATCTTTCCCCTTTGCTAACATACTTGAGATAAGAAAGTATGGCACATAGCCTATGCTGTAAAGCAAGCTGTCATTACAAAATGCAGCTAACTGATCTCAAATAACAATTGAAAGAAATTAGTCATCTTTTTAACTGCTAGTTTGTAAGTATTTTCACAACATGGAAAGCTTCAAGTAGCCCTTTCCACAAAGTGACAGGTACTCATAGAACAAGCCAAATAAAGTCTTTAGGACTGTTCTCCCAAGGCAGCACAACACTCAGCGTCAGCACTGGCTTTTCAATTCAACTCAAAGTCTCACTGACAGGACAATCTTTGATACCTTGCACCAAGAATTATCCCAACAACCTTTCTGAGCAGAATTTTCAGGGCCTTGATCACTCTGCTACTAAGGTCTCTGAGAAACCCACTGAGAGCCAGAAGAAGTGAGGCGTCAAAGAATATGCAAAAGTATAGATTTGGCTATTAAGAGGGAGACTCATCAGATTAATTTACATGTTGATACACATTCTGAAGACCAGACAGGCTTGACTCAGTAGTCCAATGACTCAGAGTGCCTTTCTGAGCAGCAAAGTAAAATTACATTTCTTCTTTGCTAGAGAACCTTGGAGCTTCTCTACCAGCATTCTCTCTACAAATGTGTACACTGAAAGCATTTTATCCTATGACCACTATTGGCATCATGTCAAACTTTGGAAAGGTTCCTTATGCTGGCTCTTTTCAGAAGAACTAAGGACTTTGTCCAATTCTGAAATAATAAACAAAGTTTTGCTGGATGGTTGCAAGTGAGACAATTCAGCTAACGAAACAACTAAAACCAGCTGAGTATGTTCTGAACCACCTGGAGGTTTTAATACAAAGTGCAGTCATGAACCATTCTTGGAGCAGGCACAGAGCAAACCTGCCTCCTTGCCCTCAGGTTGGTTTGGGGTTTTTTTGGCCACGATTTCAGCAAGGGTACATCTGCTGTAAAAGTGCCTATATTTATATTTGTATGCATTTAAAACAAGAACAACCCCCCCTAAAACCTAAGCAATAACTTAAAAGAATTGCAAACTTATCTAACATTATTCCCTTGGACTGTAAGCTACAGATTCACATTCAAGTGACACTGAATTACAGAAATAATTCTGTTGGTCTCAAACATCTTTTGAATCCCTTAATGTATTTTACAATTCTGCACCCAAGTCCTGAAGCCCAGGAGTATGATCTACAAGCTCATAGCTATGGTCAGTAGGTTACAAAACTTTTAATTGTTTCCATGGTGGTATGTCATTATCAAGAACAAACATTTTGACAGAGACCTCATGTCACTCCGAAGCTCACGTAGCTAGAACACAATTAATTAGCATAAAAGGTCTTATTTTATTCTGCTGCTGATATGTCAGCCATTTCATGCAAGAGATCAGATGTACTCACTTCACTCTGTGGCTCCTGAATTACTTTGTAAAGAGATGAAATCAAAGCGCTCTTGTCTTTCAAGTTTGTAGCATAGCTGGATATGGATGCTTCTGGCAATGTCTGAAATAAAAATATTATAACTACTAGAAAAAGCAATTTCTGTCATTAAAATATAACAGCTATTTGAACAACAGTTTCCCGTTACAAGTTACTACTTATCGGAGTTTATAGAAAACTAAAACTTGCTTCACAAAGAAATTCTTACTATGGAAGTCACCGTGTTTTCAGGACAACAAGATTTCCAGAACACATGCAGTATTTTATTATTTTGCAAATAGTTTTGTATAGAATGTAATGGCAGTGGATGGGAAATAGATAAAAAACCCCAAGACTACAATCCAGGTGCAATCCCAATGAAATATCACAGTGAAATTTCAGTATTGTGCAACTTAGCAGTTTGCAGCCCCGTACTTAAAAGGGTATTCTAAAGACTGACTGTACACCTTTAGTGAACTTTATTACAGGATACAGTATTTCTCTGAAAGAATACAAATTCCAGTTGATGTGAACAGCTCTTCTCTAACACAAAACAGATTTTCCACCAGTACTTAGGAGGGTAAAAATCTAACCTTTTCAACAACCCTTTGGAAGGTGTACATTTAAATTTACTATTCATAGCTCTTACAGTACTTCTTATCTGCAGTCCCTCAAAGGCAATCAGACCCCTTTACACTGGGAATGTGTTTTCCCCTCTGTATATCTAAGCAGACCAGGAGCAAAACCTATAGACATCTCTAGTCCATACTCAAACTAACAAGACCATTCATCCATGATATACATTTTTACTGCTCTCTATCAAGAAGTATGTAATCCCAAAGAGGACAATGAAAAAAATCCTTTCAAGCATGCATTTGCATATATCACATTATCTCAGCAAAAGCCAAGGTTACTATTTTTCTTCATTTTTCTACAGCACTCAAGCACTCTTGCATACTGCTCCAGCAGCAACTCAAACACTACCAGCAAAAGATCTGAGAATATATCACCTTGAACTCTGACAACCACTCCTCCACAACCCCAGTGTCCACAGCTAACATCTTCCAACATCCGTTCTGAAACCTTCAGCCTGAAAGAAAAAACAAACACAGTTTGTGAAAACTACACAGTCACTGCATTCAACAGATAATGAAAATTAAGCCCTGTGAATATTTAAAGAATTATATCATGCTTTTACTTGTTAACATTTCACATGCTGACATTACTTTGAACTTTTATTCTACCTCACTCAGCAAGCTGCTGGAAGCATTAAGCATGGAAGTCTTCACATACAACAGTTTAATAAATTCCAAATATGTACTGCGTGGGAAGCTCAGAAAATCAAAGATTTTCAGAAATGGCATTTTGAAAACAGAAAAATACTACCTTCTCAATTTCAATTTTTTTTTCAGCCCACAGAACTTGAGAGAAAACTGTCTGGATTCACTGAAGAGAAACGACTGTTTCGGCTTTTCCTAGTCAACTGTTATTCCTAACTCGGAAAAGGTCACTGAAAAAAAAGACTGATGGAAAAACCTTTCAATCCTCCCCCACCGTGGCAACTGCAAGGCAACAAGCCTGCTGCCTCAGCACGTAGCCTGAGATGGACTGCACTTTCTGAGGATGAAAGGGGAACAAGGAAGGGCTAAGGAATTACAAGTTGCACAGGGCTTTAATTTCTGGAGAAAACAGCAGTAGTAACTGGAAACACTTCAAAAATACAATGCAGCAATGGCTCCACTAAAAGGGTTCTCCTGGCAGGTAGAGTGTTGGGGCAGCTCCATGAGAAGGATACTGGCAATATCAAAAGAGAGAGATGACAACCCACAGGCAAAGTGGAAGTGGAAAACCAAGTTGGCAGGCAAAGGGTACAGAGATGTGAGCAAGAGAGACTTTATAAACAAAAGGCAGAGCTAACCAGGGCCCTACCTCAAATGAAAGCACATATATAAAGCACTGCCTGCAGGAAAGCAGGTTGGGGAAGCTCTAATACCTTTTCTAGCAAATAAGTATGATTGGGTGCCTCTGGGAAACATCCATACACCAACACACACACAGAATGATGACCAAGCAGGAGGAATTGGTGATCTGCATGCATGTTGCAGGGATACAATCTCAGTGGGATCTGAGCACAGAACATTGCCTCAGCTGCCAGCATCTGAGGGCTCTGACCAGCAGCACAAAGCCCAGCTGGAGACCTGGCCTTACTGGTGTCTGCCAGGAGTCAGTACCTGGGCCAGGACAGTTCAACATCTTCATCAGCAACGATGGGTGATGGGACAGAGCTCACCCTCAGAACGTTTGTAGGTAACACAACACCAGGAGAGCAGGTCAATACCCCAGAGGGGTGGCTGCCATTCACAGGGACACCAACAGGCAGGAGACATGAGTGGACACATGAATCTTAGGAAGTTTACAGGGAAAGGCAAGTCCTGCCCCTGGGGAAAAACACCCCAGACACCAGAGAGCTGGAAAACAGCTTTGCAGAAAAACCCCTGAGGGTCCTTATGAAAAAGGTGAACATGAGCCGGCCACATGCACCCTTGCAGCAGAGATGGCCAACAGCCACCAGGTCACCAGCAGGTCAATGGAGGTGATCCTTCCCTGTACTCAGCCATGGTGAGACATAGCTGGAGCGCTGGGCTCCCCAGCACATCAGACACATGGCCATTGCAGAGTTTGGGAAAGAGCAACAAAGCCGATGGAAGAACTGAAGCATCTCACACGAGGAGAAGCTGAGAGAGTTGGGCCTGAAGAACAGAAGGCTCACAGGGATTTTATAAATGTAGATAATCACCTGAGGAGAGGGAGTAAAGAAGATAGATCCAGGCACTTCCCATTGATGTCCCGTGACAGGACAAGAAGCAATGGGCACAAATTGAAATACATTAAAAAGAGATTTAAATGTAGTGTCATATAAGCATTACTGAATTCTGCAACAGGTTGCCTAGAGAGGCTGAGGAGCCTCCATCACTGGAGATATTCAAAACTCAGTTGGAAAAGATTCTGAGCAACCTGTTGCAATTTTCACTACTTTGAGCAAAGGAGGTGGGACTGGATGATCTCCAGCGGTCCATTCAAACCTCATCCATTCCATCATCCTGTATCAACAAAGAAATAGGAAGGATTGTCACAGAGGAAACTCATCTAGCTAAATACCAACTCTTCCTGACCAACATCGATGGCTTCTAAAGGTGTTACAATGAGAATATGTACTAGTGGCTCTGGATGGTACCAGTTGCATGTCAAACCCTGCTGTGAAGTGACATTTTTAAGGATAATACAAAGGCTATTCCTATTATAATTATTGCAGGAACAACTTCATCAGTTCCTACAGAATCACACAATCTACTAGCCCTACTTTCACTCCTGTGAAGGCAAAGACTTTTGCAGTGTCTCGTGCTTCAGCAGGGTTCATAGTAACCATTCCCTACCGAGCTCCATTAATAGCACAAATGCCTGTGCTAATATTAAATGTTCAAAGCACAAAATCCATCATTTAAAAGCATCCAGAGGAGTCATGGATACTCCAGTCCATAGCTGACACCACATTTACTGAAAAGATGCTTTTTTCCCCCCCCCCACCTATTTCTACTGATCCACCAGCATTATTTTCAGATTAAAGGCTCCTAGAGAACACTGAATTCATTTGATCGGTAAAAACAATAAGAGCATCCTTGGCTGGCATTATCCATTGGACTAAGGTCAATACTTCAAGCTTTTATGACTCTGTATTTGAAGACAAATCTTTTTTTTTTTTTTTTTTTTAACTTTTGAAATGAAATCTATAAAAAGCTAAGCTATAAGAAACAGGACAAAGGTTTTGCTAATTCAATCTTTGATTTTTAAAGTAGCAGAGGTATATCATTGACAGTTAAGATGCAGAGAAGGTAGACTGTCCTTACTTTACTTTGATGCATTAAAAATGTATATACCCTTCTGAATACACTGTTTAACCTCAAACACATATGCATCTGCAGCAATACACATTTGAGCATCACAAATAAGAAAGCTAATTTTATCATTATTTCCCCCGAAGACAAAGATTAAGATTACCTGCTGGGCTGATCTCTCCCTTGAAGGAAAAAAGCCTCAATTCCACATATCAGGTGTGGGGGATCTATTAAAACAGGCAGACAACCTACTGTTTTGCTGAGGATTGCCATGTTTTGCTCTAGTTAAATAATAGATCAAGTTGAACTGCAACAAGCTATGGACAGAGCCCACAAAACCCAAGACTGTTCTAAAGGTAGAACAGTCCTTCTAAAGGAAGAAATGAATAAATTTCAGTGAACAATACAACTTGTCTGAAACCCGTAGAAAGTTCACTAAAAGTAACTCTAAAATGGAACTTTTAACACAGAGTAGGCTAAAATAAGGCCTAATTGGTAGTGTCTGTTAACCTCTTACAGAAAAAAAATATCCCAAAAGGATTAAAAAAAAAAAAAAGCCTTAATTACAACTCCATTTGAATGGATTCAACTACAAGATACAGGCCACTGTAAGCATTAGATGCCCCAGTCATTATGGAATTAAAGAAACAAGTGGACAAAGTAAACATGCTAGTTAGAAAAAAAGAAAAAAGCTATAGAAGCTGTAAGATTTTGTCAAGAATGTACTTCCTACGTACCAAAACTGTAATGAAAACTCAAACAATACAGCAAGCACTACACAGCATTTGCCCCCAAAATGCCTTGGTTTGAGCATGTAATTCCCCTTTCATAGGCTTTTTTTCCCCGTGGTCTCTTCCTCCCTGCAAAGAGTTCTGGTGGGTGGAGTTTGATAATTTCTTTAAATCCAAGCTGCTTTTGACCCCACAAATCAAACAATACTTTGACAAAAACTGATGATCAGCTTCAATGTCCCCTTGCTCCTCATTCCAAGAGACTAAAAGATGGAACTATTTGGATGTCCTGATGGAAAACAGTTGTAGGAAAGAGGTAGAAATCTCAAAGATTCAAACGATACCACAAAATTATTTGTGATGGATCTCAGTTACAGTCAGGTTCTCACAGCTCTGTTGAATTTTCATTAGACACAGCCTTAGCTTATATCACACATGAAGTAAAGCAACTTCAGGTGATGTTCTTTCATTGCAGATCTTATCATGTCACTGCACATTTGCCACATGATGAAAGCATGCACAAATATTGCAGGCCAGTTAACACGTGGCAAATATATTTGTGTGTTTATGTCTTGTGAGTTAAAAGCACTCTGGAGTATTTTCCACAAGGCTTTCAACTTGGATTAACAGCAAGAAAAGTGCTTTATACTAAACAGTAATTTACAAACTAGTTTTTCTAGTAGAACATCCATTTGAAGTAAGCATACATAAAGCCACACAGCCCTTGCTAATCTCTAACATTGAAACCCTAGGAGATATGCTCTAATATCAAGAAGAGGTAAACAAGTCTAACTTACACTCCACTCAAAGTCTGCAATCCATTTAATATAGCTTGAGGTAAGACTGTTCTCTGGATCTGTTCCCAAGTAATAAGCAGCCTCTAAGAGCTGTAAATTGATCTTGCCCTATTCCAATACTATAACAAAACTCTCCTTACATAGGAGGTAGCAATTTTCATTTGTTTCAAGATGAGTAGTACAACTGGAATAATACATCAAGCAATTTTATCTGACAACGGTGAGTCTTGTTTGGAAAGACTTCCATAAAGTCTCCACAAAGAACCTTCCTTTTTCCATTACAGCACAAATACAGCAGGAACTTATCAAACTTACTGTATTTAACAGAGGGAGGGAGAAAAAGATGCTATGCACTGGGCTGGTGGAGCACAAGCCAAGATGAATTAAGATGTATTTTCCAGGAAACTTACTAATAGAATCATCTACTTAAATGGCTTCAGGTTTTCATACCTGTCACTCCAGACTTTTTTAAATACAATAATATCAAATCATAGCCTAGAAATAACAGGCAACACATGCACAGGTTGACATTTAAAAAGAAATTCTGACAATAGGTGGCTTTCCTATTCTTTAAAGCTACCCAGCCTTTGTAGGATTCATCCACAGAATGGCACGTGTGTAAGTGAAATCTGGACTAAGTACAAGAGTTCATTCTTCATCCAAGTCCAGCCTCCTTGAATTCTGCAGAACTGACCTTCTCCAACCACAGTATTAGACATTTCCTACTGGAGGTCACAGAGCTGGAAAAAACAAAACCAGGAGCCAAAAACTGCTCAAGTCCCATCCCCTGGGAATAGCTGGAAAAGGAAGGAAAGCATATACGGTACTCTTAGCTAATCTGAAAAGTATCTGCTTGAAAGTTTGTGCCATTTGCTAAGAAAAAAACCCCAAACATTAGCCTAAGAACATGGAGCAGAAAGTTAAAAATTTCATGAACCATCAGCCAAATTTGTCAACACATCCCAGAAGAGGAATGAAATAAACTTGTGAGCATTCTCTTAGGATTTACCAGACGCATGAAAGGTCAAGTCCCTGGTACATGTTGATCTCGTATTCTGTAGTAGTTTGTATACAAAAGTAGCAAAGAGCCAATTAAAGCTCCATTTTTCCTACCCTTTGAAGAGGTACAAATAGTATTAAAAATTTCTTAATCAGCTCTACATCATCCATCAAGTTCACTTAAGGACTACAGTCTCTAGTTAAAATTCAGGTCGCTGAACCCTTTCATCTCCACACTTGCTCCAGAGACAGACACAATCCTTGCTAAGCCTCAGAACAGAAAACAGCACTAAGATAAATGCATTATTTAATAAATTGACAAAGAGAATGTATTTTCCTGATGTTAACGCACAACTCATTCTAGTGATACAGTGATCTGTTAATTTACTATATTATTTTTAGTATGATCACACTATCCTGTTCAAACAGACACTTGCAGGTGCAGTAATGGGTAGCAAATCACTCAAAGTCTCTTGAGAAGAGAAACCAATGCTGCTTTGGACTCCAAAAACCACCCTGGCAAGGTACAGAAACCACAAAGGCCAGGTCTGACTTCTTGACATTTTTCAAACTTACACAAAGAAACAAAACCCTCTAAGCCTGAAACAGTCACATGTTTTATTCAAATACACAATGCAAGCAGTGCTCAAAGACTCAGTATCAAATATTCTCTGGTAATTGCCATCTTCAGTCTAAAATAAGGCAGCGTCAACAAGACAGCTACAGTACACCAAGCATCACTGACTCAGCCTCAAGTAAATTCCTAAAATGACAAGAGATGGCTGTTCAGCATCCTCTAACAGGAGAGCTAACAAGCACTAGGTGAGCTTATAGGTGACAGAAGAAGTTACCAAAAAACAATGTGAAGGCAACATGCACTGAGTCCCAAGTCTGAGTACCTGAACTTTACAGAAATGCACAGAGAAAAGAAGCTTGGACACATATGTGGAAGAATCCATCCAAAGCCACTAAATACACTGGCACTTCTTCCACTTCAGAAAGTTGAAGTCAGAAGTTGCTTCCCCAGAACTTTCTTCCAGCTTCCCTTATCAGTTCCTCTCTAGGCCTCTATTAACAGCCACTGTTAGAGAACAAGGTTTCAGAAATTCAGGGTGATTCAGTATGGTCACTACCGCAATCTGCTTCACAATACTGTAGTGAACCTAGATAAATATAACTGTTTTGAATGTATTTGTTTCCAGTGGTTTGTAAAGGAACTGAAACCACAGCCAATTTGAATTTCATGTTGCCATGGGCATCTTTCAATTTTGTTCCCTCCCTCCCATGTGACCCAAAGCATTCATGATGAAAGCTTTTTAGAAAGTCATGAGCGGATAATAGGATCCCTAAAAGCGTAGGTTTTGAGGTTTTTAATACCGATCTTTGACTTCTGGCAGTTGTATTTGCTCAAGTTCAGATTAGCAAACAACAATTACAAACCACCTTTGTACGCAACTAACCTCGTTCTTGCCCTTTACCAGGAAGGAGATAACTCTTTCAAGACAACCAAGTGAACCGTGCCAGCTAAACAACTCACCGAGAGAGAGAGATGAGATTACACGTTGATATACTCACTTGAATTTATACAAGCCATGGTAAATTGGATTATTAAAGCAGTACAAAAGCAACCCCAGCAGTACAGCGCCCAACGGAAGTAGCTTCCACGGCTTGATTTTTTAAAATCCTACTTTACTATATATTCCTGACTGCTCTCTGCACAAGAGCACACTCTAAGTACAACTGCTGCACTGGTAACCGCAGAGTCAGTCAACACTGACCACCTGTAAAACAACTTGGCCCAGTTACATCCCATTCTCCAGCTTGCAGAAGCCCTACTCTCTTTCAAGCTACTTCACCTGCAGTATATCCTCCAGCGTTAGCTTTTCTACCATCTGTAATGTACCAATAGTTACATTCATTACAGGAAAAAAACCAGCTTGTCTTAGCAGCTGAAATATACTTGCTTCCTCTTTCATTTTACTCCACACAAACACTATTGTTTACGTGTTATTAAATCTTTAAGAAAGAACCGATATAAACAGCCTAGTCTTAGATAAAATATGTATAATTGAAAATATTTGTCTTAAAGGATGTTCTTATTCTGGATTAATACAGTTAACAGCTTAATGCATACCAAAAAATAACTATATGCATCATAAGGAAATAGAATTTAAATTGAAGTAACATTAAGGTGAGTACAACTACAAGTGTAACCAAACATAACTGAAACACCAATGAGAAGCATGTAGAAGGGAACAGTGTGCTAATACTACAAGAATGACTTAATCTACACAGGTTTTCCAGTTTTGGCTTAGGCACAAAATTCCACAGCATTAAAATAAAGATGTCTTCTTTATGGGCTGATAAAAACAGACCAGAAATCCTCAGAAGTTTTGTCTATTTTTCCATGCATCAGCACTCCTGTAACTTGTGGTCAGGCTCTATAAGCAGGCAACGCTGCAGTACACGGCACAGGGCTCTCACCACTTCTGTAAGGGAAAGCAGTGCTGCAGAAGTTATCTACTTACAGGAAACATTCTCTACAAAACCCCAAGTAAAGTAAAGTAGCAGCTTGGCACTTCATTTCAACTGAACCTTCCTTCTGCCTCCACAATGTGCCAGGAGCTGCACAAACCGAGAATTAGGTTGCGAAAGTTACAGGTGCTTCAGAAGTAACTTATTTTTATCTGCCAAAACTTGGCTGTTACAAGATCTAAGCACTTTTAAAAGTAGCATTACTATAATGAAAACCATTTAAAGAAAATTCTGTCAGCTTTGAAATCATACCCTCCTTCATCAGACCATCCTATTAACACATCCAGTTAAAACCTCTCTTTGTAACCTGGACTTCTACTCAGCAAGCATTCTTAAGTTTTCATGTACCCACAAATATGAACCATCCTTTCAAAGCATCCCTACTTGTAGCTGAGAAAGTCCAACACGTGGCATTCGAAAAAGGACAGAACTATGGCAAACTTTTGGCCTAAATCCTGGGATAGATCAATGACTTGGATGTCCCAGAAACAGGCTTTAAAGAACTTAGTACAGTGCAAGAATAACCAGTACAGTGTGTTTACCCAGGGGAGAGCTACAATGCAGGTATAGCATTAGACATGATAAATACAAATGCAACGGAAGGGTTTGATTTTACTTTTACTCCAGAGCATTTATTTTAACTGAGTGCTATGATACATCCCATCACCCTAACTCTACCAATGCAGCAGCATTAGCATTCTGGAGAACTTAATATTTGTGTAGTATTACCTCCAGTATGTAACATTCCACCATGTCCCCAAAGATCACGAGAGGAAATTAGAAATCTTGCTATTACAGATACACCACAGATTTTATAGCAGGAAAAAAAAAAAAAGGTTATGGTGGTCTATGGATACGTGGTTTAGTAGCTTGTTTTGACAGGAAAAGCTGTACAAAGGTGCATTTTCCTGGAAGGGTATATTAATACTGAAAATCTGAGGATTTAGTTCGCTTTGAGTGGTTGATGATTGGTCCCTGTTAAGTTACAGAAATAAAATGATCCATCAATACACACACACACACACCGCTGTGTTAACTAGCTTCAGGAAAAATACAGCGGTTTTCTCATTCTTCCCCATCCTTTCCCTCCACAACAGCCCTTCTGCACAACAAGCCTGTTACACACACAAGATTGGACATAATCATTTGAAAAATATTTCAAGGCACCTAAAGGCAACTTTGGTATTTTTGTTTTTACATATTTTATGAGCAACAAAAACCCCATGACTTCTTAACTAAGAGTTTTTAAATTAGTAGCAGGACCCACACGTCTGCCTCATTCAGAAAAGATAGAGTAGATGCTCTATAGCTACAAACAACCTGAATGCTGTAGTACAAAGTGTGTGCAACTTGAAGTCTTTTGAAGACAATTTATTACCCTCTATGTCATGCTCTGTACTGCAATTTAAAAAAAAAAGTCAAATCCCAAAAGCACAATAGTGGCAAAGCAGAAAAGAGGTGTTAATTGTCTTACATTATAGGGCATATTAATTTAGGTTAAATTCATAACAGATGAAGAACCTCTGAAAGTGAAAAATTCACACCTCATTAAAGCATCTAACATTCCAATTATTAATTATTCCGAGAAAGAAATATAAATCTAATTATTTACATGATTAATTAGTTAATGATTAATTTAGTGATTTACAGAGGTTGTAGAGGGACTCTTATTTGAGCAACTCATGTAGAAATTTCCAGGGTAAATGGTATCACCAAGTAACCTGCCATTATTCCATAGCCATAAGAAAAAGGTTCTAATGAATTTATATTGATATCACTTAGGCAGCAGAAAACAGTTTAAGATTAAAAATAACAGAGCATGCATTCATTTTCTGCTCCTCTTTCTTTTATTTGAATTCTCATTAAATCTCAAGATAAGCCTGGTTTCCAAGTGCATTCTTTAAGGCCTACATGTCTCGCATTTCTAGAATAAGCGCGTGGTACTTTAATATTCAGTTACACATTCAGAGCCCTGGTTTAGAGCACAGACTCCACGATTCAGAGCCTGACAAATATTTCTGTAGCCTAACAACAAAGTAGTCAAAATTTGTTTCTATAATAATCTGAAGTCTACAGACTCGGAACTTGATTTAATGTATTCTGCTTACAAACAACAACTGAAGAGTCACTTGAATGGCAGATGCAATTATGACAATACATGGAAATTGGTCATTGACTACACAAGTATTTGGGACACAGTGGACTCAAATGAACCAGAGCTGAATGACATCAATGCAGCTTAACAACCCTAGGAAGCTACATGGTATGTTTGTAAAAAACTGTCATAACCACAGGAAAGAGGAGTTGCAATGAACCAAGGGCAAAGCAAGCTATATCAAATGAGAGGAAAAAACAAATAAAATCTCAGCAAACAGCCACTTTCCAAACATTTGGAGGGGGGTGAGGGTTAATACTGCACAATGGAAAAAGGTCACACATCTATAATTTAAAAATCAGTAGACATTTAAGGAACCTCTTGGAGGGTAAACGCGGCATCATTTGGTTCCTGTTTCATCACTGGTAACTTCCTATTCACACTTGTGTCAGTTCCTCTTCTTACTGTACAAGCAGGGAATTTCTTTTAGGTGTTCCTTCTTCCCTTGACACCAAGTAGACCCACACCCTACTACTAAGTTTATACAGGACTTTTAATTTTCCAAACGGAAAACCAGTTGTACACGGTTAAGTTAGTCCTTGTGACTGTTGCACTGGATTGGTGCAACTGTGAACACAGGGGAATCATCATCCTCTTCTTTGCCAGAACAGGACAAAACATCTAACATGCTTTTAAAATACCACTAAAATGGGAATTAATCAAAGATTTTCATTACTTCCTTAAGGAATGAATGGATGTATGCATTATGCATGCAAAGAAATGGCAGAGCTTACAGATCTTCTCCAATTATGTTAAGCTTCGATGGAAAATCCTGATCAGTTTTCCCTGAGCAGTTACACCTGTAACAACAGCTTGAGATAAAATATCACTGCACAAATAACTGTTACATTCTAGTAAGAACTCTTGGCAACCACTGCAAATGCACATGCTTCACACACTCTTAAATTTAGGTGTAAGACAAAAGGAATAGTATTGAAAATACGTACAGCAGAAGTTACAAAGGCAGAAATAAAAATTAGAAGTAGCAGAATTTGCTAATCTGCTCAATCTCTAACATGATGCAAAAGTGCTGGAAGAGTAGTTTTGCTGGATTTTCACACATTAGTGAAAATTCGACAAAACATCAACCAATTCTAGCTGAAATGACAGAATTCTGATACTTCAACCATCAGCATTAAGTACTCTGCAAACCAGGTGTTCCTTTCGTTGTGTTTCACGAAGTAACACAACAAATTTAATTGAAGTACAGAGTCTCATCACGCCACCAGTGTGATGAAAATACACATCATTTATAGTATCCATACAAAATGCTGCTGAGAAAACAGAAAGGGGGGGAAACTTGAATTTCTGTCCTCAGCTTTACAGCTAAATGTAAATCACATTCTCTCTAAACAGGCAGGAATTGGTAAATACTATACCAACACTGGCAGAGCTACAGAATTCATGTGTAAGCAGAAACACAGAATTACTGTCAAAAGCCTCTCACCTGCTTCTCTGGCTGCTGCACTGGGAATTTAGTTCAAAGCAGGGGGAAAAAAAATGCAGGAGCCTATTAGTCTTTCTAGACTTGACATATGGAGTCAATATAATCAGGAGAGATGAGAGATGTGAGTGGAAAGACTACACCTTATTGAGCCTAAAAGCTGTAACTGGGTAAAAGCAGTAGCATGTCCGCAGCACTCAACGTGAAGTAGGTAGGTATTTTGGCACTACCCAAAGAAAGGCAATAAGGAAGGTATCATTTTAACTGATTAGACAGTAATTGGTTCAGCCAGATGTGCTACTAACCACAAATTGTAGGAGAGAGTACTCAGAATTTCACTGGAAAAATCCAGTGTAAGTTACTGTAAGGAACATAAAATTGTTGCTTTAGCACTAAGTACCAAGAGCTAAGGAATTCTTAACTATCATTCTTCCTCATGCTTTCAAAGAAATTTCTCTTCATCAGCCTAACACAAAATATGACATTGCAAGTCTGATTTTGCAACCTACTTCAGCTCTGGAAAAAATAAGACTTTCCTTCAGCCAGCAAACACTGAGCAGGAGAGTTACTGTGGGAAAACCTTTTACATTTTGTACCTGAAGATCCTATAGCCTGACTCCTCAGACAGAGATGTTACTGTAGTATAACCAAAGCGTCTTACATGATAGACTGTTTGAAAATACTCACAGTATCTTATTTTCAGAGATGGCAGCTGGTACTAAAAAACCTGTTAAATGCAGTTTTTAAACATTTATGAGGTCAACTTAATGTTTTTACATATATTCCTGTCATTTCCTTTAATATAGTATATACTGTAGGATTAAAAATAAAATACAAAACAATTGTCTTTATGTATAAGAACAGGATTTGAGTACTTGCAAACAAACCACAATGACATAATGCAGCCTTGCACATTAACCAGACATTCATGAAGACCTTATATTATCCAGCACTGGCTTCTATACAACATTCAGCTTGTGAGACAGTTTAATGATGGAGCATTAGATTTAATTCTCTATGGCATATTTAAAATGTAACGGGCTGCTTCCCCCTTTAAAAAAAAGAATGGCAATAAAATACACTAATAGTACTGAAACATGGTGTTTAGTATTAACAAAAATATTAAAGTTGTATGCACTGTTCATCAGGTTGAAGTTAATGCCTTGCTGAAGCATAAATATTTATCCAGTGCAAACAGCAGGAAACCTTAGGAGACAGCATGGCTTTAAGCATCGAAGTGAGTTAATTAGTATCCAGTGCAGCTTCAGGGCATACTATGCTGCTTTTAATTAAAGGTTATCTCTGAAATAGAAAAAAAGTAACAAAACACAAAGCATATCTTATCTCTTACTTAAGAGAGTGGTCTTCAGTAGCTATCAAAAGTGCCCACAATATACAGTTTCTGTCCCTAGATTTAGAATGAGAGCTCTTAGGCCAATCAGGACAGAAAACAAATAGCACCATTTGCATCAGCAATAGACATGTTTTACCACTCAGCTAGTATTGCTTTTACCTGAACTTCTTTGTCATGCTTTGGTTGCTACACAGCATTTCATATCATCAGGGGTTAGAAACAGAAGAACACAAACATACATCTGTTTCGGAGAGATAACCCATTTCCAGTCGTCTTCTCAACAACCAGATGACTCTCCAGCAATGTTGGTAATTTAAAATAAGCTTAAGAAATGTTTTCATGCACACCCTCACTTTCCCTGGCACTCTCCGTACAGAAGAGTGATGATTGTTAAGTATCTGTCCAAATTCCACAGGCCTTATTGATTCCAGTTCTAGTAAATAATACTCTTAGTAACAACTATTTATCAAATCCACTTGTATTAAATTTGTACACCACTTAGAAGTCACGCTGAAGCCTTATATGAAGCCCATAACTCATCATGCTGAAACAAAGGCACAAACACCCTCCCATTTCTGGCACTGCAATGACAAGAAAGGGTCACATCCAGACAACTTCAGTACACACGTGGGCTGCTTTCATTCACTGCCTTCCCAGTTGTTACCAAAGCCTGGAAATTCACGTGGGGATGCAACTGAAGAAATCACTGTAAATAACAAGCCCCCTCCCAGACCAAGCTGACATTCTATTTTTATTTTGCTGCTCTTGAACATGGTCCTAATTAGGACAAAGCTTCACAATAATTTCACCAAAAGTACAAGAAAACACTTCACATCCTGCATTATTTAATCTGATGATTTGCAACAAGAATAAAACCAGAAGCATTTCATCCCTCAGCCTCATGCAAAACTTTTCAAATTTCACTCATGTTTTCAAATGACTTCAAGTATTTCAAGTATCAGTTACTTATAAAGGAAATCTCGAGAGCACACAGAAGTACTTCACCTTAAAAGTGTGTGCACACACTTATTCACTACAGAGTATAGGGAAGATTCTGATCAACACAGGAACTAATAAAACTCTTTAATGGCACACAGAGCTCTAGCAGCTTAGAAGCGTTAAACACGGCCTTGCAGCAATATGCAGTCACCACATATTCAAAACATTTTCATACTTTAATATTCCTTGTCTTCAATGACACCAATCCGACAGCTTTCAGTCCTTATCCCGACACCACTTTGTTATTTTCTTCCAAGATAATCTCGAGAAGCATTTCCTAAATAACTGAAGTTCCTAAATAGCTGATGGTAATAAAACAAGATTTTAACTCCAACATATTCTCCACTCCCAAATGTACATTTAATACACCACCATTTCAATTCTGGCAACTGAGGACAGCAAACTGCCAGAAGGATCTCTTTTTTTGTTGTTTTTGGAAAAGAAAGAAAACATGGATTTATAAAAAATATATCATGCCTTCAATTCTAATTAAGGTGGTTGGTTCATTGTTGTTGTTTTTTTTAAACTCACATAATAACGCAGAACAGCACTAACAAATCAAAAGCTGTAATTTTGCTGAGAAGGAAAACTATCAGATTCCAGCAAAACAACAAATACCTTCAAGTACATCCTACCAAGTACAAGCCAACAAACTGGAAAAAATAAAGCATATAAAACACAGAGTTTAAGAACGTTGCATTTTCATAATACCACGGGAAAAGTCTCAGAGATTACAGAGAGTCTCACGGGTCATTAAGCTATTACACCTTGGATGATAAATACAAGTTTGCAGTGTTCAGTTTTCCTAAAATGTAAGCAATTCAGACTCTAGTTTCTCTAACTCCAAAGAAGACAGAGCATACACACAGTGAAGATCATATTGTTAGGCTTCTCATTGCCTATACAGCATGACAGAATCTCCTGCTTAAACTTCATGTGTATTCCTCCTGGAAGACTGACTGCTTGGTAACGCCGTGACACACCAGCGCAGTGATTCATAGGTGTAATCTCTGTCTCTTCTAACAATCCCACCCGCACAAATCCTATGGCAGACTTCAGCATAAGCTTTGTACCCAATCTTGCATTTGTGAGAGAGGAAGCATGCCAGGTTACGCAGGGAGGGTATTTGTCTAAGTGAAGGCTTGGGAACGAAACCTGACCTGGTGATCCACCCAAGGGATTTAAATCTAAGCTCTTCCTGCTATAGGCTCTGTATGTTTGCAGAGTGCCCAGGTGATTTTTGTTAAGAGTCCAAGTGCTACTGCATTTTAATATTCTGATCAACATAAACATTTAAGCCTCATTAAAGTTTCATTTGAAAGCTTCAGACGTGAAGAGTACTCACAGGCTCTTGGGCCCAAAGGAAAGCCTGAGAACTGTGACTTCACAAACCACGCAGGTTTCTCAAACTACGCATCTTCCACACAACCCAAAGTGAAACAGTGTCACGTTAGGTCATAAAATGTGTGTTTATTTTCTAATTAAAATAGACAGACAGACAATATTTGATAACTAATAATATATATTCCCAGAAGGAACTAGGTGATTTTCACATTGCATGTGTTTAAGTCAGTGACAGGTTAAGAAAAAACCTAATATTTACTTTAGGGCAGGATTTAATAAAAATTTCCTGACATGAACATACAGAGAAGGTTCAAGATACTGGGGCTTTACACTAATTTATACTAAGAAATAGGCTTTACCTCAGCAGTTTACTATGAATTTTCATGCAGTCATAACATATGCATCCGTAAATGAACTTTTCTCACAGTTTAGCCCTATTGTGTTAAATAAAATATAGATGACACATACCATTTGTACTGTCTAGCCTTGCAATATCTCACGCACATTCTTGTTTGCAATACAAGTCCTTGCAAAATTAGAATCCCAGTGACTTAACTACCCAGCTATGCCTGTGAACACATCTACCACGGACTCTCTCAAGTGAAAAGAAAACCCTCCCATTCAGGAGACTATGGCTGAAGTTCAATGTCTGCCCATGAAAGCCTTTTTCCTTTTAAGAAGCATTCTGAATAAGTTTACCTTGTACCTTTAAAACAGCTCAACATGGAAAGGAAGTGAATTGCTACAGCTACAGTTAAAAAAATTACCCAAAGCAGTAAGGGAACTTCCTCAAAATTATCACCCCTCTGATAAAAGGCCTATTAAAAGTACCTTGTCTCACTAAGAGATTATCACAGAAGAGAAACAGCTGAGTTTTGCATTTCAAAAGCAGTATTTTCATATTGTCCTCTTACTCTAGAGGACAAAAATACGCCCAAGAACAGTGCCAGATGGATCTAAAACTCAACTTCAAAGTACATTACTTTTACTGAAAGTGTTTCACTGATGAAAGTAAAATAGATTGGAAGTTAATTTGACCAAGCTTTATAATGCAATTTACTTTTCACAGCATAAAAGAACTTGTTGGAAGGTGGAGAGGGCAACAAAAGGAAGCCACTCTCACAGAGAAAGGCATTCTGTGAAAAGCACAAGCTCCTGAAAAGCCACTGTAGCATCTAGCTGCATTATCGGAGGGATAAGGTGCAGAAAAGCCTTTTAAATGCAATGAAAAGTCACTACACTTCACTACGTAAAATTGCTTTTTTGCTTCTTTGCAGCGTTACTTGTTCAAGTCGCCTTTAAAATTAATCACCAAATCTGAAAACATAGCTAATAAAACTACCTAACAGCAGTTACTTCACAGAAGCTTTCTTACTTTCACAGAACCACAGAATAACAGGGATTGGAAGGGACCTTGAAGATCATCTAGTCCAATCCCCCTGCCAGAGCAGGAATATTTTGTTCATCTTATGCACTAGGGGCACGTATTGAAAATTATGAAACATCAATGCCAACAAGACCTAAAATTCCTCTAGCACACAAATCTTTTCCTCGTGGACTTAAGACTTGAGGAGCTTTTTTTGGGACAGAGTTAGACTTCATTTGGACAGGAAACAAAGGGGATGGCTTTCAGGATTACACGGAACGATGCAAGTTCACGGGCATCACCTCTGCTCTTACCGTTACCTTTAAAAAGCAAAGCACACGGAAAGCTACTTCGTTTTAACGCGCCCGGAGCTCCGTAGCGAAGCCCAGGCAGACACCAGACACAACCCCCTGCGGCGCTTCCTACTCACGACCATCAACCGCAAACTCTCGGCGAACTGTTGCTGCCACCTCTCGCATCCCTAACCCGCGGACACCGAACTCCAGCACGGCAGGAAAAAACCCACAGGCATAGAGAAAAGCCGGGTTAGAAGGAGTGTATTTCACAGCACCCCACTAAACTCTCTCCTAAACCCTCCCAGGAGGGGGGCACAGGCACCCACCGCTGGGCTGGCTGCCCCCTGCTCCGGGGAGAGGAGCGGCAGCAGCTCCTTTGTCTCACCCGCAGCCCCGGCTGTCCTCTCCCGGCGACACCAGTGACCGCTGCCCCGCCGGCCCCAAGCCGCTCCCGTCGCGACCGCCGCTCCCTCCTCTCTGCCCTCCCCGGAGCTGAGCCGGGAGTCTGGGCACGGGAAGGACCCCGGGAGGCGGCCGGGAACCCAGCGGCGTCCCAGAGGGGACCGGCCTCAGTCTCCTCTCCCCTTCTCGCCGGTGCCCAGAGCGCCACACCGCGGGCGCGCTCACCCGGGGGGCAGGCACCGGCTCTCCCCCAGCAAAGCGGGAGGGGGCCGCCCTCGCCCTGCCCCTCCGCCACCCCCGAGCACCGGCCCTTCCCCCAGCCCCACCACGGCAACCC
>VXBJ01007137.1:313639-326427 GCA_013400055.1 Nycticryphes semicollaris
TAGAAACGAAAATAGAGCTGGCGATGAGCCGACTAATGAGGCTATAAAGCAAAATAAGGTCTTTAGCTTCCCCAGCCCTAACAAAGAGACGATTATTATTATACTGGCTGTCAGCTCCGCAAGGGATGTTTCCAGGCACCTCAATGAGAACGTCTCATAATGGAATGCCCCTTAATTTTTATCAGGCGTGTCTTTATTATTATTTAGATGCTGGATTCTTATCAGCTTTCCCAAAGTGGAGCAATTGTGGGCAGGTCTCATTCCACAGCACTCTACAGCCTTTTTCAATTACAAATACTTTTCAGTTTTTCACAGGTTTTCTTCCCCTGACTTCATCGTCAGATTGCTTTAAAGAATCAACTTGAAATAAAACTGAATACTGCATAATTAGCTACTTTTTGTTTTAATTAAAGTTTAGTTTACATTTGTTGTTATGACCAGGAGCTCTTTGCAAGTATGCTTTGAGGATTATGTTTTAGTCCTCAGAAGCACATGCTTACAGTAATCTTCAGGATTAATAAAGATTAATTTAATCAGTAATCTAATTGCTGTGTGGTGAAATCGAAGCAAGGAGGTTGTGATTTGGCCAGTGTCAAATACCATGTAATGACAGCACCCAAATTAGCTCCACCGACACTTAGCATCACAAAGTGTTGTCCCATACAATTTAAAAGCCCTGCTCTTCTAGGCCTTACCAGTCTTAATTTCCTAAATGATTCTGTACAGGCAGGTAAATTGTTCACACAACAGTTTATTGACTTCCCTGGAACCTTGAACCTGAGGAAATGACAGGTTCGAAGTCCTTCTTCAGGATTTCCTGGCCACCCTCTGTATGTGCTTTCGGCCTGAGCTGTATCTAGACTCGTACCATTCATTTCCATAGCTATCTAGTGTCATTTTAATTTACTGACATGAAAATGTATGGGTTATTTTCAAGGACCTTTTATAATACAAATTATAATACATAAAATCTGCTTTTAGAATGTAAATGTCTTTCTTACTAAGCCATTTGTCTTTAGGATCAAGACCGTAACACAGTGGGAGTATTCATTCTGGCATCAGTTTCTATGACACTGGATAAAATAGGTCTGTTTTCCTAAAAAGAAAGATGTTATTAGTTCTGACAAAAAGTGTAAAAGAGCTTATTTTACTAAGACGAAGAGAGACAATTAAATGCCATAATCTTAGGAACAACCAAATGAAACTTTATGAGTGAGATAATAAATTTCAGCCTTAGAAAGAGTATACATCTGAATCACAGCCAGAATACTTAATGCTTTGGGGATTTTTTTAAAGCTCTTTATCTGAGTTTGCCTGCATTCCCACCACTATTTCTGCCTCACCAAGCGCAGCCACACACAGCTCCCACCACAATGTCTTTCCCACCTGCCGCCTGTACCTATTCCCAAGACCCTTCTGGGTTTTGTGACCCAACAGTCATAGAATCATAGAATTGTCCAGGTTGGAAGGGACCTTTAAGATCATCTAGCCCAACCATCAGCCTAACTCCGATAAAAAAAACCCCCATCACTAAACCATGTCACTAAGCACTGTGTCAACCCATCTGTTGAATACCTCCAGGGAGAGTGCCTCAGCCACATCCCTGGGCAGCCCATTCCAATGCTTAATAACCCTTTCAGTGTAAAAAATTTTCCTAGTATTCAATCTAAACCTCCCCTGGTGCAACTTGAGGCCATTTCCTTCTTGTCCCATCGCCTGTGACTTGGGAGAAGAGACCAAACCTCACCTTGCTACACCCTCCTTTTAGGTGGTAGTAGCAAGAAGGTCTCCCCTCAGCCTTCTCCAGGCTGAGCAACCCCAGCTCCTCTTGACAAGACTTGTTCTCCAGACCCCTCACCAGCTTCGTTGCCCTTCTCTGGACCCTCTCCAGCACCTCCGTGTCTTTTTTGTGGTAAGGGGCCCAAAATTGGACACAATCAAATCAATTCCATTTGAAGAGAACCAAGTAGGAAAAAATAAAGAAGTTTTCCCAACAGGATTCTCTTCCCTGAGCTGGTTCACTCCTCGGTCCTGCAGCTCTGGGTGCAGCACGGACCCAAGAGCAAGCGACGGGAGCAAAGCGCAGGAGGAGTTTGCCAGTTGCACCCTCAGACCCAGTGTCGGGAGGGAGACAGGGTACTGCCACAGCTTGTGACACAGGTGACATACAAAGTGGCCCTGATAATTGCAAAGAGATGTGCTGAGATCATACTGTCAGTAGTTATGAATCTTTTTCTGTTATTGATGTGTTACGACTGGAATGATTAGTAAAAGTAATGAATCATTCACAAACAAGAGGCAGGTAAATTCTTCACAGGCAGCGGGTGACAGACATTAACAGTTCTGCAAGGGCAGGTCACCTTATCAAAAGAAAACAGTTCAATTCATACCATTCCCGTAGATTTTAACAACCCCTAAGTTATTTCAGCGTTTCAGGCATTCTTGCCACATTAGCCTTAAATATTTGGAAGGCACAAAACCGCCTTCAACACATTTTTCCTTTCACTGGGTTAATTTTTCCGTCCACGTGCGCACCTGTCACTCACAGCCTTTTAGTCTTGTGCTCGTGGCAGGGTTTGGGCCATTAACAACCCATTTCCAATGGGCCACAAAGGATCACAACTTTTGTTCCACTTCCCCAGCAGTCAGGGCTGCTCAGTGCTGTTTTGCAAACAGAATTTCCAGGAAGCAGGTTCTTTTGGTTTCCCTAAAATGTTTTCATCGCTCGGGAACATGATTTGGAACCTACACCTTCTGCCTGCTTCAGTATTTTTGGTCTGTGCCTCTTCATTATAAGTTCTTATATTTAGATTGTGAACTATAATAGGGATGTAAGCTTCTTTAAATATAGAAATCCTTGATTTATTTATCAACTTAACAACTGTAATCTCTGTCATATGACCACGTTCTGAAAGCTCAAATCAACACATGGTCCATTTTTAAAAGACGGTGCATCTGGACCTTGGGGAAAAAATAGCAGTTATTTCCAGTCACCTGATCTCATACCAAATCTGTAGCCTGGAAGGCACCGAGAAGGGCAGTGTTTAGGGAGGGGAGAGAGGCAGAACTGAGGAAGTGACATTTTCTGGGTCCTCTGTCCCAGTGCCAGCCCAGCCCAGGCTGGTTGGGGCCATAACAACGGCTGATGCTGGTAGATGGAAGGCAGAGGAATGCAGCCTTTGTGGAGCGGCCCTTCTGCTTCCATTAGGGTGGAATCACACTCGCTGCAGGACTAAGAGCGGTCTATCAGTCTCGATTAGAAAGTCAGCTAACGTTCTCCAACATGCCCAGAACTTGCATTGCTCTCCTTTGGAGCCTTTGATAACTCCACTAATTGGGAAGACGAGGAAGCGTCGAGTTGTTCTTCAAGTCAGCAGAGTTCCAAGAGCTTTTCATCAAACGCAGAGGGCTCTGGAGACCCCTGGCCTGACATCCTCCATAAGCAGTTTCAGGAACCAAAGCACATAAAAAGTCAGAGGAAAAAAAAATAAGAAAATCATGCTGACCTAGGGAAAAAAAAAACCAACCAAACAACAAGCCAGATATTCTGAAATTTCCTTTCAAATAGAAATAAGAAGTCAACACTTTCTGCAAAAACACAAATTCTGCAAATTTTGAGAGTTCTAAAACAACCGACAAATAAAATATCTTGACAGCGTCAGCTGTTTAGTTTTGACTTATGGATTTCCTCCTAATATTCTAGTTTCAACCATGAATGAAATATTTTGATAGCTTTCTCTTGTAAACATAAATGAAACCGGTATCTTCCTACAAAAAGTTATGTTTTATTAAATCCATGTTTTGACAGAAAATTGCTCCACCAGAAAGCTCTTTACCAGATCTTCCAGGAAAGTGAACAATCACTAACATCTGTTTGATTCTGAAATACTGAAGATCTCACAGTCTCGCATTTCTCATATTATGACAAAACACTTTAAAGGGAAACATTCAAGAAAAAAAGGTCCCTATAAACATTTTGTTGGTCAATTGATTGAACAGTCCTTTTATTAGAACTTCAGATTTAAAAAAAAATCATACATTTAGCATGGAACTAATAAAAATCCATTTCCTTCACTTCATAATTTATTGTAAGTTTTATTTATTCTAAATAGAAATCGCTTTTATCTTATGTTTTTTACTGACCCAGAGTTCTCCTTACTTAGCTTTCCTTGGCAAAATTTACACACAAGCACAAGGCTACTATGCCTTGATTTGTTTGTATTGCAAAGAAACATTTAATACAAAAATACTACAATAGAATTAAAACCAAAACACTTAATTTACTCTAGTGCTCAAAAGCTTTCCAGGAGTTCAAATTCACATAGCTCAAATTTAAAACCAAGTTTGACCTGCTGTTGAGGGCCAGTTCTCTTAAATAATACGTTCCATATTAGTATTTGGCACTAAGGGATGAAGTTTACAACACTAGAAAATAAAATGTTATGGCTGGTTTTGACTAAATTTTAAGGAGAAGCTACTGTGAGTGTTTGATAACTAAAAAAAAGCTTTTTCTTATTGTACCACTAATGTAAGGCAAAATTTTAAAAACATAGCAACCAAATAATAATAAACATCAATAATGCATAAACTAGCCTTAATACACAAGGGGTAGGAAATCCATTACTTCTGCTTCCTCACACTTGAAAAGCAGAGGTTAAAAGCACACATGTAGGTTTGTAAACGCAGCAGTTCACGAGATCAATTCTTTGAGGGGGAAGACACAAGCCCAGGTAGCCCAGAATTCTAGAAACAAGCCCTGGAGGTAAAGACCCAGGTGGGGATGGGAGGGTGGGGAGGGAAAGGAGAACTGTGTGAAGATTGCTCTCATAAGAAGTACAACTAAACACACACCATCGCTACAGAATTGAGAACAGGAAGGGCTACATTTGAGAGGGGGAAGGTGGAAGAATGTGGCAGGGGTCCACCACAGCACATTCCCACCCCAGTGCTCCCTGCTCAGCAAAGAACCAAAAGAAAAGCTGCCAACCACCAGGCTTTGTATGAAACATCCCTAACTTTGGTATTAGCAGTTCAATTAAAGTATCACAGCTCTTTTAATTATCTCAGCTGAGCTGGCTTTTCTCTCCCTAACCACAGCTGTTTGTGGTGCATGACTTGGGGTTCCTTCTGGCCATGTAAACAAGGAGGAGCAGGGAGGGCTGGTGGGGATACTGGGAAAGTGAAAAGGGAGAAAGATGAAGGAAAAAAAAAATATGCAAGGCAGTCTAAGGATTTTTGTATTTCCATGGTTCTTCAAATGCTCACTAATATTTATTCCTATGGAAAACTCAACTCCCCAGCCCATGTGTGCCTACACTGGCAATATATTGAGCGTATAGTGCTGCTGGACTATAGAAAATCCAGAGTTCAGTTTACAAGGGCTGTCAGATGCCCCGACCAGCCCAAGACCCTCACTCTCTTTTCAGGAGATGCTTACAGTCGTGAGTTGTCTCCTCCTTAACAAACCAACCTGTGTCCCGCCCTGCCTCCTGAGGGTCCTGGGGGGTCCCCCGTGAGAAGCCCTGTCCCCATGGGGCTCGGGTCAAGCTGCTCTGCAGCCCAGGTGGTGCTGGGTGTAGGAGGCTGGCCGGGCTGTGCTCACCGCTTCCTCCCCTGGAGTGTGGTTAGCTGATGAGGAGGGTGCGGTTGGGCTCAGAGCTACCAGCTGACAACTCATTACTCGTTACTCTTGGGTCACACTTGTCAGCTTTTCCTGTGAATCACAAGAGCTAGAAGCACACGCACACGCTTTTATAACAGAAACCCTCCCTTCTGATGCAATCCCATCAGCCTCAAAAACCGGGGTGCTAGATCCAAGTCTACAAAGCGCATGTGTCTCCTGGTAGCCCAGAGAAGCAGCTTGATGTCACAGAATGGTTTGGGTTGGAAGGGACCTTAAAGATCATCGAGTTCCAACCCCCACCCGCCCTGGCAAGGGACACCTCCCACCAGACCAGGTTGCCTCAAAGCTCCATCCAGCCTGGCCTTGAACACCTCCAGGGATGGGGCATCCACAGCTTCTCTGGGCAACCTGTTCCAGTGTCTCACCACCCTCACAGGAAAGAATTTCTTTGTAATATCTACTCTAAATCTTCCCTTTCAGTTTAAAACCATTACCCCTTGTCCTACTGCTCCACTACCTGATAAAGAGTCCCTCTGCACCTTTCCTGTAGGCTCTGTGAAGTACTGAAAGGTTCCTATAAGGTCTCCCTGGAGCCTTCTCCAGGCTGAACAACTCCAACTCTCTCAGCCTGTTCTTATAGGAGAGGTGCTCCAGCCCCCTGATAATTTTTGCAGCCCTCCACTGGACCTGTCCAACAGGTCTATGCCCTTCTTATGTTGGGGGCTCCAGAGCTGGACACAGTGCTCCAGGTGGGATCTCACCGGAGCAGAATAGAGGGGCAGAATCACCTCCCTGGACCTGCTGCCCAAACTGCTTTCAATGCAGCGCAGGATGCAGTTGGCTCTCTGGGCTGCCAGCACACATTACCAGGTCACGTTGCACTTCTCATCAAGGAACACCCCCAAGCCCAGGGTGCTCACAATCCATTTTCTGCCCAATCTGCATTTGTGCATGGGATTGCCCTGACCCACATGCAGGACCTTGCACTTGGCCTTGCTGAATTTCTTGAAGTTGGCGTGGGCCCATATCTCAAGCCTGTTCAGGTCCCTCTGGGTGGCATCCCTTCCCTCAGCATGTTGACTGCTCCACACAGCTTGGTGTTGTTGGCAAACTTGCTGGGAGTGCACTCAGTCCCACTGTCCATGTCAATGGTAAAGGTGTTAAACAGCATCGGTCCCAATACCAATCCCTGAGGAACACCACTGGTCACCGGTCTCCACTTGGACATTAAGCCCCTGACCACAGTTCTTTGAGTCTGACCATCCAGCCAATTTCTTATCCACCAAGTGGTCTATCCATCAAATCCATGTCTCTCCAATTTAGAGACAAGTCATGCGGGACAGTGCTTTCCTTGTCTTGCTCGGACACCCTGGCTCCCAGCCTGTGCTAGTAAAGCCCTTGGCACTCGTACAGCGGTGGGCTCCATATAGAACTGGCAGAAGCAGTGCTGAAGAGCAGCATCAGTGTGTCTGTACAGCAACATCTTTTTGGTCTGACCCAACTCAACTGCCGTGGCCCCATCCTGCTCTTGGCTGTTGCCCTTCCAGGGTAGGTGGATGAGCACCGCTCTGAACACTCCACATTTTAAGCAATTACCCCAGGGAAAGTTAAGGCTTCAGATACATTACTAAGTTTCATAATCCTGAGGGAAAACAATGTTTATTTTAGATAGATAGGGTGACAAATCAGAGAGCTGAACTGCAAAGGAGACAGAAGGTAGGTATTAGGAAGTCCTGCTCCAGCTGTACAGGTAGCTCTGCAGCTGGAGCAGATCAGTAGAAGAAAATGTGGAATTACCATCAGCCCAGTGTTTTTTTAAGATCAGTTTAGGTATATTTGACCCCGCTTTAGGACAGATACAGAGAAATGAGTGATATCTCTTCATTATTGTCTCCTGGGCTTTTATCAGCCATGCTTATTCCCTTCTCTTGGAGTAATGGGTTACAGACTGAATATTTTAAGACTTAAGTGAAACTCAGAGTGCTAAATTGCACTGTTATAAAATGCTTTTTGAATAAGTATGAGAGCACTATTAATGCAAACATAAGTATTCTTAAGGAAAATACAAGTAACAAAAAGCTCACATTTGAAGCGAAATCCAAACAAACCCGAGGTAGATTGTTATCTTTGTTATCTTTCTTCTAGATTTTGGCTAAGTTTGTCTCCTGCTTTTATAGTTGATGGCTATATGTTCCCAGGTCTTAAATGTTATTGAGGGGGGAGGGTTCACAGTTTGTTTTCATTATTAACTTTGATAATAAAACACCTTACATTTCATGAAGATAAAGACATGCTTTTTTCCCTCGGTTCTATACTACTTTGACAGTACCCAAATGAGATGGTAACTTATAAAACAAGTGTATTCTTTGCAACCCTCTCATTACCCCATTTATTTTAATGGAATTGTGTGGGGCTTTTCTGTTATTTTACCCAAGATGGTTTTGCTTACTCAGAACAGCCAGACAGATGTCTGTTCGTGCTCTGTCAAGAGCATCAGCTGCTTTGTTTTGATTAAAATATTTTGTTTTCCTGCCAGCAGGGAGCCTTTTCACTCGGTCAAGGACAAAATTCCAGCCAATGGTTCGTTGTTTTCTTTTTCAAGAATGTGACCAATTAAAAAAATCCTGACAATAAGATTTGCTTTCCTCTTAGCGTGGGAGGTCACAACTCTAATCATGTGGCCATTGCCCCTAGAATTTGTAATGTCACTTGCTTCAGTCTCAAGGACTGGACTATGGAGGAGCAGCAGACTCTCAAGTCAATCAGGCCATTAGCACTCTGCTTTCTTGCTGTCTACTTCCCCAAAGCCTGACATTTTAAAGAAGAAAAACCTACTCTTCCTAAAGGCTATTATCTAGGCAAAAGAGAACATTCAAATTATGGACTTATTATTCGATATAGCTGCACCCTGTTGATTTTTAGAAAGTCATATTTCAGCTCAGCAGCTTTCTTGCTTCATTTGGCTCTGCTTGTGCTCTACTTTATCAGATGGCATATAACTTATTATCATCCTGTCATGAAGAACATTAACTTGATAATAGATATGTATCACATATTCCAGGAAAACTATTGGGACTTTCAAGGTGAGAAAAGGTGTCTGATACTTTTTTCCTGTGCCAGAACTTCATGATCTTTCCTGAGAAACTCAGATCAGCTAATTAACAATAGCTAAACATATTTTGATACGCTTTTCAAATTCTTTCTTAGATGCACATGGTGCAGCCCTTGTGCGTGTAAAACTTCCAGTGACTGATTATCCCTTGCCTTTTTGGGGGATTTGTTCTCTGTTGGAGAGATTAAAATTACATCTAGTAATAATACAGGGTTGTGGATTTACTCACCACTCAATAACTCGCTCAGGCAGCTACAAACCTTAAACCTGACTGGATGCTTAAAACTGCTCAGGTGCTGACCGCTGGGGAGAGATTCATTCTTGGTAAAAATGAAGGAGGATTGGGTTTTTCCTTTGGAGGAATTACTTCTAAAGAAGATCGAGGGAGGGAGGCGATGGGAAGGGTGTGATGCCTTTGAGCAAGGTGTCATACAAATGAAACTATATATTGGGGGGAGGGTGGGAAAAAGGAGTTGACAAACTGAGTGTTGCACACACATGGCTTGCCCATGTAGATCTGAATTTATGGCCACCTTCAGAGTGTACAGACATCACTGCCAGGGACCCAAGCCCTGTGTGACAGAACTAGTGACTGTGTGTTAATAGTCACCACGTTTTTCAAAGTGTTAGAGGTGAAAAGCTCCCTATAAATGCTCCCTAAGCATCGAGAGAACTGCCTTATTTCGACAGAAACGAAGCCTCTTACAGCAAAGCTTTTTCCTGCCTTGGCACAGGTCTCCTCACCAGTATTCCCAGCAGTATTCTCCATTGTCACGATGACATCTGCTGGAAGGGACAGGGTTGAGCACAGGTTTCTCTGTCCAGGCTCTAACGCTGCTAACATCAGCAGGGCTGGTGCAAATTCACACACTGAGAGCTACTACAGTACTGAAATCTGTGTAAAGCAACAGGAAAACCTTTGTGTTCTAGATATTTTAAATTGCAAATCCCCCAAGAGACACATGATAGAAAAGGATTAGAGGAAATTATTCAAACCCCACCTCATCTGTGTAAATAATAATGACCTGGCCAGATAACTTTAAATTACTACATGAAAAGCAAATAAACGTGCTAAATACCTCTTGAAAGATACAAATAAGCATTAACTTTAGAGTATGTATTATTGTGATGCACAAGTCCAAAATGCAGATTTGTTACAACAAATGAAATATAAGAAATTAATTATGGAAAACAGGATAAATTGAAAATATACGCAATGCTTTACATATGAGGCTTTTAATTTTCTCCAGAATACAAATATGCTTGCATAAAAAATAATGTATATTCTTGCTACATCTTCACTTCATATTTGCAAATGCAAATAGATCTTCACAATAACTGAAAAGAATAATTGAGAATGAATGTTTTCTGCAGCATCACATCTCACTGCTTTCGCTGGAAATGAGTTCCTGCCATTTGATCAAATGAAACTGGAGCCACCAACCATTCAAGAGGCTTTCTAAAAATAAAATTCTGCAGAGAAGTACACTTGTTTTCCTTTAAGCCCATTCCCCTCTGCTAGACTACGGCCGCAACTTGGCAGCCTCCTCCCAGCTTGAGAAGGTCCATTGCTTGCACAAGGGATGGCATCAGCCAACTCTGTCTAGTGCCCTCGTTCACTCTATTCTGCTCCTTTTCACCAGAGAAGGCAGAATAATGATGTGGGGCAAATGCTGTGTGTTAGGTGACATCTGCAAGCTCAGTCTGTGTCAGGGATGGACAGATTCTGGATTCTGGCTGTTGCTTTTGAGTAAGTTTACACATGGAAGAATTTCCCAGGAAAGAAATGCACACACTAGGCCAGATTTTGCCATGAAACCAACCAACCAACCAACCAACAATAACAAAAAACCCCAAAACCCAAACCCCAAGTACTGGTAAAATAAACTGGAAGCCTAACACTGCACAAACCTAGGTTCACAAAAAAAAAGTTAATGTAAAAAAGGCTTTCATTTAACCAAAGGAGGTTGTTTGCCTCCTTCCTTGTGCAGGAAGAGAAACAACTAACAGGTGCTTGCAGACCAGTGGGTGGTCTGAAATTGATGAATTCCTTAGAAAAACCACAATCTACAAAGTCAGGAAATTTTTCCACATGAAGGAAATTCTCTGGAATAATAGAGAGAGGCAAAGACAGAAAAATAACATGAAGGAATTGTTGCAGCTGGCATCAGTGGTGAGAGAAATGTGGTGGAAAGAAAAACGTGCAGGTATCACAGGAGGCTTGGACAACAAGGCCCTGGATATTAGACTTGGCAACAAGCGAAGATACACTGAAGGACTCAAACTGCAAAAACAGCTCTTGCTACTGGCAGCAATGGGAGCTAATGCAGGACAAACTGGAAAGAAGCAGTGTCTGCGGCTGGGAAGCCAAGAAGGAACAGTATGACACGTGCTGAGCCCTTGCTCAGTCTAGAAACGGGTTGGAAGCCTGATGTGCCCCTCCTCAAATTTCCTGAACATGCCTGTCCTGGGTTTCAAGCTGTCTAGAAACCAGAAGAGCATTGGCAAAGTAATTTGGCAGCAGATGACTGGTGCTAAAAGAAGCCATCTACTGCCCAAGGTATTAGGGTTGGCAGACAAGACGTGTGAAGTCAGTGCCTGGCAGCTTAGAAACGTGCTGAAAGGTACTAGTCACACGGGTGAAAGAAAAGCACCACACCCCCAGTAAATAAGGTTAAATTCTATGACAAAGAATAATATAAAAAAAAAAAAGATGCTTCAAGAAGATTTTACAAAAAGCTTCTTCAAACAGCTCCACTCAGCCAAAAAATTCAGTGAAATCACACTTTTAGAAAACACCAGTGCCTTTTCTTTGAAGGACATCCCCCACAGAGCTGGAGTAGCAGTTACAAAAACTACCAGTACACACAAATATTTAATACCCCCAAACATAACATACTGCCCTTAGGAGGATTAAATATATCAAAAAGGAGGAGAAAGAAACAAGTCACAGATATGGAGTAGAAAGTAGACACAAAGGGAAAAGCTGCTTATTATCATTGCTATACTTGGAAATACCTCTGACCTCAGTCAGAGCAGGTTCCTTCCCACATCCCAAGCCTCTAGCTGTCATCTTTTGTGCATGTGATGAAATATCACGATGCTACTGCTCTCTGCTGGGGCCCCATCTGCACTTTCCAGACTATTAATTATAACTCCCCTAGTCCTTCATATATAACTACTTCTGTTTTCTTTAGTGTCAATGACAGCAGTAATGAATGGCCATCTTAAATCCCATGGTATCTTGCTCACGTATGAAAGATAAAGATATCTCTAAAACCATGAAACTGTCCACAACTGTTCAGCTTGCCATCCTCCTGGTCTAAGGCGGCTGGATGTATTTAAATTCTCTTTGCAATCTATCTCCTGTCTCTGTCAGTTTGTCTCCACAGGGAGCTTCTGAAAGGTGATCTCCCCCCTCTTGTGTCTTCTCAAAGGGTTTATAAGTGTTTCGACTCCCTTTGATCTTCAAGGTCTCAGACTGAAATTTGTTTCTCCTTGGAGACTGTATGTTATGTCCCTGAATCCTGCTAGTTTCACTCATTATCTCTTCAACGTGAGTTTGTCTGTTCTAATGTAGGAACAATTACATGTTCTTTGTTTGCTCTTCCCACAGCCTCTGGCCATGAGAGACAAAGATGGGACACTCAGGATCCATCCTCTACATAAAGCACTTTCCCTTGGTGATTCACATCTATCTTCCATCAAATTGTTGCATCTCAGTGCTGAGAATTTTATTATGTCTCCTCATTTTTGTCAGCTACCCATTGTAAGCATCCCAAACCACTGTCATTCACACTGCTTGGATCAAAGATCAGCCTAAATGTGACTCTGCACAAAGAACATCATCAATGGACCCTGATTGCTGATGTGGTGTTATGCTCACGTCAGATTTAGAAAATCTAAAAGTAATCTGCAAATACTTCATTGTGGAACTTAAATGAAGATGAAATGAGCATTCTTCTACACTCACAATATCTTGCTTATACAAATGTCCATACACAAGTTTGTTCTGACTAAATTAAAAGCAGCAACACTTTTCCTGCCCCCCCC
>VXBJ01007137.1:336004-367587 GCA_013400055.1 Nycticryphes semicollaris
CTACACAAGGCTTATTCTCCAACCCCCTCACCAGCTTCGTTGCCCTTCTCTGGACCCACCGCAGCACCTCAATGTCTTTCGTGCAGTGAAGGGCCCAAACTGGACACAGCACCCGAGGCGGGGCACCACCGGTACCGAGTACGGGGCGGGGGGCGCTCCATTTCCTAGCCCTGCCACCAAGCGCGGACACGGGCGCACCCGGGTCCTCAAAAAGGAACCAGCCCAAAACGGGTCGGGTCGGGTCGGGTCGGGTTCGGTCCCGTCCGGTCCCCCACAACACGCACGCGCACCCCACCACGTGACACACCCAAGCCCCTCCGCTCTTTGTTTATCCCGCGCGGGTGGGGGCGTGGACGCGCCGGCCGATGGCGTCAGCGCGCCTGGCCCCGCCTTCCCCCTCACACCCGAAGGGAGCTTCTGCCGCAGCGAGCGTTGCTCCGGTGCGGGCCGTGGGGCTGGGGGTGGGTCCTGCCAGCCCGTCCGCTCGCTCGCCCGCCCGCCCGGTGCGGGGCGTCGGGAAGCGGTGATCGCCGCCCGGCGGCTGGCGGGCGTAGCGTGCGTCCCGGCGGGGGTGGCGGGCCCGCCGGTGAGGGAGCATGGCCGCCCCCGGGTCGGAGAAGAGCAGCAAGAAGAAGACGGAGAAGAAGCTGGCCGCCCGCGAGGAGGCGAAGCTGCTGGCGAGCTTCATGGGAGTCATGAACACCATGCGTAAGCAGGTACGGCCCGGATCTGATGCCCCGCCTGGTTGCCTCCGGCTTGCGGTGGGGCAGAGTGTCAGCTGCGGGTGGTGGCTCAGTTACTCCGGCTGGAGCATCGGCGGGGCCTATTGCGAACGGAAACTCCAGGGGAGCAAAAAGGTGGGGAGGGGGGAGGGGGGGTTAACCGGGAGCTCCTCTCCCAAAGAACGGCATCCCCACGGGGGAGCTGCAGCGGGAGGAGAAGGGGTGGCTGCAACTGTGGTTTGGTTTCGCTGGTCGCGTTTCTTGTGCTTCTGACCCAGCGCCTCTGGCCGCGGAGAAACCGGTGGCGGTGCAGGGGGCTGGTGGCCTCATCTTCACAAATGTGGACCTCTGGGGCTGATCAGCTTCCTAGGCCAATAGCCTAATGGTTATTGAAGATGACGCTTCTGTTTGCCACAACCAAAATTGTAATCATACATTTCAGCTGAGCTGTCCAAACGGAAAGAAATGCTGATTAAACTGCTGGTACGAGAGCAGACAAATAATCTGTGTAACTCCTTGCATATGAAGAAGCCTTTCTTTTTGGAGGAGGAGCTGTTTTGGTTGTGGTACTACAGTTCATTTAAAAACAGTGATGTGAAGCCAGAGTTAAAGCTGCCTCTGAAACCAGCTGTGCAGGAACACCTGGGGGCTTGGTCCTTGGCACTGCCATGTGCTGTGTCTTGTAGGGTCCAGTTGCTTCTCTCCCACCGTTAGTCCTGCCAAAGGCTCAGTCCAGCTTTTAATGCTGTTTTCATTGGCAGTCTGGGTCCTGGCCTCACAAGTGATATCGGAGAGTTGACTCTGCTTTTTTCCAGTACTTCAGCCCTGTTTCTCTCTCACCAGTACACAGTCGCGTTGTCTGCATAAACCATGTCATGCAACTAAGCTCCTGGGTATGAAAAAACAAATTGGTTTCAGTGACTTCAGGTAGTGGAGTTGAGACTGAAAGCCTACGATCTCCTTTTTCAACGTAGGGTTTGTTTCTGTTTTACCCGGGTAAAGACATTCCAAGGTATAGCCGAGTTCATCGCTGTTTCGCTCATATCCCCGTCATGGTTGACAAGAGGATGCCAGCTGCTGGCATCTGTTTGTAAGGAGGTAAAGTATTGCCCTCCCTTAGATGTCTGTGCAGCTGCTAGCGCAGGGAAATCGCAGTGCTTAACAGTGTCACCACTCCAGAACGTGGCACCGTGTTGTTCTGTGTTAGTACCTCAGGTTTCAGTAGAGCGCCAGCTCTCACCTGGTTATGAGTTACTCTGAGCAGGGAAGGAGAGGATCAGGATTAAGTGCTGTGAAATCTCTGTGTGCTTCCGATTCAAAGGTCAAAAATCTGTTATGCCCAGGGAGGTGCAACTCTGAATTTTTCCTGCTATCAGTTTCCTGGGAACTTGTGACCACTTCTAATCTGGGTGGCTTTGCATGTCCCACCCGGTGCTTGGACTGCTCCAGAAATTCTTGCATAGTTCATGATACTTTTAGTTGTTTCTTGTAAGAGAAGGTTAACTATTACTGGGAGAGGGCAGGAGGAGGTGTGATTATATCGGATAAAATTAGGAAGTCAGGAGGAGCCAGAGGAAAATATACAAGTTCAGCTGATTAGTTGTGCTAATTTAAGATTTGTAGGCAGCTCTTTCTTCTTCTATTTTGCTAAGTCAAGAGCTACACTGTGGTTCTAAAACCTAAATATGATATGAGTTAAAAATCCCCTGTGATGGAAATAGCCACATGCATGTGGAGCACTAGTTATTTATCTGCATGAGTTTAATGCTGTAGGAAATTGGGTGGATTGGCAAGTACAGTTAATTTTAAAGAGGCTGCTTTTGGTGTGATCTGGGATCTAAAGGCAGCCTCTGTGAGTATGGGAGTTTAGAGTAGAGACTATGGACATACCTGCACTTGGTACCGGTAAGATGTTGGGGACAAGTGTGTTTAGTGCATGGAGGGCTTCTTGCTCATCTCTAATGTGAAACAGCCCACGTCTCTGTGGGTTTTACAGAGCTGTTTGACAGCATGTGCATAAATCCTTTCTTGCAGCTTTGCAGCTGAGTGGAGAATCAGCCAAGAGTGAAGTAATTGAGAACGAATCTGGGACAGAGTTGTGAGGTGTTGCTGAACCTGTTATTTGGAAGATGAAGCACCCTGATGCAAGCTCGTGCTCGGGTGTGTCTTTTGGTTGGTGTAACACCGTCATCTCTTGCCTCATTGAGGTGACTCTTGACAGCAATGGGTCCTTTTGGAAAGAAGGCACAGAAATCCTCAGAAGATCATTAGTTGAAACGGAACAGGGATACCCAGAAGCATCCCAGGGAAGGAAATTTAAATGATGCTCTGTTTTCCTTGATGGATATTTTTTCCCCCACCCAGAGAGGCCTTAGACTATCCGGGGTGCTTCAAATACTGAGCTCAGGCACTAAATGTATCTTAGAAATGCAGCGTGGAGTTCAAGTGACAGTTGCAAGTCTTAACAAAGCTTGGCCACAGGATTTTATGGTATCTTGTGCTGCTGGTTTCTGATGCTTGCTTGAACCAGATGTGTAAGGAATTTCAGCTTTAGAAGACTTCTTCTGAAAACTTGTCTCAAAAGTTCTCTTCGTCTGTTGTTTCAATCCTAAATGGTTTAAAGTTACAGATGTATAAGGCAAGCTGTACGGCACCACCCCCCCCATCTAACTTCTAATTAAAACATTTTTTAAAAAAAATTATTAGTTACATTTTAGCCAACGCGTGCTTCTGAGTGTCCTTTCCTTCAAGAATCTAAACCGCAGATTTATTTGAAGGGGCTGCATATATGGATTAATATGGATCATCATCCTTGTCAGGTGTGCCCTAGATAAAATTGCCTGTATGTGGAAAACATTCTCATGCTATAGAATTCCCACAGTAGAAATGCTCTTTTCTGGGGTTAGTATTGGGATGGGTATAGGTAGGTGTTTCTGAAAGTAATTCCATGAATTTAAGGTAGTAGCTGAAAATGAATTCCTGCTTTTAGGAAGCAGTGCTGCTCAGTTTCTCTTTCTCACTAAAGAGGATGTTATAATTAGCTGTGGTATTGAGTGCATTTATTTCAGTCCGTATGTCCTTATAAGAGGTGCCATTTTAGAATCTATTCAAATTATGTATTTTTACCCCAATCCCTTACTCTCCTCTCATGTCTCCTGACAACTTTTTAAAGTATTGTTGCTTTCCTTTCTCCTTCCAGTGCATGACAGTGACACGTAGGGAAGAAACTAACTGCTTATATACAAATAGCAAACAAATAAGAGATAATATTTATTTTGTTTTATGTCTGGATGTTAGTTAGTTGGTCATCAGATACAATCAGTGAAGCCTTTACATAGAAGTGGTATTTTTGGGGTACATTTTCTTAAAAATGTTTCATTGAATGCTTTGAACTTGGTCACCACTTTTGCTCAGGTTGGGCAATACGATGGCCATCTTCAGATATGAGGTTCCTATGAGGTTTTTTTTTGAAAATGAGCAGCTGGGTGGAAAAAAAAAGTTTCATAAGCTGTTTTTAGAGAAATATTGTTGAAAGATTTTTGAAAATGCTGATATTTGCATTTTTTTCTTTGTCTGTTTTTCCTCTGATTTAGAAAACTCTATGTGATGTGATTCTTATGGTTCAAGAAAGAAAGATCCCAGCTCACCGTGTTGTACTTGCTTCAGCCAGTCACTTTTTTAACTTGATGTTTACTAGTAAGTCTCTTCAAAATTGATTGATTGTAAGCTTTCGTGATGACATCCTGTTAGACTTGTGGCTGACAAGCTGTTTATTTTATGAAAGTGATTAATTTCAGGGATGAATATGTGAAGATTTCCTCATCTTGTCTCCTCCTTACATTCACCTTTGTTCACCCTTCCCCTCGTTTTCCCTTTAACTCTCTTTACATCAAGTGTTACTTCATATTTAAGCTCTTATTAATTGAGGCCCATACACAGAATCACACAGAATCACAGAGTATCAGGGATTGGAAGGGACCTTGAAAGATCATCTAGTCCAGTCCCCCTGCCAGAGCAGGGACACCTAGATCAGGTCACACAGGAACGTGTCCAGACGGGTTTTGAATGTCTCCAGAGAAGGAGACTCCACAACCTCTCTGGGCAGCCCCTTCCAGTGTTCTGTTACCCTCACCATGAAAAAGTTTTTCCTCATATTTAAGTGGAACCTCTTGTGTTCCAACTTGTACCCATTGCCCCTTGTCCTATCATTGGCTGTCACTGAGAAGAGCCTGGCTCCAACCTCCTGACACTCACCCTTTACGTACTTATAAACATGAAAGAGGTCACCCCTCAGTCTCCTCTTCTCCAAGCTAAAGAGACCCAGCTCCCTCAGCCTTTCCTCATATGGGAGATGCTCCACTCCCTTCAGCATCTTTGTGGCTCTATACACTGTGTTAGAGTTGGTCTCCCTCCCTTAACCTGGAAATTGGGAGTTTTTACTCTCGTGACAGGATTTGCTGCATTGCTTCCCACCATTAGGCACTTCCACATATAAAACGGGCTTTTAGAAGTGTAAATCCTCTTGCATTTATGCAATTCAATTATGTAGTATTTATCTCACTTTTGTGTGCCTTACCCATTAATTGTAAAATTACTGTGCTGTAAAACACACGTGGAAGTTGAGTAGAAGTAAAATAACCCTGCCTTCCACGGGTGATCTTGTGGGCAGCCTGACAGCGCCGTGTCTGGATGCGGGGAGCTCAGAGCTGTCTCTGTTGTTGTCAGTTGGAACCTGGAAATAGCTTTTGACACTGCAGCCTGGGCTTCCAGGTTTTGGTCACGCTGGCTCGGGAGCCAGCAGCATCTGTGACCTTTTCTATTTAATGCAGTTTATCATAATTTACATAATACAAGCACGTGCACACACCAGCTACCTGGTTTGTCCCACTGCCTCCTTTCTTTCCTGACTCGTGTTGGTAATCCTGGGAAATCAGCAACCAACTCCATGTGGTTTTTAGCAGGTTCCCATTTTGTGTAATCGTTTTATTTTCTCACATTTGCAAAAGGCACAATAACTAGAGTGGCTTTATTGATGTAGTTTGTCTCTTAATCTACTTGCAGCGAATATGCTTGAATCAAAGTCCTTTGAAGTGGAGCTAAAAGATGCGGAACCTGACATTATTGAACAGCTCGTTGAGTTTGCTTATACTGCAAGGTAGTGCTTTTATTTAAAGCTGACACTTTTTCTAGGAAGTCTGCCAATTGTAAATGTCAAAATCTTAAAATAATGCTTATATGATTCATCAGTTTTGTTACCATTACAATTCTTTACTTTGTTTAAAGCCTGATGTAACTAGACCTTCTGTCCTTCTTCCCTTTTCCTTTTTATTTAATCAGTAGGAAGCCCAACCGACTAAAGAGCGTGGTAGTTGTCTCCAGAAAGCAATTCAAAGCACTTCAAGCTCTTGACTTCACTGTTGGAGTCAAACGATATTTCCCATTGTTCTGAAAGTCAGGCCTTTACAGATATCAGTAGGGTTTCTCTTTATGGCCATGGTAGCTATGGCACAGGACCATTTCCAGGAGTTATAACTTCATCTCAGGACAGGCAGGGTGGTAACTGTTCTGTGAACAGCATTTCCCTCCTATCTCAGGTTGTCCATGTGTTCTTTTTATTTTATTTGTGTTTTAAACAGAGCTTGTGCAGCTGACTGGGCTTGTAAACAGTACTACTTGATCAGCTCTCATCACCAACGGATGGCAGGCCTTTCATCTTTGTACTAATGGGATTAACTCTCCTTTCTTGGAGAGGAATCTTGTATAGTCCATGGTGGCAAGAGACAGTATCAGCACCGCAGCCATATGGTTGCCTCCCCTGATGCCCAAGCCCTTGTCTGGGGGCTCTGTACCCTCTCTTGAAGTGCTGCCAAACTGGTTGTTCCACTTGTGTGCTCTGGGCAATGAGTTTAAACAGGTTTCTACTGATGCCTGTTTGGGAGTGGGAGAGTGTCAGAACAAAGGTTCTGTTCATTTTGTGTTTGGTGAAAGTGGCTGATCACCCAGGCCAAAGCTATAGCAGGGTACTCCAGAGGGCCCGTGTTACAGGCTTATTCTTCCCAACCCCGGATTGTTTACTCTTTGCCCTTCCTCAGTAGAGCAAATGAAAGCAATTTGGAAAGATCAGGAAGGGAGGTTGTGTTTTCAGACTGTCAAAGATTCTTGGGCAAATAGCAAGGAAGTAATTTTGCCATTTATATGAATCGGTGTAAGCTGGATTTTTTTACTACAACAAATCAGGTAATTTTAGTGATGCTAATTTTACACCTTCTGTTTTGCAGAATCTCAGTTAACAGCAATAATGTCCAGTCTTTACTAGATGCAGCAAACCAATATCAAATTGAACCTGTGAAAAAAATGTGCGTGGACTTTTTAAAAGAACAAGTTGATGCTTCCAATTGTCTTGGTAAGAGAAATGCAGACTTAAATTTACTGTTTATTTTTTAACTTTGCTGTTCCTGCAAAATAGATAGTATTGTCTAAAAGACAGTAATATTTGGCTAAATCCAGGCACGTAAAAATAATTTGACTGTGAATCTGAACTGTTGTCCCTTGCCATAAACAAAACAATCTGGCAGATGTCTGACCAGTATTGGGGTCCGCTGACTGTGCTAGGTCTCATCCCAGCAGTTCAAGTTTGGAAGGTGGGGTTTTTTATTATTATTTTTCCTTCACAGGTATAAGTGTTTTAGCAGAATGCCTAGATTGTCCAGAACTGAAAGCCACTGCAGATGATTTTATCCATCAGCATTTCACTGAAGTTTACAAGACAGATGAGTTTCTTCAGCTTGATGTTAAGCGTGTGACACATCTCTTGAACCAAGATACATTGACAGTGAGAGCAGAAGACCAGGTGAGACCCCTGTTTCATAACAGCTAAGAGCTTTGAACTTCACTATCTTTTTTTTTTTTTTTGTAATTAAGAACTGATTTGAAATATCTCACTTGTGATGTTCCTACAGAATATGATGCAGGTAGTGTTTGCTGAATTATAGAATAAAAGATAAATCCTAGCTTGGTCAAAACCAACTGTTAATGAATATCCACACTTCAAGTGTGGTTGTTACTATGTGTTGTTGCAGCAAACCAGGAAGAAAGAAATTATGAAGGGAGTAAGCAAAACAGTTTCCTTCACTGAGATAGCTGTAGGGCTTCTGATTCCATCGTACGTGAGCTGAATGAAGTTTGATGTATTACAGCTGTTGCTGCTATGGTTGGGGTTCATGTGCTGTCGGTGAAGGTGAGCTACTTCAAAGTAGTGAGCAAACCACACCTTAATGGCTGTGTGTCTCTACCCGAGTTTCTCAGCCCATTTCAGGGAGGAGTTCCTTCTGATGGTAACGTATGCATACATAAGTCAAGCTTGGGGAGCTGTGGGACTTGCAAGCAAGATGATCAAAACACCAAAAGCTAGATGGATTGACAGTGATGGGTTGATGGAAGGCCCTTATTTAAGGAGCAGACACAAAAAAGTGCAGGTGGCTGAAAGGAACCTGAAGTTTCCCTCAAATATTGTAACCTGTAGTAGAAATTACATTCACAGCTGTCCCATTTGGAAAGTTTAATTCAGCTTATAGCATAGCCCTCAATGCTTGTGTGCCAGCTTGTTCTTCCTACTGCAGGAAAATAGGAGGAGTATAGATGTGTCTGCACCGCACCCCAAAGAGGTGGTTGCAGGATGGTTTTAGCTGCTCGGTCTCGTAGCTTCTCAATCAAATCCATTGAAACCATACTGAAATCTTGCCTTTCTAGCTGTTGTTTGGACTAAGTAATTTGAGGTTGTTTGGCTGTGTCAGTATGAGTTGACTCATAGCTTTTGAAGTACAACAGAGGGAATCTCACAATCGAGATGGTATATGTATTCACTGAGGTAGAAATGGATGTTTTCCTGACTCTGAAGTTTAGCTTTCATAGAATTAATGCATTTTCTTCAATGTATCTCTTGCAGTAAAAATAAAAATAAGAAGTACTAAGAGTGGGGGATAATATCAGGTGACTAGAATATGACAGTTGGCTAGTTGTAACTAAAAAAATCACTTACAAATATGTCATAGTTCAAGATTCTTACTGTGTGCTGGGAAAAGTTCAGGTCACAAGGTAACATTCTTGAAGCTGGACGTGCTGTTTAGCTTGCAGCCAGAATGATACTTGTGATTTTACATTCTTGAAGTTCTATTGGTAAGGTAGGGTGGCGTGCTTTAAGTTGGCAGCAGTGGTAGAAATCTTGTGGAGACAGCATGGCATCATTAAAATTCCCTTAGGAAAGTGGCAGTGCGTGGATGAAGTTGCAGAGGTTTGCCAGTGATACTAAAGGAATTTTATTTCTCAGGAGTACTGCTAGAAAGTTTAAATTACACTCTAACTTTTGTATTGCTGTAAATCATATTTATGTTTAGAAAAAAAACAAAAGAAGGTAGCTTTAGTTACTAGATGTCATATTTTTCCTGTATGCAAGTAATTTTTTTACTGAGGAAGGGATACAATATCCCTGTTCCTGTCATTCTGTTTAATTGTCTTAGCTGATGGCACTGAGCCTTCAATATTTTTTTCTTTCCTTACTGTCCCTTGCTCACTAGTAGTTTTTCAGGATTATAGCTGAGGTGGTTTAACAGTCCTTCTGAATAACTCTAATTCTGCCATTAAATATCTTTTGATGTTATATCTCAGTCACTCACCAGTGATCACTGTGATCGGTTTCAGCCACAGGAGTAGGTATTGACTGTGTTATTACAGGTAAGGACGTTAGTGCTGACTCTGAAGAGGCAGAGTAGTAGATAAGCTTGCTATGTCTGAGTGGAACACTGAAGTATCTTAGTACATAGTTAATATTGGATTTTCATTTCATTCCTTTCTGACCCAGAGGACAATCATAAATAGAGCAGATTTCCTCATTACCTTGCCTATTCCCTGCCCTATAAGAAAACCCATTATCTTTTCTTGTAAATAGGAGATAGAGAAGAGGCTTTCTGAATGGTAAATGTACTGCAGTCTGCAGCTAAAAACTGTAAATGGTCTTCCAAGCCACAAAAATAGCAATATATTTGGATGTCCAACACTACGAGCTGGTAACAGAACCAGTTTGTCAGCCTCAAGTAGAGGCTATTTCAGGATTTCTGGTGAAGTGTTACCTGTGCTTGTAACATGGAATACGAAGCCTGTTAGTCTTCACATCAGTGTGAACTGCAGATTCGTGCTTCCCATTTGGAGAAAACGAGAGGAGGGAAAAAAATAGGATAAATAGCAGAAGTAGCATTGTGGTTTTTTTTTTTCTTTTTAAGTTTGTAGACGGGTTTTATTCTGTGGTTGTCTGTTTGTTTTACCTCATGTCTGAGCATTGTCTTTTTTGGTGTTTGGTTGGTTGTTGTTGGGTTTTCTTGGTTTGTTGGGTTTTTTTTTTTTTGGAAAATGGTGATGGATCCTCACTAAACTGTTAGTCTAAGTTAACATCCAACAGGCAGAAGAATCAATTTGGAGCATTAAGGTTTTGTTGTTTATCTTATGGTGTGGTGAAGTACCTCATACTTTTCTTCCCTTCTCTCTTGTTAAAGGTTTATGATGCAGCAGTCAGATGGCTGAAGTATGATGAGCCAAATCGCCAGCCGTACATGGTTGATATTCTTGCTAAAGTCCGGTTTCCTCTTATATCAAAGAACTTCTTAAGTAAAACAGTTCAGGCTGAACCACTTATTCAGGATAACCCAGAATGCCTTAAAATGGTGATCAGTAAGTTGACCTCTAGCTAAAATCTTTGATGTTCTGTATAATTAAAAAATGCTGTGGAATGTTTGCTTTAAAATGCAGTGACAACGTTTTCACATTAAATTCATCTGACTGTTCCCTCTGGGGTGCTGTGTTTAGTTGGAAGTTGGATTAGCAGGTTGTCACATAAATAAAACCCATCTTATTTAACAGAGTGTGACTTTCATTTCTTTCCTGCTAGCAAATGATGTGAATGAACTCCACGATGAGTAATGGAACGGAGATTTTGTCAATGAGTCGTAAGGGTACTTGGAAGTGTTAGTGTGCCTTTGGGACAGACTAGTAACTTCAGTGTTGTTCATACGTGAATTAGTAGAAGAAATATTGTATGAAAACAGTTTGAATATTACAAAGCTTCCCTAAGCAGATCAGAATGTTAAGCATATGTTGTGCTAGTTCCATCTCAAAGATATATTGACTTTTGAGCCTACAGACAAGTTGCATTCTCAAGGTGCAGGTGGAATAGAGAACAAGCTTCGCTTTTGTTTTTAGACACCATTTGTGAAATTTTATCATGCAAGAAAGAAAAACCTAGGTGGCAATAAATATGCTGGAAGGAAATCTTTTAATTTCAGTAGTGGTTAACTAGTCAGCTTCGCTTTAGTGTAGATCTAAAAATTGGTATGCAACTCTTTTCCTTCAGTCAATGAGCAAGAGTCAAATTAACCCATATGTTGGTAAGTATTTGCTGACGGCTGACATCTCAGTCATACTGACAGCATGACACGGAGTTGGGTGCATTGTTTAAGAAAGAGGGATTTTTGTTTGGCTGATTCTAGTGGCTTGTAATTTTTTTTGTGTTCTTTCAAATATTTCTTAGGAGAATGCTTATTTTCTTATGCCAGTTGCAACTAATATTTTGCATAGTCAATCTAAGAACAAAAGTGAGGGGTTTTCCTGAGATACTAGAGATACCTTCCTTATAAATCAGAAATTGAGGGGGTGAGGAGGCAGGCATGGTTGACTCCTTATTGCATTCATGTCCCTTCTTTTCAAGTTAGTGCTGTCTTCTTCAGGCTCCCAGTTCTGCTGTTCTTTTTCTTTGGGTTTCCTTCCTTTTGCTTGTTTCAGTGCAACAAAATTAGTTGCTTGTTAATATTGGCTAAATGAGCTGATCAATAAATCGGTATGTAACGTGAGTCCGTCTCCATGTTTTCACATGGAGCAGGCAATTTGAAACAGGGTGTAAACCTGGATGGAAGTATTCTCCCACCCTTACGTGTTGCTGTGCATTCTTTTAAGTCAAAGATGCATAGGTGTAACGTAGAAACTAGGTTTCCCCCTTTTCTCTCCCCTCTTTCCCCTGTCTTCTGAACTATCCCTTTCCATGTATGACCTACACTGGTTCTGCAAGAGCTGTTGTCTCCCTTCCAGGTGGGATGCGATACCATCTCCTTTCCCCAGAAGACAGAGAAGAGTTAGTGGAAGGTACGCGGCCAAGAAGAAAAAAACACGATTATCGCATTGCTTTGTTTGGAGGCTCACAGCCCCAGTCCTGCAGATATTTTAATCCAAAGGTAATCGTTACCTCAGAATGCATTAAGATTCACTGTTTGTAATCTCACACGTTTTATTTGCTGGTGATATCAACTTAATGATCCACAAAACGGAATTAGGAAGGATGTATTCTCTGCCTCTTGGGTATACAGTTGGAAGAGTACGGCTAATTAGGTATTTTCAAAACTGTGTACTTAGATGTAGTGTTTCATTTTGAATGGAATGATTATGTGCTTGATTATTGGCAGTATTAGATACAGAGTTCTGATAAATTCTTCTGAGTTGAGAATTGATTGGTATGTGCATCCCACAGCTGGGAATAAATAAAGTCACTGAGACATCAAGCCATTAGTTAGGACTATATATTTGCTCTTATGTTAGTGTAGAACCCAGTTTCAGACTGCAAGGTTGTTTTTCAGTGCATTTATTGTAAACGTGTGACCACTTTTAAATCCCAATGGTTCACAATTTTGTGTGTGCTTAAGAGTATGGAAGGAGAAAAATCGGTAGCCAAGTATTACATAGACTGAAAAGAGTGAGCTTCTTCAACAAAAACTTTAGAGATCACCAGTTTAGAGCAAGCAAGCTTTGCCTGAAACTTGTTTCTGTGTTTCCTTAATAAAATCAAGCCACAGGAATGATGTATATTTCAGCTATGCAGACTAGGTGGTCTAGAAACACGGGCTGCCTGCAGAAGGGTTGTTCATGCTCTGTTTTACCAGGAGAGCATGTGCAGTAATACAGAAAAAAGGTGCTTCGTAAACATCAGGGCTCTCTAAGACCACATTTGTGTAATATTTTGTTGCAGAAGTTCTGGCTGTTCTAACTCAGCAAATTAAGTGCTTGTTATAATTTCAAACACTTTTGACTATAAAGTTCACTCAGGTAACACACAACGTGAGCCCTGCGAAATCTAATTTGGAATGAGTGAGCCCTTGGGATGTATTTTGAACTCATCAATAACATTCCCTTATGTAAGATAAAATTGAGACCACCTTCTTTGGGCACCGCTCAAGTCTGGGGAATAAAAACCTACCAGCGTTGCTGACTTTAGTTTGAGAGAATATGTCTTTTCAGTGGGAATTCCAAATTCCTAACTAATGGCCACCTTTTTCCTTCATATGCATTCTTAAGTAATATAAGCAGTACTCCAGCTGGGGGTGAGGGAAGCAGAGCAGATAATTCTTTCCGAGGTCTGAGCTGGGGAAGCCTTTGATCAAGGCATTCATCCTTTTCAAACAGATACTTGGTTTTGGCATTTTAACAAGTTGTAATTCACCCAGTATGCTCTGACCTTTCTTTTATTAGAAGGAAATCAGATCTAAGTTTCTTCCTCTTAATCTTCAGTTGCTTATCTTGGAACAAAGCTAATTTTAGGCAGGATGGAAACTAGATTTGAGGTTTACTGTCCCAGTTATTCATTGGCAATGGTTGTATCAGCACAGTATGCATGTGGTCTCTTTACCAACCTGGTAGGTTAAATTTCCTAAGTGCCTAATGTCAACTGTGGTCAGAACTCAGAAGAGAGGGGGTTGTTGTTTCATCACTCTTTGTAAACTAATATAAAGTCCCCTAGTTCACCATGTGTTTTCCGAAAACTTCATCTTATTTGAAAAATAGTAAGCTCAGTGCATGCTGAGTGGAAGCTACAGGCAAAGACTAATGAAAGGTAGGTGATCTTCAGTCAGACCTAAACTATAATGTTACAAAGGAATCTATTTTGTGGAGAAAAAGTCATACAGATATAAGTCTAGATAAAGCATAGGATAAAATAGCTATTTGTCTAGGCATAACACCAAAAAAGAATTGAATTTGGAAGAAGTTTTGCAGAACTGCCTCTTGATCAAGCTTTATGGCCTTGCATGTGGAGTTGGGGAGGGTGGGGAGGGCAGGGAAGGAAATGGAAAAAAGTGGGTAATTGGAGATCTTGATTCTAACAAGCATGTCTTCCTTGGATGTTTTTCCTAGTGCTTCCATGCTTTCTTGAGTATTCTTAGCTAGCCTGTCATGTCTTGTTGAATAGCTTTTACTTACGTCATCTCCAACTCTCACCTATTTAAAGGTCCTTTTCTGGATGTTTTGCTCGAGTATCTGGGTTTGATCTTTAACTGTGGCAGTAGCTTCTTAAAAGCAACAAACCAAGGATCCAGAGCCCCTGTTGAATTAGCATCAAATGCACGCAAAATAAGTGTGGGATGTAAGGTTCCAGTGCTGCAACGATTATATCACATTTAACTCACTTGAATCAGAACAGAGAATCAAGGTGGTCTCTGTACTTTTGCAGGGCTAGGACCTTGGGAAAGAATTGAAATTTTGTTTGTGAACTGATCGATCAGTTCACGATCTGAACTGGTTGTGAAGTCATTCACTTGTGATTTTTCATTAATAATTTAATTTAGTTCTTTCTATGTCAGCTAAAGAAACAGTTGAAAACAAAGGTTATGTTTTTCCTGAAAACACTTTCTCAGTTGTAAATGATGCAAATTTCAATAATTCTAGTGCTATAGAGCTAGTGCAAAAAATTTTAATTTTCACTGAATGCTTTGCACGCAAAATTAGTCTCTGCTGTTGATCATTATTTCCTTGTTGTCAAAAAGGATTCTTAAAATAAGAATGGATTGGATACTGTGTGTTACTTGTTGAGACTGTTAGCAGTATTACTTTGTCTATGTTTGTTGTCTTGGCACTGTAACTGATATCTCTATTGATGCATGATGTACTTCATCAAGAAAGAAAAATGATGCAGCAAGACAGATGCAGACGAGCATAAAACTTGTGGAACAATCTGGCACTATTTTGAGTAGAGATGCTTGTTTTCAGGATACTACTAGAGATCCTAGATGTCCTATTAATGGTGGTGGGCAGCATTTTCTTGTTGAATTTTCTACAGAATATTTCTTAAAGCTGCTTATTTTATTTTTTTTTATTTTCCCAAGTTGGAAATTGAATTACTTTTAGTTTTATGAATTCTTACTAAAAATGCATATAGGACTTGATGGGATTTTGAAGCAGTAATGTGCTTATTTTGAGATTTCTGCTTCTAGTGACCAGAAATGGCTGGAAGTTTTATCTTTTTAACAGAGCAAAATCCATCAATAGCAAGTAAAAAGTAATGGATGCCTGGCAGCACTATTTCTTGGTGTTTAAGGGAATCAGCATACCTTTTATGAGGAGACAGAGCTGGAGTCAATAAGCTATTAGTGGGGAGGTTGTCCATATTAGGCATGTCTGATAAACTTGCAAGAGGAGGTATCAACTGAAAATGAGGGAAAAGCCTTAAAGAAAAGGAGATACTTTTTCACATGGCCCATACGTGCGTCATTCTTGTCACGGGGTCTTATGGCTGCTAGAAGTTCCCGTAGTTTTAATAAAGTTACTAAATATATTCATGAAAGAGAAGAACACCTTTCAAAACTATTAAATACAAAGGTATAGCTTCTGCCTCTGGTGTCCTGCATCACAATTTGTTGAAAACAAAGATCAGTAGGGAAAGTGTCACCGTGCACTTATCTTGGTCTTTCTTTCCCTCTTCAGCCCCCCAAAAATGAGGCTTGTCACTGCCCAGGGGCTCTGTGGATCTTGACTGTGGCATAAAGCAACTCTTGTGCATAATTCTTGAATGCGTAAATTGCATGAATTGAAATGAATTCTATGTGGTGCAGACACACTGAAAAGCATTGCAAGAGAATGTTTGTAATTGTCTCCTGGTCAGAAGAGGAGGGTCCTGCTTGGTATGCTCAAGTTATGGTTTTTCATTTGATAAAGGTGTGGATTAGATAGTAGCTGAGAACTAAAGCCATGAAGTGGGTCAGGTCACAGCCCTTCATAACAGTAAAGAGAAACAACGGGATTTTTTGTAAAAGTGCCAGAAGTTTGAGCTAGGAAATATGTTGATCTTGCACAATGCACTAAGACATTTTCTTAAGATTTATGCAGCTATTTATTTTGCCATGCTGTAGTATGGCTTTCCTTTCTAGGATGCCCGAGGACCTGTTTCTCACCATAAAGGGCCACATGCACCTGCCAGCTCTTCTTGATATGGGGGATGCTACAAGAAAAGATTGTAAGATGTTTTGGACTATAACATGCTCTGCCTCTCTTTCTTTGAACCCCCATGTAGGAGTCGCTGTTCTTCCTCATTGACCAAGGTGTTTGAAGTTTGTCCTTGCTAAGAAAATGTAATGCTGTAACGTCTTGTGTGAACCATTACAATGAAGGTCATTCAGCAGGTTGAGCTAGACCATCCTGAGGTGGCACAGATAACAGTTAAGGTCCCGTACTTTCCTGTTCAGTATAGGATGCAAGCTGTGCTCATGGAATATGTGAGATGCTATTACTCAAGAAGTGTTTCTTGTGCTGTATGCTATGCTGGTCTGCCATCAGTTGCTGAGTTTGGTGTTCTTTAAGGCTTTGGGTAGTGGTACTGCCCATATCCGATACTCGCTGATTTTGCCAGTCCATGCAAAATCGGTTGCTAGGCAACGTGACTTGCCAGTATTTGTGATGGAGCATTTCCCTATTTCTCATGCTATCAACTGTGGATAGCTATAGATCATTTGTGTTTTGTAAATTCTGTAAATAAGCTTCTAGTTGTCATGGTAATAAAGTATGTATCAGAGCTTTTTAACTGAGTTGCTTGTCAATTTGGATATTATCTTCTTCTTTTTTTCCATTGCCTTTGTTTGGTACATTCTGTATTATATTTCTTTTTAGAAAGAATCTGTTACTATATGTAAGATGTCTTTTTCCATTCCTATAAAAGAACGTGCAATCCTGCTTTATTGATCACATGCTTTGTTTCTCACATGATAGCAACAGGAGGTCAATTCTGTTGGGGGGCAAAAAAATAATGTGTTTTTCAGGGAAGCCATCCTGGGTGCACACAGGGGGTGAGGAAATAGAAATTCCTAATGTTATGGTTCATTGCAACTAACTATGTCTGTGTCTAAGAGAATTTTTCAAGAGTACGCCTGAGGAGTGTTCTTCAATAAACAGTTTTCATGTTTGTTTTGAAAAGGAGCTTTAAAACTGACCATATCTAAATCTCTATGAAAAGATCTGTTTGAAAAACACTCGCTGTGCAGGTAAGTGATATAATCTATTAGACATTACTTGTTCTTTGTAATGCAGGATTACAGCTGGACAGACATCCGATGTCCCTTTGAAAAGCGCAGGGATGCAGCTTGTGTCTTCTGGGACAACGTAGTTTATATTTTGGGTGGTTCCCAGCTCTTCCCTATAAAGCGAATGGACTGCTACAATGTGGTGAAGGATAGCTGGTATTCCAAGCTAGGACCTCCAACACCTCGAGATAGCCTTGCAGCCTGTGCTGCTGAGGGCAAAATTTATACATCTGGTGGTTCAGAAGTGGGTAAGACACTAAAAATCTTTACAACAAACCAAAAAAAAAGGCACAAACAAAGATACCTGGACATTTTTCTGTTTTTTGCATGACTGTTGAAAAGGAACTGCACGTTGCCATCTTAACCTAATAAGTTTATTTTCCCTTATTTAGGGTTTTATCCTCCCCACAATCCAACAAGCTATTTCCATTGTGGTTTTAAAATGTTTTCACTGATTGAAATGATTAATAATTACAATTACTGTAGCATAAAGTACTCTGCAACTCTTAAGAGTTGTAGTTACTAGAGACAAACCAGTATCTTTGGGAGTCCCACTCTGCTCTTGGCTTGCTTCTGTAAATCCAGAGAACTCACTAGGGTTTAAAACTTTCTGTGCTGTATGGCCAGAAAAGCCTCATTTTGACAATAGCACTACTTGCATACAATGGATGTTGGGCCTAATGAGGTGGTTTTTAAGGAGGAAAAAAAAAAGGGGGGGTGTGAAAAATAGCTTTTGAAATAACTGCTCTTTGTGGTGCAATCATACCTAGCCTTGTAAAGGAATTTGTCCATTTTTCCTGTCAAATTGACATAAGTTATATTCTGTTTGTTATTCTGTTGATTTGCTTCAGTAGACAGAGTAATCCTACTTTCTTTAGACGTTATTACTCCTTATAGTAAAAATTAAAATCATTCTTGTGGGGTTTTTTCTCTCACCAAACCCCCTTGTTGGGTGATTTATGGTATATGTTATATAAACTTTTTAAATCAGAAGCAAACCCAAAGTGGGAATGTAGGTATGCTACATCTGTAAAATATAGAGAGCTTTAAAAAAAAAACCCCTGTGTTCTTGGGGGGGAAAATAGAAAACCAAAAACATACAAGCAAAAACCAACAAACCCAAAACCCCAAACCCTAGAGCCAAGGAGAAATTTTCTAGTAGATACTTTTGAGCTCTGCCTTGCTGCAGAGGGAGGTGAGCAGAGAAAAACGGTCCTAATCGGTGCTTAACATCGATAAGTCACGTAAGGGGAGGTTGTGACACTCAGGTAACCTTATCTGACCTCTAAAATAGTGAGGTCTCATGTAGCAGCAGGTCAGACAGTTCCCAGCCGCCACCTACTGTAGGAAATGTGAGACAGCACCTTGCCGTTACTTGAAATGGGTTTAACTAAGGCTGCGTTGGGAAGCTTGGAATGATACAAAAATCTCATAAATCTTCCAAGTTTCCCACATGTCAGTACACCAGGGGGTATGATACAAGCTTTGATTGTACATTTTATTTTCTAATACATTGTAATTAGTTAATACAATTTTATCGGAAACTTTAATTTAGGAGTTTTCCTTTAAATCTATTCCTCACATTACTTTAGTTTCACTTTGCTATCCATAAATATTATTGAAGACAGAATAGTAAAAGCTAAAAATTAATAATGGAGTTTGTTTTGCCTGTACATTTTTCTTTGGAATCCAGGGAACACTGTTTGGAAAAGTCTGTCTATCCTGAATCTAGCATTTTCTAATTTGGAGCAGGCCATTATGTGAAAGCATTAATTGGTGAAAATGCTGCTGTGTGTTTAGCTGTGGAGAAATCTTAAAATTGCACGCTTTTGGCATTGATTGAAGAGTTTGGAAAACAAATTACTGTGCTAGTCCATTACAGAAAGCAAGGCTTGTTTCCCCTTTTTGCATTGATGGGAGTATTTTTTTCACAATAGCTAGCAGTTTGAAAGCTAAACATCCTAAATTCTTCCACTCTGTTTAGGTACAGGACAAACATTTAACATTACATTGACAGTATACTGAAAATGGAAGCTTTTCCCTTTAAAAAAAAATAAAATATTAAAGACAATTCTGCTGTATTTCCCCTGGATGAGAATTTCTACAACTTTGATAAGGATGTGTTTTTATATCAAGGAAAAACTGTGTCTCACTCTATACATTGAGAATTACGTGGTAGGAGTAAACAAACCAACAAACAAAAGACTGCTCCTGTATTGTGGGTCTGGAAACGTAGCGCTGTATTGAGGGTTCAAACCCCCAGCTGGTAGTGAGTGGTGATAGTGAGACACACCGAGTTCTTAGATGTGGAAAGGCAAGGAAAAAGAGGCACAAAAGAAGGCACCTTTACCTGTTCTAGGTGAATTTATCTGTTGAAACAAAGGGGAGAAGGATCCTGGTTCTTTTCTGAGAAAGCCATATCCAGCCTTCTCTGCTGGCTGTGTTTCACCTAGTTGCCTGAAAACAAGTCTGTGACCCCCATCTGTCTTCATTTGAAAAATTGCTTTTGATGTCAGCAATAGTTTTATTGGCCCTTGAGGGAGGAGAGCACAGACTTTGCACTTCCCGAAAATAAACAGTCTAATTCCAAAGGCAACAAGTATTCTGGGACCTGAACAAGTGACATTGCTTAGAGGAAAAAAGACTTATGAATCTGTACTAAGTTTACAAAGCTGGCTTCATCTTCACAGCTCAAAGTTCAATGTATTTTCAAGTAGTGAGAGTAGATGATGACAATACAATCAGCAGTTAATATACATCTCTGTTCAGTGTTTATCCTCCCCCCCCAAAAAAATAATTATCATAATTTGTGTTTGTTTTTAAACACAAATAGCAACTTTAGAAACTTTCAGATTTTGAAATAAAAGAGTCAAAGAGTTACAAGTATGTGCTTTCTGAATAGTCCCAAGTTTTAAGTTGGTTACTTCTGCTTTTGGAGATGGGAAAGCAGCTTTCCCTTTTCAACTAACAAATAAAGCATCAATTCGATAATTACTGTTAGACTCTTCTCTTGAAAGGCAACCATAAAAAAAAAATTAATGCCACTTTGGTGGGTTTCTATTTTTTTTTTAAGGAAATTCTGCACTATATTTATTTGAATGCTATGACACAAGAACAGAAAGCTGGCACACGAAGCCCAGCATGCTGACACAGCGATGCAGCCATGGAATGGTAGAGGCGAATGGTCTCATTTACGTATGCGGAGGAAGCTTGGGAAACAATGTTTCTGGAAGAGTCCTAAATTCCTGTGAAGTTTATGATCCAGCCACTGAAACGTAAGTATTGTGTCAGTTCTGATTAGTTTTGGTCATTTGTGTGGCTTTGCTCACTCTGCAAATAACTGAAGTATGGATGAGTAGGAAGAAATGTAAGGATTTTTCCTGAATTAAACAGTAATAAATCAGTTATTTGTAGTTTTACTTCAGGGGCAATTTTGAGCAGTTTTCTTCCATATTTCCATATTTGCAGACCTGCTTTGGCGAGGTTGTTGGACTAGATGATCTCCAAAGGTCCTTTCCATCCCCTGCCATTCTGTGATTCTGTGCTATTTAATTTTCCTAATGCTAGGTTTTATTTCCATACTTTCTACTTACTTTCTGTGAACTCAACAATGAGCTTCCCTGTTTTGTTTGGTTTTCTTTATTCCCAGATGGACGGAGCTATGTCCAATGATTGAAGCAAGGAAGAACCATGGACTGGTGTTTGTAAAGGACAAAATATTCGCTGTGGGTGGACAGAATGGCTTAGGTACTTTAATTCTATTAATTCTCTAGCTGGTTTCATGGGGGCCTTTTTAATTTTGCAAAGAATTCATTCTGCTCTCTTCAGCTGAATAACTTGGAGCAGTACCATAAAACATGCCCTGTTGTTGTCATCACCTCTTGTTTCACTTTCTCTGAAGTTTCAAACTCTTACTAATGACAGTACTGTCAAATTCAGACATGCACCCATACTGTAGCCCAGTTCTGCAGTAGTTAATGTGGCTAAAATGGTCATCAGAGGGAAGAGAATTTTTGTTGTTGTTGTTAGTCATTATGTATTTTGAGAGATTTTTGGCATTCTTTTCAGAGACAGGCAAAGGTGTAGCCACTATTTTAGGAACTTTAGTCTAAAGGCCAGAAGCTAGTCAGCTATTTTAAAGTGGTGAAAAGAGAACTCTTTTTGACTGCCCTAGTTCTGAAATATGACTTACTGTCATGGGCAGGTAACTTATGATCTGCCTATGTCCTTGTCTTTAAAAGTAGAATAATGGTAGTTTATTTCCCAGAAGAACCGAATTTTAATTATACAAGGTTTCTGAAGTGCTCTTCCAAATGGAAAATTCTCAGCTATGAGGTGTATTAATTGCTATTTGTGGTAATTGGAGTATTTGATTTCAGATTAATGCTATTTTAGAATATAGCTTTTATTTTCCTTAGCTACTAAAACTCTTCCAGCATTATTGATTTCTAATGCAAAAACATCAGTAGATGCATTTTTGCACATTTTACCAATCAATTACAGCCGGAGCTGCCGTTTTGCAAAATATTAGTGCATTCAGTGAACACCTATTTTAGAAGTGTGTACTAGTGAACCAATAAGCTAAAGCATTGTTTTGCTGTCCATATTTTATAGCCTGACTTACTAATTGGCTTCGTTGTAATCTAATTGGGGAAAAGTTATAGCTGAGGTGAAATATTTGTACCTCTTAATATTATATAAAGGTTTCTTAGTCTCTCAGGCCTAATAATTTTGGACCAGAAGTAAAAATTCTGTGACTCATACTATAATTGTTAAATAGGGATAACAGTGTTTGTAGATATTGTGAAATATTATTACTAGCCTATTTCATAAAAAAGAAAAAAAAAGTCACAATATCTATATTTCTCTAATAACTTTTGATTCCCTTGGCCCTTTTCAAAGGGACTTAGCCTTTTAAAGTTAAATGATTTTAATATCATAATGAAGCGAGACATCCTCTGTTAGTAAATGACCAATTTAAGTAAAGGTACTGGTGACCTCTCTAGAATAGATGCCCTCACTGTAGGGAAGTTTCAGGTGGATTCCTGCAGTGTCATCACTAGTCACAAACCATAGAATCATAGAATGGATGACTTTCCTTATGGACAGCAAATCCACAGGAAACTCAGCATTGTTAGTTCTTTGGTTCATGAAGTAAGATGTTAGAATCTCTAGAAAGCGTGTAATATGAAATTTGTTACAACACATCTCCCTTTCAGTCTCCTGTTTTCTCTATTTCTGCATTTATAAGAGGGTTAGAAATCTGTAGCCTTTTTTCAACTGTTTTTTTCTTATTCTGGGTGTAAGAAACTAGATGTTTCTGTATGTTACTAGATGTAAAACTCTAAATTTTTTAATCTAAATCTTGAAAATAAAGACTAAGTTTAATGAAGGAGTTGTATGCTGTAGTTCAATCCATACAGTATAATGTAATAAGCAGTTATCTATTTCATTGCTTTGTAGGTGGCCTTGATAACGTAGAATATTACGATATCAAGATGAATGAATGGAAGATGGTGTCTCCAATGCCATGGAAAGGTGTAACAGTGAAGTGTGCTGCTGTGGGATCTATAGTCTATGTTCTGGCTGGTTTTCAGGGTGTTGGTCGATTAGGGCACATTCTTGAATATAATACTGAAACAGACAAGTGGATAGCCAACTCCAAAGTCCGTGCTTTCCCAGTGACAAGTTGTTTAATCTGTGTTGTAGACACTTGTGGGGCAAATGAAGAAACTTTAGAGACCTGAAGACCTGTAGGAGATGCTGAGACGTTCTTCAAGGACTTGGGGAAAGATGGCTATTGGTGCTTTGCTTCCATGTTTTACTGAATCTTGTTAAACTGAGTAATACAAAAAACTGAGATGCAGTCTTTCAATTTGTATATACAGCACATTGTACAACATGGATTTCTGTCATGCCCATTTTCTTGTCTGTTCTAAGAGATGGGGATGTGTTCTGAGAATCTGCTTGACTAGCTGAGATCATATGGCATCTTCCTTTAAAAGGAGTCTGTGTGTGGCCTTGTCAAAAATAGACCCAATCCGGTTATTTGAAAACTCAGAGCATTTGATGAAGATAACATTTCTGGTTGCTGTGGTTTAACACCAGCCACCAACTAGGACCATGCAGCTGTTCACTCCCCTACCCCATGCCCACCCCCGAGTAGGGTAGGGAGAAGAGGAAGAAAAAGGAGGAAAAAAACCCTCGTGGCTGAAATAAAGACAGTTTAATAGAACAGTGATGGAAGAGAAAATAGTCATAGTGGCAATAGAATACTCAAAATAAGTGATGCAATACCATTGCTCACTACCCAGTGATCGATTGCCCAGTCTGTCCTGAGCAGCAATCACAAATTTCTGTCCGCTCACCAACCCCTGTCATACTGAGCATGACATCTGGAATGTTCCTTTGGCCAGCTTGTCCTGTCAGTGCTCCTTCTCAGCTTCTAGGGGAAGCTGAAAAAGTCCTTGACTTAATATAAGCATTACTTAGCCACAACTAAACCAATACGTGTTACCAACATTATTCTCATACTAAATCCAAAACACTGTTGCAACTAGGAAGAAAATTATCTCTCCCAGCTGAAACCAGGACAGTGGTTAAATGACACTTTACTGAGCTTAGTTGCAGAGATTCTTCCTTTAATAAAGATGAGTAAATGCAGTTTGGGTCATGAGAAATAGAGGCAAAATTTTTTCTCATTTATACCTACCTGCAGAAATCTTACTAGGACGCAGTGAAGATTTTTCCTCAGGAAAAGACCAAGGACATCAGTATAATAAAGATTCCCATGGTGAATGGGGAGAGGCTGTACAGCTCTCTAGATTATGATAGCTGCCCACTTCTAGTTTCTTCCATCATTTGCATGACAGCGTATCAATTTTTAGACAGGCCATATGTAGAGATTAGAGAAATACTTTGCTAATGACATCTTTGGCATTTTGGGGAGCTTTCACAGAAAGACTTTTTAACTATACTGAGGTAGGGGAATGATGGGGGGAAAAGTCCAAAATAATTGTGCACTATAATTAGCAAGTTGGAAAGTTAGGATTAATTTTCAATATATCTTCCCAGGCATCAGACTGTACATACTGTGGATGCCAAACCATTAGCAAAGATGGGAATAGGAATGGGAAATCAAAGTCAATACAACAAATGGATTGATTTTATTCTTGAAAATGACTGTTTTTAAAATGGCATGAACCAAGTCATTAAAGATACTTTATAGAAGTCTTCTAAAGTTGCACATGGTTATTAATCTCTGGCTTGTAAGCATACAGTTCTCTCAATGTTTCCAGACAACATGATAGTAAACTTCTTCCAGTGTAGAAGTTCAGCTTGTTAAGCTATCAGTGTCAATACCATGTATATCTTCCAACTTCTGGAAGACTACACAAATGATGTATATATGTCTGTCCTGCTCCCACGCTAGTCTATTAATATCTTCATCCTAACTTTGTCACCTCTCTTCTAACTTGCTAATTTTTTCAGATTTGTTTCTATGAGACTATCGAGTTAACTTAAAAAGTTGGTGCTTGCCTACCTGTACCTTATGCATTGCTGGTGCTGTGGATTTTGAGTCCAGTTTATTTCTGAAGGTCCTCCAAGTTCTCTTAAGTAGTATAAATTGTGGTTTTCAAAGTCAGTGCTTCTTTGTAGACTTTGTCCTGGTTTTCTTCCTCATCCTAACAACTCCACATGTACAGAAAATGGTAGATGCATTCACGGGTTTAACAGTGGTCCTGCAGCTTAGTTCTTTATTCAATAGTAAGTGAATGCTACCAAACTTTTTTTTTTAACCCAGTTCCTCCTTCCCTTTCCCTTTTTCTGATCCATGAAACGCTCTGTCACTGTTCTGTCCAATCCTTAATTCTAAAATATTGTACAAACTGGAGTGAACTGTGCACTTTTTAGGTTATACAGGCTGGTGGGGGTTTGGTGGGATTTTTTTGTATCTGCCTTTAAAATTGTGAACCACCTTTTTCTACCTGTATTTTCAAGGGGTTAGCAATAGGGTTTTGGGTTTTTTTAAGCTACTGAAAAACTTTCTAAGTACGACGAAGTGCACTGTGTCCTAGAACATGAGCCATCTCCTTGGCGGGTCTGTGGTGGTGGCGGGGCTGTGCTCTGCTCCTCAAGCCCCATTCCGTCTTAAGGCCCCAACCCTTGCACAGAGTGACGCTGCTGACGGGGTTTACGTGCGCCTCGCCGTTTGGGGGTTATTCTCTCGATTTCTACTTCGCCGTCTGCCCCTGCCTTCAATACCTGAACTGAAGGCGACGCTCCTCTGTCCCAGGCCCTGCCGTGTATCGCGACGTGTGGCGACAGAGCCCGCCGGCTGTCAGCCCTGCCTTCAGTTGGGCTCGCGGCGGCAACGGTTGCCCAGCGACGGGCTCAGGCCGAGGCTCCGCCTCCTCACCCCGCCCCGGCGCCCGCGTGTGACGTCAGGGCGCCGGCCTGTGGCGGCGGGGCGGGGGCCGCCATGGCCATCTGTCAGTTCTTCCTCCAGGGCCGCTGCCGCTTCGGCGAGAGGTGCTGGAACGAGCATCCCCGTGGCGGCGGCGGGCGCTATGGGGCCTCCCCGCCCCACTACCAAGGTACTACCGAGGGCAGCGGCGCGGAGGAGCGGGGGGGGAACAGGCGCAGGGCCTGCGAGGCGGCCTGTAGGCCGGGGGGATGGAGGTGCAGCGGCAGGACCTCCGGTACCCGCCTCTGGGGCGTCTTAACTCAAGAGTCTCTAACGTAAATGTACTATGATTAAGCTTTATTTTTTTTTTTTTTTNCACGTAGGTAAAACTGAAGCAGTCTCTTTTCTGCATTGTCAACAGGTTGTTGTTGATATAGTGATGTGAATTGTTCACCTGTGCCTCCTGATTCTGGGCCTCACTGAGTTAAGCTCACCAAATAATGATATTAACTCCTTATGAGAAAACTACGTTTTCCTTTTAAACTTCTTTTTGCCAGCATAAGAATAGTTATACTTACAGTTTTTATTGATGTGGTATTGTTTAGTATCTTAATAATTCAAAATTCCTGTTGGTTGTTGTCTCCTTTTATTGGAAGGCACTAGCAGAGGAGGAGGCGGTGGCAGCGGCGGCACATGGGGTACCGCTAACCAGAGATACACAAACGTTATCCAGCCATCTACCTTTAAGTCTAATACATGGGGTGGCAGCAGAGATCAAGGAAGAGGACTTTTTGGCTCCTCTGATTTTGGATCATCAGGCGGCGGCGGCAGCAGGAACGCAGACTTTTCGCAGAACAGATTCTCCGCGTTAGCGAACAATCAAAATATTGCTGATGGCTATAAAGACGAAGAGGGAAGACTTCTGTAAGTTCTAGTCCTGTCTCACTGAAAGCACTTAGAATGAGCAGTTTAAAAGCTCACTGCTTTCCAATAGGTAACATGTAAGACGTGATCGTGAGAAGAAACATCGAGCGTGTAATCAGAACCATAGAAAACCACTACTCCATTTGGGTCTCTTGAGTTGTGCTGGTATGGGAAGAAAGTGATCTTTGTTTTGAACAGCTAGACAACTGAGATAGTCGTAAGATGATTTGGTATTTAAGTTATGGGCAGGAGGACAAAGAGGGAAACAGAGTTTTCAGCACTTGAAAGTAAAAGGTCAGAGCCCCTTGGACAGCATTTCAGCGCTTTAAAACACTCTGAGACGGTGAACTGTTTGACTTAGTTTTCCTGACGCTTAGGATAACAAATGTTTTGCCAGTAGCAAAGCTACTGAAAGCTGATTTCATGCATATTTATGCTGGACTCAATTGAGAGCAACCAGCGGGTGTTAGGCACTTACAGGGCAGGTGAGGAGAAGTAACAGGCAGTGTGATTTCCTGAAGAAGCAATGTTTTGGAAGAACTTTCCCTTATTTATTATTTAAAATGACATTAAGAAAATGCTTAACAGATTACTTACTCAGCCTCTCAAACATGAGTGTATATTGTGCAACAAATACCTGATGTAGTCAGAGTCTTTGTTTAATTGTTCCTGTGTAGTGATCTGCATGTCTACTTCAGTTTTTACCCTTTCACTCTTTGTTTACATTTGGATTTACTTTAGTTGGTGAAGCTTCTATTTCTCTGCTTTTGCAATGTCTGAGTTTTTATTAATTTGATTCTCTTCCAAAAAATACTATTGAACACATTTCTCTTGCTCATTCCTCTCCCCCCCCCCTTTTTTTTTCCCTGACTTTGGCTACTTAATACTGTGAATGTTCATTTATATTGTAAAGTCATCTAGTATTGAGAAGGTTTTAAGTTGAGTTGTGATCAACAGCTTCAGGGAAATTACTGTGATAGCATATGCCACATGAGGATTAAAAAATACTTTGTGTAGCTTGAGATTATTTTTCTTTAAGATCTGGTTTGATTTACTTGCAGTTGATAAACTAAAATCCTGTAAAGGGACACTTATGTATCTTGCTGAATAAGTGCATTTCTTTCCATAAAGAACTTGAGTCTTTTTCTTTTCTTATTCGCTCTTGACTTGTGTCAGACTTCCATTAATTTTCATGGTAGCAGGTATTTGACTTTGGGTTCAAACTAAGCAATTGCTTCTGGTGGTTTTATTTTGACCACATAATTTTACTTTCACCTGTGGTTTTGTTTTCTAGCGAAAGTGTAGTGAAAGACATGGAAATTTGGGAAACTTCAGGACAATGGATATTTTCATCTTACTCACCAATGAAAGAAAGGCCAAATGTCTCGGGTAGGTAATGTTCTAGTGTTGTTGGGTGTTGCTGCTATTTAGGACATTTCTTATACTTGTCCACAGTGTTGTACCTCTGTGGAACCATTTGTAAGGTGATGATTTGCCTTGTGATGCAGCAGAAAGGGATAATGGATTATGGCAAATTCATTTTGGACATTCACATTTTTAAAGTTCTGTAATTAAACCTTTTTGTGTCTCCAACTGTATCATTTCTTCATAACTATAGAGGACATTCAAAGTATTAATATATTTTCTTGGAGGTTTTTGATTATTCCTCTCCTTACAGGCTTTGCAGATTTCTCACCAGAAGAGCTGCATTTGGAGTATTATAACTGCAGAGCAAACAACGACATTCAGAATTATGTAAGTATTTCAAAAATGCTGACTTATGTGGCCACGTTTCAGGACAGGCCTTGTTGCTGTTCAGGTGACAACTCCTGACTCATTCAATTACCAAATTCCAGGAGATTATCAGGATGTCAAAATATTTTTAAACTGCATGCACCAAATAGAATACAAAACCAGGTGCTGGTCTGTGTGCTCTACCATAACTTCCTGTTTCTGAGATCACAGGCTAAAACCGTGAGATCTTGAGCTTCTAAAACTCAATGTCTAGACACACCAGCTCCTATGAAAAGTGGCAGCAATGAACTTTTAGCCAGTCTCACTGAAATGTATAGTCTTTCTAAACCTAGACACTGTTTGGTTTAGTCTTGTCCCTGCCCATGTGCGTTGTTTGTTTAATGTTTGATATGCTGTGAGTCAGTTACAGCTGGATATAGAGCACTTTAGGTAGAACACTGGGGAGGTCTATTTGACCTTGTTCTTTTACATAATCTATTGCAGGGACTTAATGTTGAGAATAGCAGGTACTTCGAAAGGATTACATACATTTCTAAAAAAGAAGTAATACGTATGTTTTTGTGTGTGTGTGTGTATATATATATATATACATTTATAAATCTATATGTATTGTTTCTCCCTGTAGTCCTATCAATACCAAGGAAGCTAGCACAGTCCATTGTGGTGCCAGGAAAGGAACTGGGCTATTGGAAAGGCACAAGTACAAAATAAATTAAGCTATGTTGCACCCTTTCCTCTTCCCTTTGGTTCTGTATCTTCGATAAAAATAAAATACAAACAGAAAAGATTAAACAATACATTATTCCTGGCTATTAAAAATCCAAACAACCAACGTTTGTGGCCTCACTGAAGCACTGAATACAAGTTCATGAAAGTCTCAGGGTATAGATGATAACTGTATGATACAGTTCTCTCACAGAATGTTTAAGTACAACATGTCTCTTCCAAAGCATGTGTTTCTATTCTTAAACTGGGTCAAAATCTGAATTCTCCAGTCTGTTGTGTAAGAGCTGATACCAAGCAACATGATCTTCCAGCATGTGACTAGACACAAAAGTATTATTGATGTTTGTGATGCAAGACCCTTTTGAAATATTAAGGAATTAATTTACAAAAAGATTACTCATGCCACTCTTGTAGACATTTGAGATGTTATACATTTTACTTGGTAATTCTTTAAGGAAAACTCGGGCCAGGCTTCAAATAAGGTGTATTGATAAACTTAAATATAGGAAATTCACGTTTGAAATCACTCAAAAGTTAGTTATTTAATGACCTTCTAGTTTGTTTAATCACTTATCCAATAGACACAGCTACTATTTATTGCTGTATATGTTCTGTGCAGTAATCTGTTGAATCACAATAAAGGGGCTGATTTAAATTAAGGAAGTTAATTTCTGCAGAGCTAAATATTTTTAGGTGGTATTATCGAAGTGTTCTGCATTACTGTGTTTTGAAAGTGGGCATTTTTTTTCTGAAAATGGGGGAGAAGCTAAGGCACATCTTAGCACTTCATCTTAAATGAGTGAGCGCATAAGTGCACAAGCCAGAAATAAAACAGATTGAAGAGTCTGTTCTCTTATACTTAAAACTTACATATTTTGTGTGTGGTTTGTTGGATTTTGGTGAATTTTTTTTTTTCCCTAGCACCCAATTCTAATAGTGACAGAACTTAGATTTAGAAAGCCCCAGGACATTTTTTTTTAATCTTGGTGTTACTTGAAATAAAAAAGTTGATGTAAAGTCAGTAAGAGAATTGTAAGGAATTTTGTGTCAATAACAAAAATTTCAGCTTCTCACTTTGAAATTTCATGAAAGCAAAAATCTTGTTGTCTTGGCTTAAAGAAGTTTATTTTCCAATTCTGGAAGTCTTTCGGTTTCATTTTCAGATCACTCTATTTTCTTTATTTTTTTTTAAGTCTTCACCAATAATAAACCAATGCTTTGCTTTTCCCCCTTTTTAGATAAATTCTGTCCAACTGTTAGTGAAACAATGGAAAAATCGCCTGCTTCAGTTGAAAACTTTAAATGCATCAACAAAAGCAGCTTTGGTAAGTGTTAATAAAAGGTAAAATGTTTTTGTTCCTGATGTAATATTTTTTTTATTCATTTTGGGCAAATGTTTTTCTTAGATTCATGGGGATTTTTTAGACACATCCTACCAAACTGTCCTGGAAATGCCAACGTCAGCTTCTGTTACAAAGGTTTCTAAGACATGGTAGTTGTAACGTGCCACCTTGTTTTTAATGAAGAGATCTTGTAAGTGCTCCATAGAAACTTCAGCTGTTATCCAACTATTTAACTAGGCTTCTACTAGCTTTTGTGTGAATAGGTGATAGGTATGGCTTTGAAGATCGCAGGGTACTATGTTTTACAAGCAAACATACATGATTCTTACTCCTTTAGGGCATCCTTGTTTGCACCTAAAGAGCTGAGAACAAAAATGTTTGATTCCTATATTCATTTGGGAATTTTATGGTAGTTCTATGAATTGTTCTGAAAAATCTTAAATGTGATGTGATATATTCTGGCACTACAGCCTTGAAAAACATCTGGCATGAAAGTCTTTGGCTGACTGGTGACACAAAGACCTTGACAGTAATCTTAGAATGCTCTTGGGAATGTTAGAGACGGTGGAAAAGGGTGTAAGGAGGAATTACATGAGAGTAATGATTGCAGTTTGAAGACTGTCCCGTGTCTCCATCTGTGTGTTTTCTATAGGTGATAGAAATGTAGTTGAATTAGCTCTGCCTGAGTCAGGTGAGCGTGAAAGTCTGTGGGTGCAGTTTTGGGCCTTACATCTACCTTTCTCTGGAATCATGACATCAGGGAATCGCGGGCGGGTATTATAAAACCCTTTAGTTAACTAAGGACAGTGGTGACTCAGGGTGGTTCCATGTTAGCCAGGCAGCAGCTGGATTCTGGGTTTGGAATACTGGCATCACAAGCCTCGTGAAAGTAACCATAGTTTAAGGTTGGGATGTGGTTGAGTACATGTATAGTAAGAGGAAAATACCCTTCCCGCCTTTTCTTCCACGTGCTGATGTTGACTCTTCCAAGGTATAATCTGCAGATGAGACCAGAATTGTCCTTCAGGCCATTCTAGAATAAATAGAGCATTTTGGTAGTGCCAGAATGAAAAATTGATGGATAGGTGGGAGAGAAACTGTTTGGATAAAATTTGAATGTGTAAAGAGTAGCTGTTCCTGAGAAGGTGACAAACACTTGTGAATCTCGACGTGTCAGAATAGAATCACAGAATCTTAGTGGTTGGAAGGGACCTTTGAGATAGAGTCCAACCACATTTAAAAAAAAAAACCCAAAGAAAAAAACCCACAAAAACAACAAACCACAAAAACAACAAACAACAAAAAACCCACACAAAAACAAACAAACAAA